>OZ038484.1:44091580-44104080 GCA_964036315.1 Acanthosepion esculentum
ACTGAATGTGAGCAATTTCCACTCCTTTATTAGTATTCACTAATGCCCCATTAAGCATTATATAGAAAATCATCAATCTCAGAAAGCGTGTAGTTATTTTTTATTATCATAAGCATTGTTTATGTTCAGTCCTCCATTATAACGTCTTTTACGGTAAAGTCTTATCACGGGACAGGGCAAAATAAAACTCGTAATATCGATATAAGAAAGCCAGTAATATATAAAGTTTTATTTGAGGTTTTGTTGAGGATTTTCTGTACAAATCCTAGCGGAATAAAATTACATTTCCTTTGCGAGATTGCCATTTGTGGTAATATATTTTCTTTCCTCGACATAAAACTCTTGGGAAATGAAGTGATTGTTTTCTTCTTTTCATATAAAATAATCTAAGCAAATTTCTTTATTTATTAGTTTACAATATTCCTGGTTGCTGTTCTAGTGTCTAGATTCTGGTGGATAATTCCTTATTTTTTAAAAGTTTTATTCTTCATAGCCCTGAAGCTATGAGCTTCATCAGAAAGTGAATAAATATCCCATTTCATGATCGTTGACAGTTGCGTAATTCCTTTAGAGAGGTTATCAAGCCCCTCAACACCAAATTAAATTATATCCTTTATATTTAATTACAACTATGAAGAAAGATCAATCGGTGTAAAATTCTCGTAACTAGATGAAACGAGATTTGTCGATTTACTCAAGATACAACAAGTACACAAAGTATAAAGGAAGTTTCTTTTACGCATGATAGAAACTGGGACACCGAAATTCCCAAAAGCTTTGGCATAACAAACGATACATTTTAACAGATAAGCAAAGTATTAAGAAACAGTATAGTTTGGTTGGAGGCAAAGAAAAGCACCCTGGACGTCTATGCAATGTAAATGCCCATAAACTAGAGTGAATACTGGACAATGTCCTCACAGATAAAGATAAGAAATGGTTCTACAGAAGGAAGACTGAAAACACCGTCAGCAAATATTATGGAAACTAAAATAACATTTATACTGACAATCAGAAATATATAACTGAATTACTTGGGACGCATAATAAATAAAAATGTCGTGGTGAATTTAACCTAAGAGAACATCAGTCAGTTATGTGCCATCCGTGATACACGCTTAGGCGATCATGTATCTTTTGATACATGACTGACGAGGCAGATTTTTTCCTCGCACTTTTTGCCATTTCTTTCTGCGGTAGACCAGTTGACATCCAAGGCTATAGAAACCGGTCTATCCTGCTATTTACCCATAACTGGAGGGGAAGAAGAAGATTCATGCCTTTCAAAGGGGTATTAGCATGTAAGTGAATGTGAATTCTCCAATCCGAGTCGCTATCCATTACTCCACCGTGCCTCCTCACAGAAAATATCGAAGGCAAAAGGGATAGGTGTTGGCCACCGACCTGAAGATCTTGAGTGAATGAATGACGGAACAAGGTTGGAAGGAAAGACAAAATTTACTAAGAGCTACAAAGCAGATGAATATGTGGGGAGCCATGCTCACCCACGTCCTGATTTGAAACGTTTCATAGATAGAGAACAAATATTAAATCTTTGAAGTAAGTAAACCTAAAGCAGATATCAATTCTTCAAATTCCCGACAGGATTAGTCACCGTAAAGCAGAGTCAAATATAAATTTCCAGAATTAGCAAATGAAATCCAGCAAAAAATAAAGATAAAACGAAATAGTTTTTCCGTGACTGAAGTGTTTAAAATTTATTCAAAAATTCTGTGGTATCTGTCTATATTTCTGAGATGAGGATTTGTAACCGGGGTGGGGGCAATTGAGGTAAACGGTTACGTTAAGAGGCGGTTTATAATGACAGGAGGGAAGATGAACGGTTAACCCTAGATTTGAACAAGTTCGGATTGAAACGATCGAGGAAACATGCTCATGGGAGTCAGTTCCACAGAGCGGTGGTTAACGGAAAGAAGCTGTTTGAGTGGAACATACTTCTTAACGATGAGGTAGCCCGGGATTGTGACCTCCTTTTGTGGGATTGATGTATTTATAGCTGTTTCAGGCAGAAAAAAGGAGGTCGGTTTTATACTGAAGAAGATTGAGTTCCACTTCTGGAATATTGGTGTAGGAGATGGTATACATGAGGTCTACTTTTCTTTTGAGCATGTGTTTGCTCGTTTTGTTAATTTACATTTTAATCGATTTCATATACGCATTTGTTATTGGAAGATTAGTAGAGAGTGAGACAGATACATTCCGAGGAGATTCATGCATAAATAAACTGCATTGAATCGTCCGGAGATACTGCCGTAACAGTGCCCTTCATCATGGAATCAAGATGCCCCACCGGAGACTACTGCACAGTTAAGAAACCATTCACATAATGGCAATACAACGGTCTCGATGTTATACACTTGATGATAAGATAGCCTTCTTCGAAGTTACTCGAAGTTTCAGATCCTTGACTATCAGGAGGATAATGCCAAAACCCAGAAAACGTCTGACCCCCAGGGAAAAAAGATACATGCGTCATACTCTAAGAGTACATGTCTCGTCTACTCAGAAGACAAGACAACAGAACTCATCCTTGGTCCAGAAACATCGTACCAGTCGGAGACCTAAAGTCCTAAGACAAGCTCACTCATATATGAAGACTGAAAGACCCATTAGGAGAAGGTGGGGTTTAACGAAAGTTGCATGGGGTGAATTAGTGTCGTAATATCATAGATAATATGGCGGGAGCATGCATAGAAATGCATAAGCAAGTTATCTATCCTGCTAACAAAAATAGAATTCAGGCTTAGAATTACAACTACTTCACACTATTTACATTGTTCGGACTGGTGTCCTCATTTTATTGTCACAGAAAAAAATTGAATATTTAAAAATGGTTATTGAGACATTAGGTTTATAATTCGAAAAAGAAATCACACACTAAGTGTTGAGTCTTGACTCATTGTTGAATCTCGCCTAATGCATGGAATAATAATGCAACACAAAATGTACTTAGAACAAGAATGTATTATAACAAGAAAGTGTACACAATAAGTACATATAGTATTTCTGTATATTTCTGGGAAGACGTTCCTGGAGAATGTGTTGACTAGTCGCAGTCGATCAGAGTCTCTAGTTGGATCTCGTGATTCCTCTTTCCTCGTCTTCCGGTACCAACCATTATTTATATAGTTGGTAGTCACCTATGCAGATTAGGTGGATCCCACCACAACACCCACCTCCCAAGCCTTGGAATCCTTTTGGATTTCAAACTGGCTTCTATATGGGATGATGATTATGGTTATTTCTTTGTAGATCCCCTTTGCATAGTTCATATGTATATCTGTTTTTTTTTTCAATATCTTTTTCGTTTTGGATTCACGTACAATGGGTCCGTGAACTTTCGTTTCCTACCGGATCTTCTCGGTTCATGAGCACTCTGCGGAGGTTCTACCTGAAAAGTATCATACATTACATCAATGGGATCTTCCTCCTCATCCGGTATACTCTCTTCATGCTCTAGCACGTAGCATTTTTTGAGTTGGTTCTGGTGCCTTTTATGAGTATTCTTCGGTCCTTTAATTATATAAATCAGGTCACCGATTCTCTTGTCCACTATGCCTCGCTCCCAGAACTCAATGTTGTTTCTATAGCACTTGAAAAAGACCTTCTCTCCGGGGGTGTATCTTTTTCTAGCTGTATACATAGTGTTCTTTATTCTATTTCTTCCTGGCAAAAGCTTGTCAAACACTGACTTAACTTTCCTAGCGAACATTAGTTCAGCTGGTGCCATGTTTGATGGTGTTCTCTGGTTAGGCGTGATTCTGTATACTTGTAGGAATTGCTGAAGCGCCTTTTCCGTTGGAACTCCTGAGGCTTTCTTCAGAGCGCGCTTTAACGTATCTACAAATCTTTCTGCGAGTCCATTGGATCTCGGATGATACGGCGGCGTCGTTATGTGGTTAATTTGATATAACTCACAAAATTCCTTAAAATCGTCAGAAGTGAATTGTGTACCATTGTCACTCACAATACACTCTGGCACACCGAACCGTGCAAATAGTTCATGCAAAAAAGTTGTTGTGGTATTGGACGTAGGCTTTTTGCAGCGTAGTACTTCCGGCCATTTTGTAAAGCTATCTACCACTATTAAGTAGTAATAATCTTCTACTGGACCAGCGAAATCAATGTGTAATCTTTCCCACGGATGATCCGTCTTGGGCCATGGTTTGTGTACTATAGGTGGTGCCTTAGCTGCTAACGCACACCCTTTACATCGATGAACCATGTTTTCGATATCCACATCCATTCCTTTCCAATATACAAAGCTTCGCATTAAGCTTTTTGTTCTATTAATCCCCGGGTGACCCATATGAAAGTCCCGTAGGATTTTTTTCTGCAACTTTTTTGGTATTACTACTCTCTCTACACTGGCGAAAGGCACGTTACGTTTCTTTTTAAATATAGGCATAGTATTTTCTTTTAATTCAAATTTAGCTTCAAACTTGTTACATCTTCCAAGACCAGGTGTAAAGGTTTCCGGAAACTTTTTCTTTAATTCCTCTTTAATGTCCTGTCTTGTTTGCGTATTACTTTCTACTTTTCTGCAGAATGAGTTTAACAGTTTATCCCACAATTCGAATGTTTCAATAAAATCTGTACCCAACAAGTTTTCTCCATTTCTCAGAATGAAAACTTTTATTTTTTTAACGATCCCATTCAATTTCATTGGAAGTACAACCTCGCCTTCGAAGTTAATTTGCTTTCCAGTTACCGTTCGAGCGAGTTTCGTTGACTTCATTATTGTAGGCCTTTTTAAAATTTTCCATGTTTTATCGTTCATTATTGTTAAATCTGACCCCGAATCGAGTTGAAATTTGATATTCTTTTTGAATATTTCAGTCGTCACATATTTCCTCAAATCTCTATCTGATTTGATATTCGAATTTGTTTGTCTAATTCGGCTCTTGAATTTTTTCGTTTTACAACACGATCCTTTGTGACCATTCTTTTGGCACACGAAACATTTCTTATTTCTATATGGGCAATTTACCTCCCAATGTCTTTCGTTACAACGTCTGCAATTATATGGTGGGACCTTTTTATTTTCGTTCTTTTTATTTTCTTGTCTATTCTTAAAATACGCTGAATTTTTTCTCCAATTTTTCTCTAATGGGTACTTTGACTGCTTTTTTATTTTTTTAATATAAGCAATACCAGCTTCTTCGATTTTTTGCGACTCTTTCTTTAACTTTACGGCCCGTTGACACTCCTCTGCTAACTTTTGCAGGGTAAGGCCTTGTTCAGATTCGAGTTTAGACAAAACTCTACGTCTTATTTCGGCACTCTTACTGGATACCAGTCCTTGAGCAAAAATTAAGCACTTGAATTCTTCAACCGTAATCTCTGCCAATCTGAAATTGTCACAATGTCTATTCACTATAGATGCATATGTTAAGTAATCCTGATCGTCGGATTTAGATACATTCATGCATAACTATCGCTTATGCCAAAGCGACATATTTGCTCCAAACAGCTCTTTTAGCAATTTCACTGTTTCCGAGAATTCCAATTCAGTTGTTTTTCTCGGTAGAATAAAATCTACAAATTTGTTATGTTCTGCTGTACCTAGCTTTCTTAGTAATAGACTGACTTTTCTTGAATTCGACCAGTTTTCACAGTCTGTGTAGAAAATATCTTCATATCGTTTAAAGTACGCTTCAAACGTTTTTTCTTCGTCTGGCACATAGTTGAAAGTTTCCAGCGAATTAAATATGGTGTTATTAGAATATGAAGAATTTCCCTCATTTGCCTGATAGTTGTTTAATTTCTCCAGTGTTAACTTTTGAATTTCTAAAAGTCTTTCATCTTGTTTTTCTTGATATTTTTGTTGTCTTTCATCTTGTTTAACTTGATATTTTTGCAGCGCTATCTGTTGTTCTTGTTGTCTTTCCTCTTGACGTTCTTGATATTTTTGTTGTGCTATCTGTTGTTCCCTTATTAATAAGGCAAACTGTTCCTGCTGGGATTTGAATAATTCAGCTATGACTTTGGATAGTTCCTCCATTTTTAGCTGATAGTGTTCATGCAACAAGGAATATACTTTTAATTTGTGTATCCACGAATATCATATAAGCTGACCAAAAAAAAATCGAAACAACGTACGACTTTTAATTTTTATGACTTGTTTTTACATTCACGCCCGTGCTAATCAACTTTGGAATTTTTTTTTTCGTGAACAGAGAGCGTCGGACTTTTTTTTTTTTTTTTTTCGACTTCTGTTCGCGTATTTCAATGACAACGTCTGATTTTCTTATCAGAGGTAATTCGTCATTATATTGTTGAACAAATAATTTAAAAAAAAATAATTTTTTAAAGTTTGTTACCTTTCAAAGTCGACACGGTGTATTTGTGCTCCTTTTAATCCATGCATGTTTTTGTAGTCGGCCAATTTTTCTTTTTAGAGGGTGTCTCGTTGTAGATAATTTTTTTAATTTAAAATTACCGTTATTCGTTTACGACACCTTTCAATTTTTCTGAGTGAACGTTCCTTTATGCTTAGTTATCTTTTAACGAGTTTTACATATCCAGAAGTTCAGAATCCTTCGTCGTTACGTTAACGTTGGACTTTGAATTAATAGTTTTTTTTTTCAGCCTGGGTTCTTCAATGACTTGTCCCAATTGTTGAAAACTCTCACTATTAATTCTTTCTTCTTTCCGTATGGTTCGTTTTACTTCTTTGCCATTGTTGAAACTTGGCGTATGGTTCGTTCTACTTCGTGGCCATTGTTGAAACTTGGCGTATGGTTCGTTCTACTTCGTCGCCATTGTTGAGTCTTGACTCATTGTTGAATCTCGCCTAATGCATGGAATAATAATGCAACACAAAATGTACTTAGAACAAGAATGTATTATAACAAGAAAGTGTACACAATAAGTACATATAGTATTTCTGTATATTTCTGGGAAGACGTTCCTGGAGAATGTGTTGACTAGTCGCAGACGATCAGAGTCTCTAGTTGGATCTCGTGATTCCTTCTCTCGTCTTCCGGTACCAACCATTATTTATATAGTTGGTAGTCACCTATGCAGATTAGGTGGATCCTACCACAACACTAAGACACATGGTTCAGTGGAGAAAAGCGTTGCTTGATTGATCCAAAAAGTGACTTGACCCAAACTGAGATATCCAAAAGCATGGCATGAAATCCGAAATTCCAACAAATATCACCTGAAGAAGGCCGCTGCGTACAACGGCCGAAACGCCCTGAATGTGACAGTATGGATGAGGACAACAGTCCGAACAATGTAAATAGTGTAAATCCTGTGGGATATAGAGAGAAACAGAAAAAAAGCATCTAATTCATTTGAGTGTGCTAACCGGAGTGTAGAGTGTGTGTGAGAGAGATTTCTGTAAATCGCTTTCTGTGGCGTGATCATTTTTGAGATCGTCTCGTGGATCTATTAAATATATTTGTCGGTCCTTTGCCTTTTTTTTCAATAAATGTACAATCTCAGGCTTCGTCCTCACAAGCATTAGCTCTCATTTTGGAAAAAAGATAAAGTTGAACTCTGGCCGGTAAGGGTCCCCAGGAAGGGAGAATACCGAAGAACCTGGGATATGTTTGGCCTCTACCCCCATGTAGATTAAACGCAGCCCATTGTGGGCGTTTAGATCAATCCTACAATCAGATTCCAATATCGTTTACTTGATCCACTGAAATAAGTGCGTGCCGTAATAGGCGAAGCTTATATACGTGTGTGTATTCAGATATATTCATATAATGAATGTATGCGTGTATGTATGCTTGTGCGTGTATGTTAAACATATTTAAGAATATGTCCAAATAGAAAATCTGATATATCTGCACCAATCAGATAAAACGAAATAAATAAGCAATCATTATAATAGATCTTCGGAAATTGAAACCAATTTCTTTACGAAACATTTTGCTCTGCCCTCTCATCCCTGGCCAGTTTCCAAATTACTATCTTCCACTGCCGAGGACTGAAATCGTCTTTTCCCGCCAAAACCTGCTTGAAATAGAAGAAGCTGTCGATGGGGGAAGGAACAGAAAAGGAACAAAGAAAAGACGAAAGAGAAAAAGTGACAAGAAGAGAACGACATACGTTTGTAAAGAACAAAAGAAACAGAAGAGACATTGCCAAGAAAGTGTCTGAAAAGGGCGGCAGCTTTTAAAATCTTTGTGGCAAACGACCAGACTCACAATGTAATATGCAAAAGCATTTATATGTTTTGTTTCCGATCGGTATTTTTTACCCATTGTTTATTCCATTTCACCATTTTTTTTTTCGCGATTTCCGATTATCGAACGGCCGGTTTCAATTGACTGTTTCTTTCATCATTTATACAGCTTGATAGTGTGTGATTTTCACTGCACCTGCTCTCACCTTACCTCAGCTGTGCATTACGTATCATAGCGAAGCTTATACATTAACTGTCCTTTTCGGCACAATATATTTATTTGAATAGCCAAATCAACATGGATCGTTGGCGCATCGTAACGTGCAATGACAGTATTGACTGTAAAAAGATTCATAAATCCTTATTCTTACCTAAGCTGTCTATAAAATTAGGATCTGATTTTTGGCTGAGATAGTTGTGTATTTTGTTCCTGTGACGGCGTTCTCCTTCGAAACTACGTTAAAGCTAAGTAATCGAATTCTGATATTCAAGATCGACTCAAAACTTTCAAGATCTTTTCAAGAACAATTCAAGGCAGTTTAATGAGAGAGGTTGTTGTATGAGGAGGAAGTAAGTGTAAATTAGGTGGATAAGAAGGACAGACAACGTTTGACGCTAGACTTTTAACCGCTACACGTCAATTGTAAACCATTAGCTAACCACCATAACTTAATTATTTACACATCCTCATTCAACTAGTGCCTGCTTCTCTGACTACTAGAGTTTTGTGCAGTGATCACTGAATCCCGCGCTTGGCCGTCTCTTCAACGGTTATCAGGAAGAAGATTACTGAGAGGAACTTCCTTCCTACCAATGAAATACGAAATGAATGAAGATTCTTTGACACTTTGTACCTCTGCATGACGGATTCTTGCTGTAAAGGTCAGTACTGGTAAAACTAAAGAATGCAGCTCATCTGAACATTTGCCATGGAGATAGCGATAAAAAGACACTCGTGATAAAGTTTGGCGCCATCTACGACATTCACATGAAAACCTCGATCTGATGAGGATATATAAGAACATAACTCGAGGTGTTAGGTTACTGCTTTGGTCTTGTAGCAATTTGCGGTATTATCCGAAACTACCACAAGCGGAGCCTATACTATGTTCAATTTACGACACTAACTTTGTTATAACTGATTCACACGCACAGAATCATTAATGTTTAGTATTTACTAATTCTACATCCTGAAATTTTGTGATGGATTCAGGGAATATTCCATCATTTATTTTATTCCAAATTCAGATCATTATTTCTGTTTTGTTGAGTTTTATTTATTTTTTGAAAACTCGGTAAAGGATGTTGACTTTTATTCAAAGACATTTTTATTTCAAATATTATTACCTGCGTCATCAGCATAGACATCATCAGTACACTGGTCTCGGAACGCTGCTTTCTATTAGATTCGTTTGAGATGTTTTATGGAATGCTTAAATGATCAGTGCCCATCTCTTCCCACCTGCGCAGAGCATAGTCTAATAAGTGATTAAATAGATCAAGGCTTTCATTCTCACCTTGTTTAACACCTGGTAGATTGAAATGTTTTGATGCTGTGTTTTCACCAAATATGTATGAGTTTGTGTAGTGATATAGATCCTCTATCAAATCTAGATAATTTATAGAGTTTTGAAGACGGTTTGTATAGAATAGGAAGAGGAAGTCTATATTGATTTGGCCATACGCTGCTGTGAAGACATCATAATCATCATCATCCTTCGACCTCCTTATGGTTGATCGGAACACCATTGACAAAAAACTTTCCACACTTTTCGGTCTTGTATTGTTGTCTCCAGATCCTCAATGTCAAACCCTGAGTCCCGAGCTATGGTGCCTGTGAATGTCAATTTTAGTGTGAAGACAATTCCTGAAGGGTGCCATAGGAGTAAAGATGAGACGATTTCCCTGTCCTCTCGATGGTAATGGTAGCCGAACTGTAATCGTTTTTGTTTGAGCCTAAGAGTAATCTTGCGAAGACAACATAGCAAGTATACAATTTTCTGCCAGATATTTAGTCAGTATCTTGGGACTTTTTGATGACGTAAATTCAGTCATTACACTCGTTACCAGGACAAAACACAAATTAGCTTGTGAGTAGTTGACATTCATCGAACGCTGGCAGCCTAGTTAAAACAATGTTTCATAGTAATTACACTAGATTATAGTGTAATTACTATGAAACATTGTGTTACCACTGTACGTTTGAGTATCTTGAGAAAGACCTTTTGGCTCAGTAGTACATTAATGTGCGATATATCCAATTGCTTTGGGATTAACTTATTATGCCAGACTTCCTTTATGAAGCTGAGAAATTCGTTTTTAACTCCGAAGAGATGGTATGCTATTTTCAGAAGTTCCGACTTAAAATAATGATTCATCACTTATGTCAAGTGATGATTCATTATTTTATTTTTATCGCTTTCTTGACCTCCTCATGATTAGGTTCATTGCTGTTTCCGTCTCGAGACATAATTTGTAATTCTTGGATGTGTACTAATATGTATTCTATTTCCGCGGGCATATTCAGCTGAGTGTGATCAGGCTTGGAATTTCTTCTGTTTTGATTTCGATTGTATTATGTTATCGAACGTGTCAATCGTCACTGGCGAGCAAAAACCTCCTACAGACAATGACTTCGTTCCACTTACTAAGAGATGTAGGTGTATTGATTGATTGACAGGCATGCTGAGTTCATGTCGGCTTCGTATCCGGCCGAGGTCGTTGCCTTCACGTTAGCGCAAATACCTTTAGGAAAGGTATGAAATCATTTCTTCTCTCCAACCCTCTGGGTGAAAACAAAATCTCTAGCCTTGGTTGGCAACCAGCGTAGGAGAAATTTAAGACAGAATTTAAAAACTACTCGGCGTGATGCTGGCATCTCCACTTCATCAAATCATACAAAAACCACATCAAAAATACGAAGTGAGGCGTGAATGAGGTCATACGTACAATCGACTCTCTCCATTTTATTCGTGACTTGTGCCACACTATGCTAGTGAATATCACTATAATCAACATTGGTGAAATACAAAATGACCCCAAAAAACGGGAACCTTTTAACAATCCAATAAAACCAAGAGTGATGGAAGAAAAATATTTAATTCATAGTAATTGAAACCTTAAAACATGACATTTAAGAAACAATGATGGAATTTTCATTTTAAAAAGATTACGCCCTGTAGATGGCGTCCTCCTGTACGAATGCATTCTTGAAATCTGCTGTTGCGATTCCTCATTGACTGCTGCAACATCTCAGCAGGGATACTGTGGATTTCATCTTGAATTCTCTGTTTTAACTCATCCAGAGTTCTTGGTCGAGTTGTGTAAACATTACTCTTGAGATAGCGCCACAAGAAAAAATCACAAACAGATAAATCTTGCGATCTAGGGGGCCAGGCAACGTTACCGAATCTTGAGATCACACGGTTACCGAACAATTCTCGTTACTAAAATGGTGAAATGTTTACTTGCTCAAGGTCACTGTCTCGCAGTGTTGCCACTTGCTCAAGTCTGGCAATACGCACTTCAAAAATTCCCGTTTTTTGGGGGGTCACCCTGTATAAGCGCTATCAGTAACCTCTTCTGCTGCTTTGTTTCACTTTCGTTTCTTTCTTTATCAGCTCTAATTCCCATGGCTTCTTTACCTGCTTCATTTAATTTTTTCTTTTTCCATTTCTAAATTGTTTTTTTTTGTTTCCCTTTTACCGCATTTAAAGAGCGTGTCACGTTTTATTTCCGGTCCTAACTCCTATGCACTGAGCCTCCCCATCTAAAATTGCTGCCCTTTTGCAAGAAAGAATGCGCATAATTTGACAGAAACCAACTGGAAAATTACCCACATCAGTATACATCGATCGGCGATAAAACATAGAATAGAAGTAAAGAAGCGGCCTGATTGATATGAACAAAAGTTTCGGGTGAATCGAGGAAGCGGAGTATAAGAAATAAAATGTTTGACTAAAATCTGAAATATTTTGCTCTTAAAAAAAGAAGGGAAAACAAATCAAGAAATAGAAAAAGAAAATTTATTTGATTACTATAACAAATTCTTTTCGCTTTTTTTTTTTTCCTCAGATTTAATACAAAAAAAATATTCTCAAAATATTTACTATATTCCGTAATTCTGATAGAATTAGATACGTAACACAGGAACGAGATGTAATAATATCTATTTTATTAGGGAAACAGGAGGGAAATATTACAAGAGAAAAAAAGCGAATGCATATTAATTTTATCTTTTCTGTATATTAGGAGCAAAAGAATATATGATTTTAACTCTAAATATCCACTGCCACTGAAGCATCATATGTAATATATCATGTTATATATATATAAA
>OZ038484.1:44106580-44124080 GCA_964036315.1 Acanthosepion esculentum
CATGAATTCCGCTATTTACTGACAGAAATGAGGACGGGTAAGAATATAATATCATTAACTATGTCTACATCATGAACACAACACTCAATGGTGACAGATTGTGTCTTAGATAATCGACTAATTGTTAAAATTAGATTACTGGGCAGGACAAATTCTATTATAGAAAAAAAGATTGCTACTGCTAAATTAGTTATTTTTAACAATATTTCAAATATCCCTGACAGGAGAGGAATATGCGAAAATATTATTGATGACAAAAAAAATTGTTGTACCTTTTTTTTAGACGTAATTTTAAAACTGTTTTGCGGGAAGAACTGAGGGTATTTTGGATGATTTTGGATGATTAATTCAACGGAATAAATTGTGAAAGATCTTTTTCTTATATTGTAATTTTGTCTACATCCGTCAACCTTTTTAGGGAAGTCTTTGGATAAACCCTACGTAAGAATGAACATGAGTGACAGATGATCTATAGTGGTGCGATAATTAATGCAGTATGCCTAGACACTGAAAAGACTTGTCAACATAAGGACAAGACATGTTTTTTCCCTTTGCTCGATCTTTGTGTACGGGATAAACATCGATGTGCCATCGTCCGTCATTATGCTCCAGTGGTAGATTTACAGGTTGACCACAAATTATTGAGAAATAGGGATGCAATATTTCATCATCGCCGACTCAACACCGGCCAAGTCATCTCCGTGAAAATTCCCCACCAACCTAATTAGCCGGTGGACAACTCAACGCTGGCGTCGAAGTCATAGTTTCAGACCGGTGTTGGCTGTTATAGTGTGCACATCTCTTGGATCGGCTTTGAGTCATAGGGATTTTGAGAGTTTGTCTGTTTGTCTTAATGATTTATTAGTGACAACAGCATATTTGGCTGATTGGTGTTTAATTTTCAAGATCGGACAAATAATCATGCAGAAATAGCAAATAGAAGACTTCACAGGCAGCTGGGGTTGCAGGACCCCACAATATGGAGATTCAGTATAGCAAAAGGTGCAAAGAAACTAAGATGCATTTTCGAGAAAGTAATTGAAGAATGATATGAAAGCAGATGAAAGAATTTTGCAGATTGTTTCCTCTTTTTTACAATGATCTCAAACTGAATATTACACGGGAATTACATACAATTTTAAATCCTTTTTTTAATTTAAAAAAGGTCATGTATTAAAAAAAAATGATCCTTAATAAATTTAATTCGGTTTTAAAAAGTTATATTTTAAAAATTATCCTAAATAAATTATTTTATTCGGTTTTAAAAAATTACGTTTTAAAAATTATTCTTAATAAATTAATTATATTTATTTTTAAAACGTCTACAAAAATTTCATAATTTTCATGTCGTTGAGTTGTCCTCGCGCTAAGTAGGCTGGTGATGAGTTGTCCTTGAGTTGAGTTGTCACGGAGATGAGTTCGCCGGTGCTGAATCGGCGGTATTGAGTACGCGGCGTTGGGTTGGTGGTGATGAGTTGTCCTGCACTCTTGAGAAACTAATACTAAAATCTGAAGGTATATTTGGATCGCTAAGGAAACATTCCAAACGCTTAGAGTACTAAGTTTTGGAAAAACTTCGCTAGAGACAAGGAAACGTGTAATAAACGCCACGTGTTATCTGTCCTGCTGTATGGCAGTGAGTGCTTGACAATCTCCTCAAATATGAAGAAACTTGACGCAAAAGAAACGAGGTTCAACAGAAGGATGCCGAGGATACATTGGGCCGAACATATGAGAAAAGACGAGGATTTAGAGATAGTGGAAAGAAAAAGGAAATTTACACTTAACGCCAGAAAGAGGCACATAATGGGGAAAGAGATCTCGGAAAATCTGACACTCACGGGACAGATAAAGGGACAGAGGAATCTATACTTAGTGAGATTAATTAAATGAATGGCGGAACAGGGTTTAGGAGAAATATTAGGTCATCACATAATTTCTGTCCGAATTTTAACTTTTTGCTAAAATGAACGAAATTTAAAGAGTATTTTATAATGTCTAATGAAGCTGAACATTATTTTTATGTTTAGATGCGTTCAAACTGATCAAATTTTATTTCAGAAAACAATAAAATTACATTTTGTTTGATTAAAACCCTGCTAACATGGAAGTACCCAAGAATCATTTGAGGGACATAATGCTTTATGAGTTCAAGAAAGGGAACTCAGCAGCCGAAGCGGCTAGAAAAAATCACTCAGATTATGGAGAGGTATGTGTGAATGAAAGAACTTGCAGAACATTGTTTGCAAAATTCAGAGGTGGAGATTTCATCCTTGAAGATGAAGATCGAACCGGACTTCCAATTTAGTTTGATGAAAAGCTTCTTGAAGCAGCCCTTGAAGAAAATCTTGCTTTATCAGTTGAGGAATTGGCAGTGGCTCTCAGTTCAAACCATACAACTGTTCATCGTCATCTTCAGCAACTTGGAAAAGTTCCTAAACTTGGAAAATGGGTGCTTCATGAATTGTCTGAAAACAACCTCAAATCTCGAGTTGACATCTGCTCTTCTCTCCATTTTCGCCAACTTGTTTCACCTTTTTTTGGATAGACTTGTGACTGGCGACGAAAAATGGATCTTTTATCGAAATGCTAAGCGTCGTATACAGTGGCTTGGTAAAGGGGAAGGACCCCAGCCACAGCTGAGATTGGAACTTCATGGGTAAAAGGTTCTTCTTTCAATCTGGTGGGATTGCCAAGGAATAATCCACTTTGAATTCTTACCACCTAATACAACAATTAATGCTCAAATATACTGTCGGCAATTAGAGCATTTGAACCAAGCTTTGAGAAAAAAGACCTGCTCTAGTGAATTGAAAACGGGTGATGTTTCATCAGGACAATGCGCGACCACACACAGCAAGAATCACGTCACAAAAGACCGAAGAACTTGGTTGGGAGAAAATTCCTCATCCACCTTATTCTCCCGATCTTGACCCTTCAGACTACCATTTGTTTCGTAGCTTACAGAATCATTTGGAAGAAACAGCTTTTGTAACACAGGAAGAGGTTAAAACTGACATTTGTGAGTTCTTCGAATCAAAGCCCAAATAATTTTACAGTAATGGCATTAGTAAGCTTGTTAATAGATGGAAGGAAGTCATAGATAATCAGGGAAAATACATTGTTGATTGAATCTGTAATTAAATGTAACATTTGGTCACTTGTTTTCTTTATTCAAAATTTGGACAGAACTTATGGGATGACCTGATAAAAGAAAGGCATGGTTTATTAAGAGTTAGAAGGAAGTTTTAGAAATGTATGATTGCCTACATCCTGAAGGGCGATGGCAATTGAGACGAAAACCAGGAGGATTGTCAACTTATGAAGGTTAACTTTAATTGGTTTGGTATTATGTCATGGGATTTTGTATACACGTGCTTTGAAAAAGATATTTCTGCAAGTAACTCTTTTGAAAAGTACTTTTTCGTATCAGGTTGGTGCAAAAGTCATTTCCGACTTTTGAGAAGAAAATTTTAGATAATATTTAAGAAATTTGTGCTTTATTCTTTTATTTATTACAATAAGTAATTTTTACCACTTTTAGATTATGAAAATATTTTTCATGATCTTCCGCAATATTTGCACTCATATTCTTCACATCTAAAGATCACATTCTACTGTCTGAATTTCATAAATGTGTCAGTGCAAGTGCAGCAGCAAAAACTGATTGAGAACGCTTACGGAGATGGTGCAGTGAATGAAAGAAGTTGCAGGAGGTGGTTTTCCAGTTTCCGAAGTGGGGATTTCAGTTTAAAAGACGAACAAAATAGAAGTTCGTCCAGAAATAAACAAAAAAACACTTGATTCCGAAGAGTTGGAAGATGTTGTTACAAAAAATCACACCATTAAATCTGGGGAACCTGTCGGACAACTTAACGTAGACGATACAAGCGTGCTATGCCAATTAAAAAGGATCAGGTTTAGTAGTTGGGAAATGGGTCCGTACAAACAGTCTCCAGAGAATCTGCAACAGCTTATTGCTGGTTGTAAATCACTGCTTTCACAACTACACCTCCAGGCATCATTTTTTTAGATAGGCTCTTCTTACAGGTGATGAGAAGTGGAACCTTTAACATAACGTTAAACACCGCCGATCGTGGATCAGTCGAGGAGGAAGATCAGTTCAACAACCAAGATGAGAACTTCATCCAAAGAAAATCATTTTGAGTGTATAATGTGATATTGAAGGAATTGTCTATTACGAACTGTTAAACAACAGTCAAACAATTACAGCTAACATATTGTGTGATCACTTATGACGTTTGTAAACAGCTTTGAGCCAAAGACTTACCTTCCTTAGTGAATAGAAAGAATCAACAATATTATCAGCCCTGATCTAATATATCTGTTTTAGATACTTTTTCACTGCTGTAATGTAGCTTCTATATATATTTTCATGATAATTTTTCAGATGAGCTTTCTTCGTTGGAACATCGACATATTGCATTACTAGAATGAGAGTCTCATAATTTAACGGTTGAAATTGCCTCTTCTCACAATAAGTTCTATGCTAGTGATTTCTTCAATCACGCTTCTCGTTTATGAAAAACTCTTCCAACTTCCTGCTACCACGATCTTTTTTTTTACCCTTTGTTTCTTTCACTCTCAATAGCCCAGTCATCCTAATGGCGTTTATTCCCTTTCTTGGGGTGAAGTGATTATAACATATATCGTTTCATCATCACCATTCAGACCGTGAGTTCTCTCCCATCACGAAGAAAGTTGGTTCTCTCAATGAGGCTCCATGATTTTAGGTGTCTATAGGATTTCAAGTTAATTCAATATATCTAGTGGAACGTATATAGAGTCCATCGGCAAAGATGGTGGAAAAATAGGCGGCTCCTTCTGTCTCACCTGGAAATACCTGAATCTTTCTGCCATGCAATATCTTTATTTTATCTTTAGAAATGGCCTATTATTCAAAAATATGCTCTTAAGAAGGCGCTGGATAAGGTCGTCAGTGATGTAATTTGACTTGTTTCATCAGAGAGTTTCGGGTCTTTCAACATCATACACCCCCAGTTGATCCAATCAGGGGAGATCAAACCCTGATTCCCCCTCACAATAATATTTATTTCTGTAAACAATAAACAGGAAATGTGGCACAAAGCCTAAAAAAGGTGTGGTGAAAGACGGTCATCATCTGTCTTAATTTAAAACTTAGCTACCCACAACCACTGACCGAAGCATACAAACAATAATCCTAGCACCAAAAACAACACATTCTTACGTACCTTTCTTACTACATCCACCAAAATACATCTTTTTCTCAATGAAAATCGAAATAGTCCCCATATGTACAAATCGTCGTCTGTGGTGGGAGGGGAATAAAAAACAAGTTAAAAAAATCCGCAATGTGTATATACAATGTGAATATAAAGTATTTAAAAAAAACTAAGCAAAATTACGTTAGTAATAAAAACCCACACAAACCTTAAATGTGGCAGAAATATCAGTAAACTGGATGAAATCGACGCGGGACTATAAAATATAGAAACATTCATCTATCCTAAGCACTCACACAGACACGCGCTTCCTCAGACACATAGCAAATACGAAAAAAACACACACGAAACGAAAGGTGCCCCGCACCCACCAGAGAACTGACATCACTGACCACCTAACGAGGGAGGGGATGGGGAGTTAAACTAAAAGGAAAAAGCGACAGAAATAAAACGGGCCAATGAACAAACACGCCCTAGCTAAGTTTAGTGGGAACCCCCCCCCCCCCAAAAAAAACTAAAGAATCAAAACCCAAAAAACTACACTAACCTAAAATCCAGGGATGGGTTGTCCATGTTCAACCCAGGAAAACAATATTCTGAGTCCTAACCGGCATCAAAACACCCCTCACGATCAAATGCTAACAGCTTCTCTGGCCTTTTTAATGAATTAGGCGAAGAAAGACCACGTTTTCCGCACACCGGATTGGATGTGTGCAACAACCAATCCACTGCGCGGACTATCTTTTAAATGGTCCACGGTGGAGACTGGTTTCTTTTCTTTTCTTTTTTTGGTGGATAGCAGTTTCAATGGATAACCGAGGAGGTAATCTAAATTTCCTAAATTTAACCCTTTTTCCTAAGTAAGGTTTGATGTCTTACTCTAAAGATTTGCCGTTTTGCTTTTATTTTACTTTGGAGGTGGGGACTTACACTCAACCCTACTATCACATTTTTATCGCTATATATACTAATGTGATATCTGAGCTGAAGCTACTCAATCCTTACTTTTCAGTTTTGACAGAGTTCAGAATCGTTTACGTAAACATTTGGGGAAGACTTTTTCTCCCTTCAACAATATCTTTCCGACAGATGCAATGTTGCTATTCTGTCACTATTTCCATGGCAATCTTTATCAGATGAGATCAATTCTTCAGTTCCAGCAGTTCAGATACAACACTCCATACTACGTCCACGGAACCAAATAACATTCATTAATCTCGTTTTCAAAATGTAGGGAGAAAATTCCACTTAGCTCTTTCCCGAGAACTTGTTCATTAGAACTTATCACGCGTCGATGATTTCTCTTGATTTTGTTGTTCTTTTCAGTGAACTATTTGCTACTCTCAACGTTTCCTTTTATTGTAATATTTCATATGCATAAACAGGTAATAATTTTGAGGAGGTTACCATAACAATGTCAGTGAATAAACAAATAATATAATTTACTGATTCAATTAGTCAGCTATCTGGTTAAATGTAATACCTAACTGAGTATGACTATAAAATATATCCGGCAGCAAGCCTACTAATCTGAAGGTTTTGGATAGCATGGAACCACCTTACAATTGTTGTTGTTTCCAACCTGATCCGGAGTGGTAGCACCTGTTAGGGTCCCAGCTATGGGGAAATAGTTAACCCCAAACTGTGGTCTAAACACTATGAATATTTTGGAAAAATTATTGAAAAATAAAAATCAGTTATTATTTTGACCCAAAGAAAAATAACCAGTGCTGTGCGAAAAGTTATGACGAATAATATAATCTGTGATAGATTTTACGCTTTCCTTCGTCTGATGTCGGTGTAAAATCTAATACTCAATGAATTTCGAGCCGTTAACCATACCACCACCCGCATTTCAAGCTTGGAGCACCTGGTATTTCCAACCAATTACCCATTCAGGTACATACCGGGTTCGACGTTCCTTAACTTCTGTGATAGTGTTAGAATGTAATTAAATTTCCTATTTCGAGCCGTTATCCATTACACCCTCGCATTCCAAGCTTACAGCACCTGGTATTCCCAAGCGGTCACCCATCTAGGTACAAACCAGGCTCTAAACTGCTTAACTTTTATTGCATTAAAGTTTAATATACAATTAAAACTCCAGTTCCAAACCGTTAACCATCACATCACTTGCATATCCAAGCTTGCAGCATCTGGTATTTCCAAGCAGTCACCCATCTAGTTACAGATCATGCTCAACGTTTCTTAACTTCGTTGATCGTGTTAAAATGTAATGTTCAATGAAATTTGCAATTCCGAGCCATCACCCATTACAATACACGCCTCCAAACTTGTATCACCTGGTATTCGTAATCGGTCACCCATGTTCCTGTAGACTAGCCTCGATGGTTCTTAACTTCGGTAATTGGCTAGGCAAATAAACTGATACATATTTTTAAGTTCATTAAGATATGAACAGAAACTAACACGAGTGTTACAAGTTATTAAAGTAGAATAACTACTGATTACAGTCCAATGTTAATAGTAGGTGTCTGAAACTTATTTTTCAATTTTAATGTTATATAGGCATAGTTAATGAACACTGGCATTGACTAACATTTTTTGGGTTAATATAAGATTAACACACCAATGCAGCAGAAAAGCATTCTGGCAAATGATTGGCCATTAAACACCGTCATGAATTCATCCTCCCCATAAATATTTTAAAGAGTATCTTTCTTTTCAAATGTAATGCGCTTTCGATAATTGATTTATGTGTGACGAATTACTGATTACTTTGGAATGTGATCTGAATGAAATTTGAAGATAAACAGCACTGACCTTGCTGGAAGCAGGTGAAAAGTAATCTAGGCGCGTTTCAGGACAATTATTTATTAACAATTTAATTAATTGAAAATTTGGTTTTATCGTTTTCAGTCTGATATGATTTTATAACTTGAAGGAAAAAATACTTTTATAATGAAGATAACGCTGGCTGTTTATCAAAGTGGCTGAAGGAATTAAAATTCAATATTAAACTTTGCAGGTTATGTCAGAATTTCAGAAGTTTTTAATTTGATCTCGGTGTCCCCGGAATGTTCTAGGATCGAGGTGAAACATTTTTGAATTTAGCAAATACCCAGTCAGCAGTCGGCAGAAATTAATTTCTGTTGATTTGAAACGAATTTATATTTAAATAATTGACGGGTTTTATTTCTCAGTTAATATTCATTCGATATGTGATTTTAGTAATACTAGAGTGAGTGAAAATGTAGTGTTTTATTATATACGAAATATGGAAGACAAACATATCGTGTATCATGATATAGCTGTACATCATAGGTTCACATCCCTACTTCCCAAAATAGTAACCACCTCTTTCAATGGTAATGTTCCCCCTACGAATGAGGGCATGTATACCAGCATCGTAAAACGCAGCTGAATTTATCCTTCCCATAAATATATTAAAGAGTATCTTTCTTTTCAAATGTAATGCACTTTCGATAATTGATATATCACAGGTTCACATCCCTACTTCTCAAAATAGTTACCACCTCATTCAATGCTAAAATTCCACCTACGAATGAGAGCATTTATTCCAGTATAATAAAAATCAGCTGCTAATCTAGCTAATTTCTTACAGCAGTTTTCACTTCTTCATCACCGGCATATCATGTGCATTGAGGTGGAGCAAAGAAATGGATGTCTGAGGTTGCAAACATGATGAACGAATCGAGTAAAAAAACGAAGAAGCTTAAGGGAAATGGTAACGAAATTGAAACTTATACTTAAAATCAGAAGGAGTCAGTTGAATTTTCAGGAGTAAAGAAAGCTTGGAAAATTTGAAACTTACTGTATATGTCGAAAGCTAGAGTGAAGCAGATTGTGTGTGCAGAATAGAGATTTGGAGAAAGAATAAAACATACAAATATTGCTAAGAGGTACGAAGGATAGGAAGTTGTGTAGGGTTACGTTGTCTAGGTCCTGGAGGAAGACAGCATGTATATGTATTGACTGTGTAAACTATATTTGTAATAGATTTTTAAGTATTTTCAGACCTGATTCCTGCATTAAGTTTTCAGGTTGTATAATTAATTACGGAAACAGTGATAATAACAGTTTACGGACTGGGATACATTGAATAATCAAGCATTACGATATTCAGAATTAAGTTTCTTCTCATCAAAATTATCCTGGCTTTTCTTAAAAGACGTTAAAAGCCAAGGGTGGTAACACTCTTTTGCTTAAAAAATAGTTAATGAAAGAATTATAATAAAAATAGGTATACAGTGGTAACATAATAATAATAATAATAATAATAATAATAATAATAATAATAATAATAATAATAATAAAAGTAATAATAATAGTATAACAATAATAATAATAAGTAATAAAAATATTAATAACAATAAATAATTAATATAATAATAATAATAATAATAGGTCGTACTACTACTACAAATAATACTAATAATACTACTACTACTACTAATAATAATAATTATTATTATTATTATTATTATTATCAGCTAGTGACCAGTTCTGATGATAACATAATTCATGAAACTCCGAGTCTTACTGTCTGCAATGGATATTATATATATTTATGAATATATACCTAATAGCTCTGAAATTTTGCATTGAGCATACAGTGGGCTACTATAAGTTTTTAGATACTTTGATTACAGCAGTTTTGTCTTGTTTAATAACGTCTCTTCTTTTTTCTCAGGCAATACCGTATTAGAATCAAACTACTCTCATGTATGAACGATAGTTGACTTATGCAATGATAGTTCGCAGAAGTAAGGAAATTGTTTAATTTCAACGAGTGCAAATAATTGGATGGCATCGGTGTGGCAAGACAAATAGAGAAATTGCCAAGTTTTTTCAGGTTAATCATTAAACGGTTAATAATACTGTCAAGACATTTAATGAAAAAGGACATTGTCGTGTGGAACCATGTTAAGGAAGACTAAGCATCATGTCTAAGCGAACGAACGAACGAAAAGGTCGCTGAAGAGGGAAGTCATCAGAAACAATCGTCAGAGCGTCAATGATGTCGCCAACAGTATGAAAAAGTCGGCATATGCGGCGAGAAAGTCTCTGAAATAGGTAGGCTATAAAGGAAATTGCAAAAAATAAACCCTTGATTTATGTGGTTAACAGGAACCGGCATATGGACTGGGCGAGAGAATTCAAGAGCACAGATTATGAAATTTGGCAGTCTGTAATTTGGTCAGATGAAAGTAAATTCTACCAATATTCGAATTCAAGACAGGTTTATGTTTGGAGAAATCAGAATAAGACTTGGAACACTGAATGTTTGCAAGCGACCGTGAAACATGGAGGAATTGGACAATTGGTGTGGGGCGCTGTCTGGTTTGGAGGGAAATCTGGGCTGAATGGTCCAAATTACTGTCAAATGTTAGAGAAAGAACTACTCCCACTATTTGAAACCAATCAGATTCACAAGAATGTCTACCTTTTTCAAGAAAATGGAGCGCTATGTCATGCGAGCAAAGTAGCAAGGCGCTGGGGGGAATCGCAAGGAATCAAGTCAGTACAATGAGTAGCCCCAAATCATGACATGAATCCAATAGAGCACGTTTGGGGGCACTTTGACCGAAGATTTCGAGAGCGTGCAACCAAAATCACGTCAGTAGTAAACCTTAAGGAAACATTACTAAAGGAGTGGCAAAATATGGATTAGACGGTTGTTCATAACTTTATCAAATCCGTGAAAAACCGAATACAAGCACTGAAACTAGCAAAAGTGGGCCCTAGACCATACTAGTTGCAAAGAAAATGTATATATGGTGTGTTGGCATTACGTAATTAAATTTTGAAATTGGATGTAGTTTATTTCTCCTGGCTACATTTGGTTTGTGACTCTAGTTTCGTTGGTTACCCAACTCGTCTGGCACAAGTGTATTTCTTTTAATATATATATATAGACAGGTTCATGGGAAGGACGCTGATTCATAGTTTAATATTAAAATAGTAGAAAAATAGTACAAAAGCATACTGGGGTTTAAGTGAAGAAAAACGGGTGCAGGTATGATTCATTATATATATATATATATATATATATATATATATATATATATATATATATATATATATATAATTACGTAATTAATTGAGTCTGATAGAAACCTCAACAGTTTCTATCAGACTCAATGAATTACTTAATTATAATTATCAAATCCTCCTAACAATTTCTATCATATATATATATATATATATTTGTTTGCGAACACTTACATGTCTATATATATATATATATATATATATATATATATATATATATATATATATATATATATACATGTATGTATGTATGTATTGACAGTTGTCACCCTACGCACCTAGCAATATCAATAATTTATAGCTAGATCTTATGCATAAAACGTCTATGTTCTGAAGCTGGGGATTACAAAAAGCCCATAGTGTATCTAATCAATGACTTTCTACATAAAAATTGTCGCCTCAAACAAATTTAAATAATCAATTACTAATTACTATTTCCATCACAATAGAAATTCTCTTCTAAACTACAAAACTTATTACAAGACATATTACAGAATCCCTATAGATTTTTATTTTAATTACAACATTCAGAAACTATCGCTTATTTGCAGAATGATTTCCAATACCTAAATGTTGACCCTACAATCAATAAGATATTTAATGAAATCCCACTTAACGCCAAGCGATAATCTCCAAATTTACTGGCACTCCTTACATAACTGAGAGTCTCTAAATCACCCACTCATCAAGGCAATGTAAAGCTTGTAAACATATCACCGATATAATTTTTAGACATAAAATAATCCAACATCCTGTCTTGACTTGATTTCAAATATAGCATATTTAATTTGTGCAACAAATGCCACGCAGGTAATTATATCGGCAAATCTGGTACATAATTTCTTCTTCAGTTTAATAACCATGAGAAAACTTACAGACCGAAACATCAACTTCACTCTAGCTGTACATTTCAACCAGCCGGGCAATATTATTAATCAGGTTAGCTGCAACCTTTTAGCGCCTTCATTCAGCTGCCAACAAAATCGCCACGGGGAGCGCAATATTGAAGTTAATATCGTGGTTTAAAATTTTCTGGCGGGTTCTAAAATGAGGACTAATTTCACCTAAAGTAGATCCTTAATGTGTTAGCCAGTTAAATAAAGTTTTGTTATACGCCATTATATCAGTTTTATGAACTTACATGAATATGGTAAAACGAATTAAGCATCTTTGAGTTAAGATTTCTATATTTAAGAAATATTTATAAGAAAATAAATAGAATGATTTGTCCGTCTGGATTTCTAGGATGAAATGTTGTCATGATTTAAATTATTAAAATCTGGTCTAATATAATAATTTTGATTTTATTAGTACTGTCTATGTAATGCTTGTCATATCCCACCGAGATTAAATTTATAATGTATAAGAAATTGATGTCATATCCTTAGACATTAAGTGAGGAATGCGAACAATCTAACCACGTATATTAGTTAAGTGTTCAAATTGAAATTTCGTGAATGTTACAGGGGTCGACAGGCATCTGAAGAAGACCGAAGGGTACAATAGTCGAAGCGTTGTAATAATAAAAACAAAGTTCTAAAGCATTTGTCTCTATTTCTTAGATGAAGTATTGTAACTATTTATATTATTTACATTGTTCGGATTGGTGTCCCCAACTTTATTGTCATATTCACGACGGCTCGGTCGTTGCACACTCCGGCCTTCTTCCGATGATATACGGACTAAATAAAGGTTTTGGTTCGAGATTCCAACGATAATCATCTGAAGAAGGCCGGAGCATACAATGTCCGAAACGTCGTGAATGTGGGAAAAACGATGAGGAAAACAAAGCAAATAGTGTAAAATGTTCTAAAGTCTAATATTGTCTGTTGATATGTTTTGCAAAATGCTCAACCAGTACAAGGCCCAGGAACCAAGTTAAAGTGTTATTTAATGAGGCTGTTATATAGACATGAAAAGAGAATGCAAGTGTAGATTATGAAGATATCTAGGGTAGATAACGGTTGGCACTTCTCTTGAAAAGGTTAATATCGTAGTGATCAGCGGAAGTATCTTCTCGGGGTTTCGTAAATATATTGTTTTGATAGGCTTACTTCAGTAAAACACAAACGAAATAAAGTTTGTTCTATGCTAATCTTCCAAGCGAGGAAGAACTTCCTGCTTACGTAGAAAGTAACATTCTAATGAATGGAGTCTATACGATGGTAAATGTCTTAATAATTTTATTTCAGATTTGGATTAGACTTTCGGCATTTAAGTGTTAAAAATGTAAGCGATAGCTCTTCCCTTTATAAACTTTCAAATGACTATTAAAAATAGCTATTCTGTCCGGAATTGATTAATTTAGTTGCTGTATCAATCTAGCGGAGTATTTTTGATTTCCTTTCCAACGATCGATCGCTTCGGATGACAAACTTAGGCTTTTGATCTCATCGATAACAATGGTCGCCGTTATTACAATATTTGATCGACAAACAAGAAAACAGTGTATCGTTTGACAAGTAAACGACATAGAAATGTGTGTGACAGCTAATCAGATCATGTCAGGAAAGATGATCAGTAGCTCTATTTATAAAACCGGACGCTCTCAAATGAAAAAAGGAAAAAAAGAAACATCGTTAGATTTCAAGTAGAAAGTTATTTGAACCACTTAAGTAATCGATGGATAAGTAATTAACCTTGCGCTGTTTCAGATACATTGCTTTTATTCTTCTCTTGTTATATTATTTTTTTTAAAGTTTTCTACCCTTTTGTTTAGAGCTTTGAAGATTGAAACGAAACTATTGCTTCTTGAATTAACAGCAGATTTGCAAATAGGTATTTCTCAAGAGCTTACTTCTTAGGCTAAAAGAAATCCACATTTGTCGTGCTGAATTTCCATAGCAATAGTGTCAAATCATAATCTTTTCAAGAACTTCTCTCTGTTGAAGACGTCATTGATAAAATTAAATACATAGGACTACTTACACGGAAAACGTGAATGAATATTACAAAAAAGTAGTTCAATGTATACACTCTTTTAGACGTGTTGTATAATCTTTCAAAAGTACGTATCGGTTGAAAAAGGAGCCTAAATATATCAGTATAGACACCAACATCACTATGGAAAATTGCAGAAAATTTCATAGGACGAAACGGCCGTCTAGTGCTTTCTGCATTCTGTAGAGGTTTCAGACTCGATGAATCACTTAAATATAATTATCAAATTCTCCTAATAATTTCAAATGTATATCATTGCTTGAACCGGCTTCTAATGCTCTGGAGTGAGCGGCTTGGTGATAGTAGTCGTGGCTCCCATGGACACAGTCCTATGGTTAAAGTGAATCTCAGTAGAGTTCCACCACGGAATATTTGAGTGAGCGGCGCTATATTGAGTCTGATTTGCTACCTCTTCGTCACCGAGGCCCGTTGGAACAGTTGGTATGGTGTTTGCGTGACAACCTAACTTTCAGCGTTTCAATTCTCGGTAGTGGATGCGCACTGCTGATGAGTCCCAAATATAGGTGGAAACGGCCGTCC
This sequence comes from Acanthosepion esculentum, assembly GCA_964036315.1. Lineage (NCBI taxonomy): Eukaryota > Metazoa > Mollusca > Cephalopoda > Sepiida > Sepiidae > Acanthosepion > Acanthosepion esculentum. Next base: position 44,121,322 of record OZ038484.1, read on the forward strand.
AGTGCTTTCTGCATTCTGTAGATGTTTCAGAATTGATGAATCACTTAAATATAATTATCAAATTCTCCTAATAATTTCAAATATATATATATATATACACAGTCTGTTTGAAATCGCATAAATCTAACATTTTGAAAAATTAGTTTAGACGTGAAACAAAGTTTCATTTAAATGTTTAGGGAGTATTAATATGTTCCGTTAAATGTTATTCGCTCTATTATTCAAATACAGTCTGAGGTTATTATGCAAAATCAGAATATTCACTTCAATAACAAAATAGAATCATCAGAAATTGATCAACATCTCCACCTATAATAGAAACAACAACATGCTTTGAAGCATTTCCATCTTAATAGAGTGACCCTTCTTCTGAATAACAGCCATCAATCAATCATCCGTTGATTTTGTCAAATTGTTTACTTCAGTAGGTTCAGTTTCCGACATGATGGCATTAATTCCCACTCCTGGGCCTTCTTTGCTGTCAAATTGTTTCCGTCCTGGGTAAGACGACAGACTACATCCAGCAGCAAGTATTCTGATCAGGAGGTTTTGAACCACCTCTTAATTGCTGCTGTTCCCAGGTCCACCATGACGCGGTGTGGTAGCACCTGTTAGGGTCCCAGCTATGGGCAAATAGTTAACCCCAAAACTGGGGTCAATCGCTATCAAAGTGTAAAAATAGGTTTTAATATCAGCAATACATTTTTTTATAAAAAAAATATTACCAGCAATGAATGTTTGAAGAAAAAAATTATTACCAGCAATACATTATTACCAGCAATACATTATTACCAGAAATACATATTTAAAAAAGATATATTACCAGCAATACATTTTTGGAAAACAATATTTCCAGCAATAAAAATCTTCTCGGTATTAAATAACCCATTGAGGTCGGTATATCGTAAAACAAACTAAACCAGACCAAATGAAATTGTTTGCCACCTTCATATAATTTAATCTCCACAACTGACCATAGATTTTTGATCGCATTCAGATTGATACATGATGGTGATCAGTCCATTATTTTCTCCCTGGAAAAACATTCTACGCTCAAAGATACAGGGGTAGCTTTAGATACATGAGAAAGGGCATTATTATGCATAAATACACACTTCACTTTGAAAGTGCGGGGCTGGGATTCCTACCATTCACAGAAAATTTAATCCATGAGACAGCAATAGTTAGCACTGTTAACTCCTTCATCGAATTTGGTTCAATAAGAATCTGATCGACAATCCCATCCCATGCCATCACATTGCCGCCTCCTTGCTGTCTTCCTTTAGCCACAGGCACACCTCCATAAATCCATCCTTTAACGCATCCATCAATCACGTTTATCAATTGTCACCGGAGATCCCTCCGTGAAAATTACTTTTAGTAATGTCAATTAACATGATGTATTTTTTGGCTTAATTTTGAAACTTTGAAATATTTGCTTTAATACGAGATTTTCATACGAGATTTCTTGACAGATCTCAATTTACAAAGTATTCTACGCCTTTTGTCTTTCTTGACTTCTTCAGTTCTAGTCTGTTCAAAGATCTGAGCACATCTTAAAAGTGGTTGTTTCGCTACAACTCAAGGAGCCAAATTCTTAAAAATTGTCGTTTTTTATATTTCTAAACTTAGTTATATTTTCAAAAGTCCTCTTTATCGTTTGATGAATTCTACTAATCTACTTTGGTATCTCCAATGTGGACATTTCCTCACTCGCTTTGTTGTTTCCTATTTTTCAGCATTTCTTAGATACTTTCCTTTAACCATGCTTCAACATATATTATGGAAAAAAAGAAAAAAATTGCTTTTACTAGATTTCAGTGACACTAAACGAATATTAGTTTAATCTGAATAATAACTTCAGACTTGAGTTTTTATAATAAATCCAATAACTTTAACAAACCACGTTGAAAAGATTGATATCGGTCCGGTTTGTATACCAGATTAAAAAATCTAGACGTTTTTATTGACGTTCACTCAATACAAGTCTTAATACGAGGTAGAGGGTTATAGAATGAGGTGTGCGATATGAATGTATTCGAAGAAAATTACTCGTATGAGGATAAGGAGGAAAGATAACGATTGAATCTTGATCCTTGAGGTGAAGACGTTATGGTGGTAGTATACAAAATATTTTTATACGTTTTATAATAGATTCAAAACTTGAACACTTCGTCATAGCGTAATGGTTAGCAAGCTTGTCTCACTAGATCAATTACTACTGCGTTGTTTGTTCTTCATTCGGTGCTTCACACTAAAGTTCTTTTGCCAAAACTAAACTACGCTTATTAAATTGAGCAATTGAGCAGTTCAGTGGGGTATCGTGCAAGCATGTCGCACAAGATTAGTTACTACTGAGTAGTGAGGTAGATCCTCACTAGGTGCTCTATATTTTGGGCCTTGCGCATTTCTATGCTTCACAGTAAATCACTATGATAGATTAAAAACGGTAAATATAGTCCCGCATTATATTGAGACAAAACGATAAACATACGAGTGTCAAAAACGAGACCTAGGTTCGGGTTATTCAATTTAAACGATAAGCATGCATCTGAAAGTCAAATATATATCCTGTTCATATTAGAATCCAAACGGTAAAAACGGTTATATCTTATGGTAGAGTCAAAACAGTATACGTTGGTTGGATTTATACCAGAGTCTATAAGTATCTAACCGAAAAGTGACCTTTTCGAAGAGGTCTAAACCATCTGCATGAAATACGGTCAGTGTTATTCTAAGCACATCCGACAATGCAAAAG
>OZ038484.1:44131580-44171580 GCA_964036315.1 Acanthosepion esculentum
ATTCTACCAGACTAGTCAGCGATGTGTAGGCATTAAAAGAAAAAAAAAGAAAAATCCGATTATAAATTGGAAAATATTTAAAATAGCCAAAACTTTCAGGAATCGTAGTGATATCTGCATCTGTGACAGGAGAAAAAGTTAACAATAGTAACATTTCCAGACCAAATAAATCTACTGAATGAAAGATTGGAAATAATGCCACCATACATATACACTAAAAAGTACTTTTTGTGTTCGTATGAACCAGGATGAAAGTATGTACAGTTTATTTACTCCTCTACAATACAATGCCAATACTCTTGCTTTTCTCCTTACCTTCTATTACACTTCAAATTGTGCATTTATATAGAAATAATGGGAAACCCTATGGCCCATATCGCCTGAAGATTCCGAAAAGTTGAAACCAAGAGATAGCGTGATTGAGTGATCTAATGTTTTAAATAATACATTATATATATATATATATATATATATATATATATATATATATATATATATATATATATATAATATGAAATATCGATATATTCGAGCGAAAATATACAAACAAAAAATTGGATTACCAATGGGATCATCTCCCAGTGAAGTGATGGCATACACCTTCATAGAATGTCTCGAATATGGTTCTTTCCAAAATAATTTACCTAAACAATCAAATTATTTCCGATATATTGATGATGTCCGATTAAATTCCCCCATACTCATTTACCGGATCTAGTATATAAACTAAACAAAGTCGAACATACAATAGACTTTAGATACGAAATGGAAGTAAAGAATACTTTACGTTTCTTAGATATCATGTTACACCGAGTTGACATCTGCCTAAAACTTAGTGTCCACTGAAAATCAACAAAAGAAATTACCTTATAAACCTCTATTTCCATTATAACAACAAAATATTATCCAGAATGAGTATTGCATTCTACTTAAGAGCACTCATAATTTGCAGCCCTTAATATTTACATGAAGACAGAAAATATATTGTAAATACTTTCAAGAACTTTTAATATCCTATTTCATATTCTGTGCGAAAGAAAAGGCTGATAAAATATTCCAAAATAGAAAAGTTGTCATTCCGGACAAACCCAATGAATCAAAAAAGTATATTATTCCACCTACTAACTCTATCAAAATAACCAAAAAAAAATGTATCTAGACTCAACATCGAATTTGTCGCAACTACATCTAAAACAATAAAAGACTTAATCAATACAAATACAAACAATAATCCAAAACTTGAATGAGGAATCTACCCTATCATTTGCAAGGATTCTCAGAAAGAATATTTTGGCGAAACCTCAAGAAATCTAAACAAAAGTCTATAGGAACACAAAAAAAGACTTATTTTAAAAAAGCACACAAAACGCATTGTTTTTTTTACTGTAATGAAACTGAGCACAATTTTGACATAAAAAATTCTACTCTAATTAAGAGAAAATAATTCACTAAAATGAAATTGTCTAGAATGTGCTTTAATCACTAGTTCAGCTACAGGAAATTTGCATCCAGATTCATACAGCGTTTCGTCATTCTTGGCAAATTTTTGTATATTTAAAAACAAAGATGATGGAAAGAAAAAGAAAAAAAGAATATTGATTAATTTACCTAAACTGCAAAGAATTATTTCAAAAAATTTTGAAACTACCAGCATCTCCCGATCATGTGCATGTGTAGTCACAACAATGTCACCAATCCCAGTCTGCTGAAGTCCTAACGGATGAAACTCATCACAAATATTTTTCCCATTTTGTCTTACAATTTCCTATCTCTCTTTCTCTTTCTCTCTCTCTATCTATATATATATGTATGTATGTATGTTATATATATATATATATATATATATATATATATATATATATATATATATATATATATATATATATATATATTCATTCATTAACCCAGGAAAGAGTACTACTCTTGGTTGAAATTTATAAAATACTTCTCTTGACACAATTTTTTCACGAAAGTAGTTTTCTTCTGACTACGAGGTTTTATTGCCTTTTCCAATATTGATAGAGGTTTCCTTCCTAACCTTTTATTTGAAGTAGTGTGGAAGGTTAACTACTTTATTATGTCATTATTTTCTCCTGTTGTTACGTAATATCCATTTTAGGTGTTGGTGCTGTTGAAAGTCATCAAGCGATGTCGTTTTTGTTTATTTGGTACAGTTTTAATTGATTCTGTAAGGTCAGTCCCCAAGGTTCGAAGAGGTGTGGTCTTCGCCAAAATCCAAAATCTCAGTCAAAGCCATTTATAAATATTGATGCGAGAAAGTCGACGTATGCAGCTAGGAGTTTAGATATTTCTTCGCGTCTTTGGCGCCATGCTTGACAATCATATAAAAGTCTCCATCTAAGGAGACTCTTTATGAATACTGGTTTTCAGAATGCCTTTGTCTATTCTATGAAATATATGTATAGGAATGTTTGCATTTGTATTGCTCGCTGTGATAGCATTATGAAAATAAAAAGCGTAGGTTTTTTGCCCAGGGTCTTAAAGTATGTCACAGTGTTCTCTATTTTCCGTCTAATTATGTTTTATTTCGCTTCATCGTCGTCAATCAAAACATATCTTGAGATTTAAATAGCAATGTTTCTTCCATATAGACTTCTCTCTTCAACTAATATGGAACAGCTTTCTAATGTATCCGTTCCTTCTTTATAGCAACAATCTCGATCAATTATGATTGTTCTCTTTGAAAATTGTATGCTTCCTGTCAAAGTGCACGTTTCCATATCTACCATTTTTTTAAATCTTTTTATACATACCGACTATGTTTATGTTCTGTCGTTGTTAAATCTCTGACTATATCTCGTTGTGCCAACCATCTTTTCTATGCTTGAACGTATTTCTAATGTTTTTATTAAACAATATATATCCAGTGCAATATTAATATGTGAGGGGTAATACGGAAAAAAATCATTCAGGGTACTCAGAGTGACAATATGAAATCGATTTCATATTACCGGGAGCTGACATGAAAGGTGCGGTGTCTTGATTTTTTTTTTTTTACACAAATCTACCGTATATACTAACGACGTTGCAGATTCGACTCTAAATACTCTGTTTGAAGAGAATCTTCCTTCAGTAGGTTTTAACAAGTAAACACTCCTTTATTTCATTTTCAGCTGGCCTAGAGTTTTCTTTGGCATTTAATTTTAAAAATTTCCCTCTAAAATCTTCTGACATTTCTCTTCCCATAATGCGATATTCAAGTTTGCCTCGGTGAACCTTCTCTGAAACATTTCCACCATTTTGTATTCAACCATGTTGTTTACCAACATAGATAAAAAAGACTCTCTTTTCCGTAACCGATTCTTTCTGAATGCACAGACAATATAGCGCAGATCAATATTCATAGACGCTTCTAAGGTTTCGCTAACACTGTGAAAAATATGGCGGTAGGAGCTATAGTTTCACTTTAATAGACAAATTACTCACTCTTTGTTTTTTTTTTTATCTCGCTGTCTATTCTGTTCCGTTTCTTCAGACTAATAATGATTTTATCGATGGTGTAGGCATACAGAAGGTGTTCATCTCCTTTTGGGAGAGATAAGTCACGTAGGTCACGTGACAGTTGCTTAATGACGTCACTCCATTTTTTATTGCCATGCGTGATACACGCTTATGCAATCATGCACCTTTCGATACATGAGTGACGAGGTAGATTTTTTTCCTGCAGTAGGTTGCCATTTCCTTCTTCAGTAGATCAGTTGCTATCAAAGGCTATAGAATCCGGTCTATCCTGCTATTTACTCATAGCTGGAGGGTGAAGAAGATGACTCATACCTTTCCCACGAGTATTAGCACGTAAGTGAATGTAATAGATTAGACTGGAATTCGAACTCGGCTCCTCGATTCCTAAATCTGAGCCTCTATCCATTACTCCATCGTCCATACAGTTACGAATACGACAGTCTTTCTGTCGGTTTACAGTAGCCAAACCGAAAATATAGAAAGAAACTCCGTCTCGCAGTCCCCAATTTGGAAAAGCCCAAGACTCGTTGTTTCACCTTTGTGGAATATACCCTCAGCCGGAACATAGTAGATGAATCCGGCCCGTTTGAATATGGGGTCCTAAGCATAGCTTCTAAAAAAAAACAGAATAATCTCCATATTATATGTAAGACGCTTCCTTTTTGTTTCTCATAACCCTCTACTTGCTGTGTCGATATGATATATTTTCCTCCGCGTTGGACCCGTTTATATATGTATATATAAACTTGTGGCATAAAAGTCTCTCTGATAACAAAGCATGTTTGTCATTCCATTTCCATTCGGCTATTCTGATCCGCCAGTGAAATACGGTGCTATTATATCACGGATATAATAATGCCCTTAATGGGGGGAAAAACGAGAGAATAAACCTTTCTATATAGTACGTCGTTATAATGGAATCTTATATACGTATGGGTGGTGACGAAAAACGATTAATTATCATTTCTTCGTTCATATTTATAGCTTTCTTTATTGTGTAAATCTAGACACGGGCGTACTTTTTTGAACTTTCCTCCGATGAGCCATTTGGTGGAATGTAATTTTAATTTTTTGTAAAAAAGATGTTTTATTATATTCAGTTATTCTTTAACAGATTTTGCTTTTAAATTTTAAGTTCTGCCTCGCTTCTTTGAGCCTCAAGCATTAACATGATGGGGCATGAACCTGATTTCACTTAACTCGTGATTTACTGAAATTCACAACTCCTGTGAAATTTAATGTATTAAAACTGGATCCTCTTCGGTAAGTATCTTCGGTCTAAAGACTTGTTTTCTATTCAATCTTTTTTTTTACATTTATTTATGTATTTATCTACATATTTTATCCAGCTTTTCTTTATATTTTTTCCTTCGTAGTTTTTGTTTCTTTTGTTTGCTCTTTCTTCCCGGCATGCATTTCATGTTTTCTTTTCTGCGAGTTTTCCCTTAAACATTGTTTTATGATTCATGTTTTATATTTTCTCTAGTTCAGTCATCATTTTGTTTTATCTTCATTCATTTCAATCATTTTTCTGTCCTTTATGCCCTATCACTTCTAAGTCTGGACGTTTCCTAACCTTAATTTTTTACTGCCCACTATCACATGGGTATAAATAGAATCAGGAAGATTGTTTAGCGCCAGTTATCCAAGTAAAGAGGTCATCATAGCATTGCCTAGGCCTGATTACCGATTATTTGTGCTGACGGGAAATGTATCATTTTGAAATATCTATCCAACTCAGTGTCCACAAATGTGAAGAACTCGCTGGTGATAAAACTCATAGTTTTAGTCAGCAATGATAGTACGCTAAATATGTATATATACAAATGAAACATCGCTAACAGCTACAAATCAGAGGAAATCGGCGAGAGCCATGATCATCATGAGTACGATCCATTGAAAGAAAAAAGGTATCTATTATTGTATAAGTTCGCAGTATTGACGAACTCATTGCAGGTTGAAATCTGAAATGTAGTAGTAAGCGCTTGGAAAATTAACTTGATAAGATTTGCTTCGTAGAAAGGCTACTTTATTGCGCGTCATAGGCTTTTAGTAACTTTATTTCGCCACCCGATTTTTATTTTAATTTCTTACACACATTTCTTTCTGGTCTTACGCTTCTTCATATTTTTTATTTCAATATTATTATTATTATTATTATTATTATTATTATTATTATTATATGAATTTCCATTTAGAATGGAAAATTGGTTATTATGCACAACACCCTACGCCTCTTATACCATTCTTCCTTCTTCAGGCGTCTGTAGCCCTAGTTAAACTTCTTATAATTTAGAAACAAACCCTTTATTCCATCCACAGGAATAGGTAGTTCTCTTTCTGCTTTCCATGCTTCGGTGATATCTTGTATGATTTCACACTCTCTTGAGTATTTCTCTCGAACGAAGCAGGGTTCAGATAATTTTTAATCACCACTTTAACTAAACTATATGTCTCTCGTAGGTGTTATTTTCGAGATTTAAATTCAATATCTATTCGTGTTGGTGAATTTATATATTTTTTTCTTTCTTGATCGGAAGCTGCCTAGATTGAGTTCATCTCTATGCTAGGACTGTTGACGGCGTTGTCAGCGCCTAACATGTGCGCTGATTCGTTCATCCTTCTTATCATTCAGTGTTGTTTTTCTATCGCTTTCTGTCATCTTAATTTCATTATTAGGAATTGATGGTCATCATTTCCTTCCATACGGGATCAGATATGCCTGATTTCAATTTTTACCACAAAATCCATACTTTCAATACATCCCGCCACCATAATAACAGCACTAGTTGCCTGACGATTGCACTAGCATGAAACAGACTGTCGCCTCTAAGTGGTGACTTCTATGTTCACTTTTATATTTACACACGCTCTATATCGGATATTGAGCACTTTATCCCATAAATATAGCACACTTTAAGACTATATTTCTTCATATATATATATATATATATATATATATTTATGAAGTATATATATATATATATATGAACACAGAGAGATAGAGAGAGAGAGAGAGAGATTGCGCGTTTGTTCGATAAAGGGTATGCCAGTTATCGGACAACATGTATTTATCAAATTCTAAATGGATGATGATATAACTTAATGTTGCAAGCCAAATTTTAACATTCTATTTTCCCTTTCATACGTGCCGAGTGAATTTTCCTGGCACCTTTCGAACTGATACAATAAAATAAATAGGACTCCTTGCTCATAATGCTATCAATCAAATACAGCAATTTGAAGATAGCCATCTTACAGAAATTAATATAAGACAAACGCCAGATGGTTCCGTGACAACCACAAGGAGCTACCCTTGGTGATATACACCAAGAATAAATGCCTTGCTGTGGTCCCGAAGGTCAGCAAGAGCGACAACGTTCGTCATGTTAACATTCAGAAACTATGTGGAAGACACTAGCTGAGTGGAGCAAGAGAAAGTAATATTTTATGTCATGAACGGAACAGGTTCATGACATCATCCCTGAACAGCTGAAGCTCAAGAATTCCAAGATCAAATTCCTGTGTAGGAAGATATCAAAGGCCTACTTGAGGCGGAGACGGAAATGCATGTCGGTCCAGAACTGGGATAAATATGAGATCCGGTCGAAGATCAAACATCCCGATTAGAGACCCTTTCTCCAGATCAAGAAATGAGAAACGTCAAGTATCTTTGTACGAATTCTTCAGATTTATGCACAGTTATTTAGACCGAGGTTACGTCATCTGAGATAGTTCTATTAATCGCGAACAATGACAGTAATTTCCTGCTGCTCCTTAAATCCGGTAGAGTCCCAGGATCAAGGCCATCGCCGAAATTGAGGTACCTGAAAGAGTTGTCAAACCTAGATACAGGAGGGTAATCAAGGGAGTTTGCATGTGTTCCAAAAGGACACCGCTATTTCTCTCCTAACCCAAGTTCATACAGACATAGCTGGCTGGTAGTTTTCAGGACGATACCACACATGTATCTGTCTATATTTCTGAGATGAAGTATTATGTACACTATTTACATTATTCGGACTATTGTCCTCATCTTTGTCGCCATATTTGTTACAACGTTTCGGCCGTTTTACGCTTCTACATTCTTCAGGTGGTTGGGATGTCGAACTGAAGCCTTTATTTCGCACACTGGGGTAGACTGTTCTAGTTCCACGTGCCATGTTTCATGGGTGTCGGTTGTCAGTTATCTCCTGTTAATTCCCCTCTCCAAGGTATCCACTGCTTTAACCGGGTATTGAACTCACACTCTTTCACTGGATCTAACCAACTCCACTGTGCCATGTGTCCTTGAGAACACATGGCACAGTGGATAAAGGCGTGGCTTAATACCCGGTTAAGACAGTGGAGAACTTTGAGAAGGGAATTTACAGGATATGACTGATAATTGACATCCATTAAACATGGCACGTGGAACTAGAACAGTCTGCCCCAGTGAGCGAAAGAAAGGGTTCGGTTCGACATTCCAACCACCTGACGAAGGCCGGAGCGTACAACGGCCGAAACGTTGTAATAAATATGGCGACAAAGATGAAGATAATAGTCCGAATAATGTAAATAGGATACCACATCTATATGGCGTGCTAGCTCTTTTGAAGAAGACATAATTAATTGTTTTCAGCAAAGTAGTTCCCAAATGCGAACTATCAATAAAAAATACCAGAATAAAACACGTACGAAAATGTAAGTATGTGGGAAGTGTTTTAACAGGGGATGGAAAATGTATCACCAAAAACCGGAGGGGCAGTGGAATAGCGAAAGATGCTTTCCAAAAGCTAAGTAAAGTATTAAGAAACAGGAAACTTCATTAGAGAAAAGAAAAGGGTGCTAAACTATTAAATAATAGCGGTCCTACTATAAGAACGTGAATGCTGGACAATCGTCTCATAGATGAAAAAGAGATTTGAGGCAACAGAAATGTGGTTCTACAGAGGATTGTTAAATTACCATGGACTGAACATGTGAGTAACGATGAAGTTTTGTGGTGAATGGGGGAAAAAAGAATATGACAACCACAAGGGTGAGTTGAAATTTTGAGGACGCATAATGGGGGAGGATGGTTTGGAGGACGAGACACACAGAGGACATAACGAAGGCAGGGGGGTAAGTGGGAAATAGCGAATAACATGGTTGTCAGAACAGGGTGATAATAGAATGATAAGGGCCTGTAAGTGATACAAATGATAAGAAATTTCGGAAAGACATGATCACCGATGACTTGAAGGGCCAAGCCACATAGTATTAAAAAAAATCGTCTGGTATGCCAGTGTCTGGCAAAACAAACAACAGCCCCACAATTTGAAAGACTCTATTGAAATTATTACGGAGTCGCTAACTGGGTGCCCTTTGATTGGATGAAAAACAACCAATCACAGGCTACCTTTTTAGATTTTCAACAAAACCCGACGAGAACGGTTTTTACGAACTCTCTTCCTCTTTTGCTTGTTGGGACACTCAGAGACAACACGTTCCCCGCCTGCACTCTCCGTCATCTAAACACCATGACACGTGTGAGGATTTAGACAGAAACTGAAGCTCAGAAGTCAAGGCTCTATTTCTTCAACCCAGCCAAAACGACACAGGAAATGTAAAACTGTTAAAAGGAGACATCTTTCAGATAAGTTCCGCAAACCCGACTGCTTGCAAGAAACTTTCCTCTCTTTTCCTATAAATACAAGTTTTTTTTTTAAATTTTCATCTCTGTTTGTGTTCCTTTCTTCTTGCCGGCGTCACAATATTTTTGTTACCAAATATAATTGGGAAAAACCCAATAACTCTTCAGTGAACGTGATTACCAACATGACAGAGAACAACGTAAAACTTGCATAAAGTACCCAACAAGGGATAATCGATATTGTCATCGATGCAGATATCGGGTTTATTGCATAAGCATTTCAATTTCAAATCTGAAAATGTTTATATTATATACTACCTGGATTCATTGCAGTGTCCAATTCAATGTAGGTAACCATTTTCTGATATACTTATACGGGTATTTAATAAATATAACAGGTGAATTTCAATTTAAATCTGTTGTTATTATTATTAAATCTATTTACAATAAATTATTTGTTGCCACGAGATTTTATTGTTAGGCATCTTTTTTTTTGTTTACATATTGAAAATCAATATCCTATATATGACGAAATATTGGGCTCACCCTCTGGGTTTAAAAATTAATACGTTTTCTACATTCGTTGGTGGCAAAAGAACTAATACTATGTATTCTCTTATAAGGATTTTCCCAGCCTAGCTGTGGTGTAAGGCTGAAAGTAGGGGACTCGCAGTTAGGATCGAACTCGCTAGTCGTAATTGTTCTAGCGAGACAAGCTCGCTAGCCATTACACCGACTCGATATACCACTATGCATTCTCTTGTATGGCAGTGAATGCTGGACAATCTAAAAAAAGCTTGTTCTAACTGGAAACTATAGTCGACTTTTGCTCTTATTAGTCTGTCTCTGATAAAAGATTGGACAACAACAAAAGAACAGGCAAACAGGGAGAAATTTTCTTTTGGTACGTAGAGATTAGCTTGTGTCATAGTCAAACAAAATTATTTAATTCGTTGATTGATAGCAGTCCTGTGATATCTTATTTTTAGATGTCTGAATAATGTTTTGATACCACAGAATAAATAGATCGACTTAAATGAACACAATTTTGTGTTCATTTTTTTCTTCTAAGACATAGATAACTTTATTAAATCTGAGCTTGGTAAACAAATGGAACTGTTTCTTTCACCTCAATGTATCGATCTTTTATAGGCAAATTCCAAAAAACGATTATCGTTATTTTTTAAATTTGTTTCGTTATTCTAATTATCTGGCTAAAAGCAGATTAAATTTCGAAAAGAAATCGTTTGCCAAAGATCAGAATTACATCAAACAATTAATTTCGAAACGGTTTTGCTTTGAGAACTTTTTATTAGACAGCTATATATTTTATCTGTCTAGTTTCAATCTTTCTGTGTTAGAGAAAGTTGTTTTGTCCAAAGGGTTGGACTTTTGTATTCCCTTCGAAATTTCAACAAGGCAGAAGTTTTTTTCTGAATTTGAAGTAATGTTTTCTCAGCTTATTCTCCATGTTTCCTCCTCGACAGATCAATTCAAGTTCTGTAAGTCTGGAATTTCTGAAATAAGATATGAATATGTTATTTTTTTACCCATTGAACATGATATTGTTGCGTGGCGTCACGCTCAATATCAAACCATTAAGGACTTAAAAGCCCGTAACGACATTTATATCACCAAATCAGATAAAGGTGTGGTATAGTCATTTTGAATAAAAGGGACTATGTTAATAAGATAAATGTCATTCTGTGAGATTCTTCAAAGTTTCGGTTAATTGGTCCATCTTCAACTCACGGTCGCACTGACAAACTGGAAGTAAAACTCCAGAAACATTTGTTAGGCGTACATAAAAGCAATTTCATAGGCAGAGACACCTACAACCGAATTAGACCCGCAGGTTCTCAACAGCCCAGGCTATTCTTAAAAATGATGTGCCTTTGCGATCCATCTTATATATGATGGGTTTAGTACAGCATGGATTGTCTAAGTGGTTAGCAGAGAGGCTCAAACCAGGGTCCGAATATTTCTCAGTCTGTTGTGTATCAGATTCATTTACTTTTTTTGAATTTATCAGAATTTGTTCAGTGAACGCTCATGACAAAATATTAGTCTCTTTGGAGACTGTCAGCCTATACACAAATGTCCCCTTACAAGAAACTACACAGATATGATCTCTATAGATGTTGCCTGGGTCCTGTCTCTATTCCTGGGCCCATTCTCCTTGAATTTATGGAATTAGAAACTGAGGGGGTGGATTCCAGCTTCGAGGATATTATGTACGCCTAAATTTATGGGATTACCATGGGCAGTCCATTGGTTCCCTTCCTAGCCAACATTTTTGTTGGATACAACGAGAGAGCCTAGTATTTGAGAAATATCGGAAACCTTATGGCGATTACCGTTATGTTGACAGCACCTTTTTTCTATATTTAATAATATGAATTAAGCAATTCTATCTTGCGGATATTTAAATTCATGACATCCATATTTTGTCTTCACAATGGAGGAAGAGGAAAACAATTCTCCCTCTTTTCTCGCTGTTCTAGTTGAACAAATGAATGGTACATTTATTACTAGTGTATTTGGTAAGGCAACTTTTACTAGCCTTTACACTAATTGGAAGTTTGTTGTTCCTCGTACCAGAAGAAAAATAAAATCTAAATTTTAGTTCGTCGGGCCTCAATGATCTGTTATTCTGTTACCCTTCAGCAAGAGTTAAAAAATACGTTCTGTTCTTATTGATAATGGTTATCCAGCCAACATTATTAATCCTACAATAGATCGTAAGTTAGAAAATTTCAGTAGTTCTCCTGAATTCGGCCCCAGTTTATGTTTGGTTTATCTGAAATTGCCTTGGCTTGGTAGAAAGTGTAAAATTCTAACCGACATAGTTTCCAAATCAGTCTCTTCTACTTCTTTTCGGACAAATTACGTGTTGTTTTGGTATCCGTCCAGCGTTTCCTTCCTTTACCAAGGACCGTCTGTCTTATCTTAGTAAGAGTTCATTAATCTACAAATTCAAGTGTCAGTGCAAAGCTGAGTCCATAGGACGGACTAATCTTAGATTGGGAACAAGTTTGGGCCAACACGTACCAAAGTTTATGAGATTACATTCAAGTAATCATACTCGTGTATCCCAGCCTGTACACGATTCGGCAATTGGACTGCACCTACCAGAGAATGAGATTTGCACGGCGTGTTTCACGACGGATTCATTCTCTGTTTTGTATATGGGAAGATATAAGTACCATCAAAAAACATTAGAAGCCATTTGTCTCAAACTGCAACGGCCATCTCTGTGCAAGCAAAAGCAGAACTTTTTGCGGTCCGTTTACTTATTTGGAGTCAGATTTTCTATTTTACGCTCTTTTGTTGGTTCATTTAGAACTTTTCCTTGAATTTACGTATTTCTTGTAATCGTAAATTGTTTTAGACGTTCCAACTTTATCACCAATTTGCGCATGTCGGCAGATCATATCCGTTAAGTTAATTCTGCAAACGATCGGTCACTGACGAAGTGTTGGCCGAATGGATACCTAGGTCCTTAAAAGAAGAAGTAAAAAATGAACACAAAATTATGCTAATTGAAGTCTCTCTCTCTCTCTCGCTCTCTCTCTCTCTATATATATATATGTATGTATATATATATATATATATATATATATATATGTATATATATATATGTATGTATATATATATATATATATATATGTATGTATATATATATATATATATATGTATGTATATATATATATATATGTATATATGTATGTATATATATATATATATGTATATATATATATGTATATATATATATATATGTATATATATATATGTATATATATATATATATATGTATATATATATATGTATATATATGTGTATATATATATATATGTATATATATATGTATATATATATATATGTATGTATATGTATATATATATATATGTATGTATATATATATATGTATATATATATGTATATATATATATATGTATGTATATATATATATATATATATGTATGTATATATATATATATATGTATGTATATATATATATATATATGTATGTATATATATATATATGTATGTATATATATATATATGTATGTATATATATATATATGCATGTATATATATATATATATGTATGTATATATATATATGCATGTATATATATATATATATGCATGTATATATATATATATATATGTATGTATATATATATATGTATGTATATATATATATATATGTATGTATATATATATATATATGTATGTATATATATATATGTATATATATATATATGTATGTATATATATATATGTATATATATATATATGTATGTATATATATATATATATATATATATATATATGTATGTATATATATATATATATATATATATATATATGTATATGTATATGTATATTTCAGATATTTAAAACAGTCATGATTCATGAGAAATATGTTAAAATGCACAAAAACATCGGGAAACATTGTATTGGAAACATAAATTTAGAAACTGTGAAATAGTGGAACAGAGATCACACAATACTGAAAAGGAAAGAGAAAAAATTGCCAAGTAATGTTTCATAAATGTTGGCTTTCGGCATGTTGAAAAAAGAAAACCGCGTAAAAGATTATTCTCTTGTGATTGTAAAAAGAGAATCGATGCCGAATATTAAGAATATTTCATGAATTCAAGGAAGTATTTAAAATATTATATATAAGTATTAGATATAAGTAAAATAATAGAAACTTGGAAAGCGAATAAGTATGTGATAACTTTTTTCTCAACAGCCATTATATATTGTGAATGTAGAGCTACATTGGATGGGGGTTGATTCTTTCATCGAAGTAAACATTATTACTCTCAAGACAAATCTGGAGCGGGATAATGTTTTGGGCTTGTGTTTTAGTCTGTAAAATAATAGATCCCTTCATACGCGTTGATAATACTAATATAAATGCAAGTATTTAATGTGAGTTCTCGGTAAACGTATTTCAGAGTTGTGTAAGTCGAAACCAAGAGCAAAGAATCGCTATATTCATGCAAGAAAATGCTCCTTCATTTTCTGTAAAACTGAATGAAAAAAGTGATGGCTTACACCCTGAATCCATCATAAAAATTTAGAACGTGGGATTCGTAAATACTAAACATTTCAAAAACTTCCGTGTTCGGATCAGTCATGAAAAAATTAGTATAGGTGAGAAGGAAACTGATGAGACATTAGGCTGGGTCTTGGCTAAACCACACTTCTTCGATTCACTGATTTGTTTTTTAATGGCATATCTACTCTTCATGTGGCATTTAATATCAAAATCTAAATATTCTTGGAAGTTTGGAAGTAATAAAAATGTGTTATGTTATTCCGCTTTCACAATTGACTACATGGTAGATGATACTCAGCTTTTGTGAATATACATGTTTGTGTAGAGATGCTACCTAGAGGCGGTGATGTGCGTTTTATGTTGTAATTTTGTTATATTTTGGAATACAGTTTGATTTAAGAATTTGTAAGATATGATATGTCTTAACGTCATGTTGATTGTTTGGTAATATTTTTAAACGATTTTGGTGAAGTCGCTACGATGACTTAGTATGTGCGTATGGTTGGTAATTTTTTATATAAAAATGTATAGCTGTACTTTTACTATACAAATCTACTTTTATATTTTCATGGTGTCTTCTTTTTTGTTTAGGAGTTAATATTTGCCCATAGCTGGGTCCCAAACAGGGGCTATTACCTATTATTATGGGGAACCTGAGAACAACAGCGAATGAGAGTTTGTACCACGTTTCTCAAAACCACCAATCTCCCAATCAGTCCTTACTTCAGGATGTAGTTTATCGTCATACCCAGGACAAATAATTCTTTGAAAATTCCTACAGAATCACAAACAAAATAATATACCAGATATAAGAAAATAAATCGCTTGAAGCTTGTCAACAGCAGCAACATCTAAAATCAAAAGTTAATAACATAATCAAGGCGTTGATATTCCACACTCCTTCAAATAAAAGGTTAGAAAGGAAACCCCATCGATACTAGAAAGAGCGATAACAGCGTCTGAACTTGAGAAACCTATTTCCTTAAAAAGAAATTGTTTAGAGAAATATTTTATACATTTCAATCGGTACTTCCTCTGTCTTTTCTACAAGTACTTCCATGGCAACTCACCGACGAGCTACTTTCACTGGTTCCCAAACTGAATGAATTTAAGCGTGCTAATAGGTTGGCATCTCCGTCCCACCCTTTCACTGTCGAAATGGCTAAATGTAGTCATCATTTATACTTTAACAGCTTCTTATCTCGCACTTCACGATAGTGGAATTCTCTTCCTTTCACATGCTTCCTTGATAGCTATAATCTTCAAATATTCAAAGCTAATCTCAATCAACATCTTCCAATGCCTTGACCTTGATACATATCCTTCTCTTTATCCTTTTCCCAAACACTCCTCTTTACTCTTACTCTCACTCTCTGAAACCCCTTGAGTGCTAGTTGCACTCCCAACTTCCTTGGCGTTATTTGCTTTAAAGATGTATTGAATTAGCTGTTAGGTCAATGAATGTCAAATATTTCCTTATAAGGAAACGGCTAATATTACCAGTAGATTTACCATTAAATATTGCAAAATGTCCATATGCATATATATGTATAGTGACCACTAATATTATATATATATATATATATATATATATATATATATATATATATATATATATAAATATACATATATACAATTAATATTAAATAAAATCTCGTCATCCCCGTATAATATATGGACCACGCCAGCATTGATTTACCTAGGTAATTTTTTTTATTAAAATTAAAATCATGTAATGGGCAGTGTCGACCTAGCACCTGGAGATTGCGTTGTGCTACCGGAGAGGGATAATATGTATATTTATTCATATGTACGTAATAGCTCTGTTATATTACATAGAGTACTCTTTTATAAACAGCAAACATTTTGTGTTATCTTATAGTCATATATATATATATATATATATATATATATATATATATATATATATGTGTGTGTGTATGTGTGTGTGTGTGTTTGTATGTATGTATATATATATATAAACTATATATTCTGATCTTTGTTCTTCATAATTCCATTCTTTTGAAAACAATTTTAATCTGTTTTTATATCTTTTTATGTTTCTTATTCTCCTTACACACATTATTTGATTTACACACTCTTCTCTTTTTCTGTTCTTATCAGTAAAATTGTTAGTTTTTTCAACCTTTCCCGAATTCGTCTAAAAAAGAAAGAAAAAAATAAGTAAGCACATAAGGAAAAACAAATAGAAATGATGAAAACACTCCCAAATGGTTTAGTAATTTTATGCTTGGACCATAATTTTTCCATCTTCTCCACATCGCGAAATAATGGCGTTTTTTTTCTTCTGGTTCTTTCATGATTTTGCGAACACATTCCCTTTGTACATATATTTTTAAAACATGTTTTGCTTTTTATTTTTACAGAACTTAATGCTTCAATCTACGGTAAAAAAAATCCTTTTACTTTATCACATCTTTTTTTTCGAAGAACCTCTTCTCCTGCCAAACAGATTTTCATTTTCAATACATCATTTTATCTTTACCGATGTTTTCTTTATTGTTAGCTGTGATGAGACCAATGATGATGATTGTTCCAGCAACATTTTAATTTCTGCTATCATCTCGTGTCGGACTGACCTGCTTCGAAGCCAAATTAATAAAACATTAATCAACGGTACCATAGGTCGGTTCATGCTCAGGTAAAAAGGCAAGGTTATATATGCTGATTTTTTTAAGCAGGCACGCACAGGAGCTTTGGAAGATTGGCCAAAATCATTCTTCATCATATTGAACTTTATACTTACTTTATAAAGTTTTAACACATTATTTAAAATAAGCATTATTAAAGGAGTTACCTTCTAAACTTAAGAATTCACTCTCTATGCTTTGACCAAATTATATTATTAATTTTAACAAACAAAATTAGACTATTGTAGATTATACTAAACTGTATAATATTACTATAGCTACTTACTAGTCTAAATTATTCAAATAATCTGTTGTAGCGGTTACCAGACTAAATTCAACTAATATGACCATAAAAATCTAAATTATCAGGTATGCGTTAAGCGGGGTGTATTATCGTGGGTTATACCAGACGAAATCATTATTTTTAATCTTTAAAGTCAAAACTATAGGTTTGTATCAATAAACTTGATAGGTGAATGGTTGCTTACTCGGCAGAATTCACGGTGTGAGTTATATTGATATCGATAGGAGATCGTGCGAATAGATATGAAGATACTGAACCGGCATTAGTCTGGGTTTACTATTGGAGTATTGCATTTCGAATGCCTATTTTCGAGGCAAGGAACGTTGCTAATTTGGTGAATATGAACGGCGTTCATATCCTCTCCTTGATTTCAAAGAGATTACGTGGATAAATAAATATGAACAGCTGAGATAGGCAGTAACATTTATATGTATGCCTGTGAGAAAAGATACATTCACTCTAAGGAACTGCATCTCAGATCAAACCAAATTCCAAAATAAGTATATATTGGATGTACATGCTCACGTCAATATTCCATTAATCTTAGGTCAGTTGGGAGTCTCACTTAAACACACGTAAACCTACCAAAATTTGTAACATGCTCTTCTACAAAATACGACTATAATATCTTCATCCATATGTACAAAAAATGTTTAAAAATAATGGAAGTATTAGAATTAAAAATCACACCATCGAAAATAAACACCCAACTATGAACACTGCCACAAATTTTGACCATGTTAAGGAAATTAAACTAAAACAAAAAGATCATTCCCATCACGATAGATACACATAAGAATTTACATATTCATTTTAAAAATAAATCCTTTATAATAACTAACAAAACAGCCTAAAGCGCTAGCATCTTTGAAACATTTGGAGAAGTTTTACACAATTTATGTCCAGAAAAGAAAACACTTGTACGGACACAAGAAGGAATTGATGAAAGAATTAAGCGCAGTGCCTTGCCAGTCATCTTTAATGCAACTGGAATAAACGAGGAATTGCTGTCCAAATACACATATATTCCCTCTCATCTCTATTCTCCACCACGTGGATTTAAACTTGCCTTATTTTCTTTTAAGCTCCACCTCAATGATTTTACTATATATATATATATATATATATATATATATATATATATATATATATGGATGAGGTTATAGGTGTTCCAACGAGAGAAAAGTGTATTTCATAAAATTATCACCAAAGAGAAGAACGTCATTTGAATCACTACCACACAGAAATTCATTTTCATAATATGTGTAAATATCTACTCTTTGCTTGAAGAAGGTTGCGAAATCAGAAAGACGTGTAGCAGAATTCTGGAAAATAGTTTCAAATCGACATTTTAAACTAAAATGTATGTGGTTTGTCATTTGAATATATATATATATATATATATATATATATTATAGGGAGAGGGAGATGCAAGCACAGCATCACATAAATAAACTGACATTAAAAAGTTTCATAATGACACAAAATCATGTCTAAATAGAAAGGGTTTGACAGAGCTAAAAAAAGCAAATAAGGAAAAAGACAACATGAAAACTCATGGTTAGCTGAGACGAAGAGTTAGATATATTAGAAAATGTTTCTTTTCGATAGATACAGACACACATGCATATATATACATATATATATATATATATATATATATATATATATATATATATATATATAAGTGTGCGTGCGTGTGTTTACAGAGTCAAATCACAGGAACAACCCACTATACATAAATAGATAGAAACAGACTAAAAGTAAACAGTTGGACAATGAAACAAAATATCTGGAAAAAAAAAACTCAATAAATTGATCAGGGAAGTAAAATAGAAAAAACATCTTGTGAGTAAAGCAAAATGAAAAGACGACGAGTTAAACCTAAGATTCGCTAAGAGGAATGCAAGAAAAAAGTGCAGACGGAGTAAAGTCGATAGTAAAAGTTCAATGACAGACAAGATTAAAATAAACGCTTTACCTCCTTTAAGCCAGTAACGAATGCTCGAGTACTGAACTGTTACTTCCCGTGATCACCAATTCCGTACTCTACTGTTGCCTATTCGTACAAACGAAAATTTGTCCATCTCTTTCCTCTGATGCTAATATTAACTCAAATCTATTTGCTTTGTTTTATTGTAGTTCCATTTTTGTTTTTGAGTTTCCAACGTGTCTACTTTTACTTTTTCTCTCCGATTTATTTTCTGAAGTATTAACAATTCAATTCAGGATATGCAAATTGCTCACGTACAAGTTCTCGCTTCTGCGATATCAAATGAAATTTGGATGTGCGCCATACTTTGCATATTCACAGTTAATTAGATTCTATTTTTAATGCCTCGTTTTATCTCTGCCATTTTGTAAAGGTCGGTGATGTCATGACTAAACGGCCGAGAATGTACCAAAAAGAAAAAAATATCGAGTGATGAGAGTATTCTTTTGTTAAAGCTTTTTTTGCTCCATTTCAAAATGGCGAACGCTCAATCCGGGATACTTATAATTTTAACATTATTTGGATTTTCTTTTTTTTTTAAATTACCTTAATTAGAATCAGTCGAATTTTACATCCAGTATTCTGTTTTTTGTTTCTTTCCTGTTTCTACCATTTTTCATTATTTTTTTGTTGGTTTCTATTGTGCTTTTACCGGTCAATTGAACTTTCCTTCTCTCTTTTTCATGATACTTTTATCTATAGTTACTCATTTGAGTTCTTTGTCCATTTTAATGTTTTACTGTATCTTTCATTTAACTTTGTTAAATTTTAGTTTGTTTTCTGGGTTATTTTTCCCTCCCCATCATTTCATGAATCCTGAATTTTTTATTTAAAAAGAAAATAGTCTCTAATCAGATTTTTATCTCATGGGGTGTTTTTGTAGGTCTCCTCCCTGCGGTATTTTGGTGTATGCAGAATCGAGAGGCAATTGTCAAGTTCTTTTGGTGAAATAACAAATTGTAATGAATGAATGGGTGGCGAATGTGAATGATTAGGATAGTTAATGAAAACCAGCCCCCACTTCACCCCCATGCCTCAGTTCTGCATGTTACCGAAAAACATGTTTGACTGTATCTAGCCCTGTTCTTTATCTCTTCATGAGTACCTCTACATGGTGGACCGTCGTATGCGAGTCAAGCAGCACGGTTGCTTTGAACCGACAGCCCAGTTATCAGTATATATGATTTGATTATAGTGGTGAAGGATTTGTGCAGAACCAACCACACTTGTTGAAGGGCCAGAATACAGAACTGGTGCATATATATATATATATATATATATATATATATATATATATACACAGGGTGATCCAAAAATCTTGTCGCTTCCCTACATACCAAAAGTAATGTGAACAATAGAAGAACAAGTAATGCTAAACACATGTACTGGATTCAGTTTATTAACTTTCATTCACGCTGTCACACATCGAGAAGGTCTGCATGATCAACGTTTTTGTGGCTCAAAATGATGCGGTGCCATGTTCTGTGTGATATTTTACGAAGCTGTGCTTTGTTGATTGCTACAAAGTTCTGCGAACGGCGTCATTCAAATAATGGGCATTCAGGTATCGTTCATGGGGGGGGGGGGACTCTCTCCTTGATAATAACTCAAAGAGCGGTGAAATTGAAAATTATATTTTGTAGGGGGTGACGAAAATTTCGGACCACCCTTTACCATATATATTTTATGTATATATATATATATACTAGCAGCATAGCCCGGCGTTGCCCGTGCTTGATTCAAAAATCGTACGACTCATACAGCAATCACTATCACTTGACTTAAAATATTTTTGCCCTTCCTTGCCTTTAAAGTAGTGACTTTTGCCGTGCTGATGTTGCTACGTGCCTTACTTCTTGCCTATCTCACACTGCGAATTTTTTCTAATCTCTATAGGAAAGATTAAATCTGTTACGAAAAAAGAACTAAACAAAATGAACACAAAATGATCAGCTTTAAAAAAGGACTCGTAACTAGAAAAACCGAATGAAAAAACAATGATAACAAATACTTTTTCACACCCATCCCAGTTTCCTGAAATATTGATACTGGTCATAGTACTTGGGCGGGGTTGTTGTTGCTCTTGTTTTGTTAACCCGATACTTTGGAAACCATACATTGATCCGATTTTAAGTTCAAATAAAAAGAGCTCAAAAGTGTTTAACAACGCGAAATCAACTGCACAGAGTCCAAAATAAGGTGAAAAGCTTAGTTGTACTGGGCCGCGTAGTGCAGGCGAGACATTCAAATTAAAACCTCCAAAATCCGTATCACCTGTGAGTTAATCGTTTTTATTTTTACAAAGTTATGGTCACAAATAAAAATTCGGGCCCCGGCATGACACAATGACGTAAATTGCAAAACCGGATTGGGATGCGGACTGGGAGAAAGAACAATGTTGAAAGAAGTGGGAAATGGATTGCTGAGGGCATGGTCAACACGGAGGTTTGTACCGATTTCTGAGTCACGACGGGGTCACACGGCATTCTATGCAAGGCAACTCTAACTGGTCCGCGTAGGAATTTCTGGTTGAATTGTAAAGAACGCCCGAAATTTTAGAATGTAATCCGCCCAAATACCGGAGTACCAGCCGATTTACCAATTTTTTGAAAGCCTGAGTCCAAATTGAAAATCTGTCTCCGTTACGAATTGACACCGTAACTGTTGGAAGTTGAATCGACATTTGACGTTGATGACAGGGTCGAACCGCAGCTTTTATCGATTTTTTGCTGCACGAAGGGGTCTTGCACGCATTTTTGAAAGGGTGAATAAAGGAACACATCCTCGAGCCTGCCGACTAGAGAGCAGGCTACTTAAAGTTGGCCGTATGAGAAACACTGCTCCTCTAAGTGTACACCAGTGACAGACAGTGTTTGTCCTTGGGCCTTATTAATTGTCATAGCAAAACAGGTTGCGACTCGGAATTGGAATCTTCTGAAAGTGAAGGGTACGTCGGCATCTGATGAATACAAATGCATCCTTGGGATAAGCACTTGCCCCCCTTTACCGCAGCAGGTTATAATTCTGGCCTCAATAATGTTTGGGTGTAGGGCCTGAATAACTATCCTGGTCCCATTGCAGAATTTCGGTGGACACAGGTTTCTAAGCAACATAACCGGGATCCCCTCTTTAAGTCCCAGAATGTGAGGAGGGGGACCAGCGGGGTGGAGGCTGTTTAAGAACTCAACTGGAAAGTTCGACATTTCAGCGGATTCTAGAATTCTGTCAATGGATTTGTAAACGTGCAACATCCCTGGCACAGTTTCCAGAAGCTGTCTATTAAGGGTTGTCACAGTAGTGTTTTTAGGGGCAAGAATTTCCCGCCCAGCAAGCCACTCAATATTGTTGTAGTTGGTTTGAAAATCAGGAAAAACTGGCGGTGTGACCACTGTAGACAACCCTTGGACGTTTACAAATCCATTAGTGTCCGCTGAAATAATACCTTCGCCAAGGGCTAATAATGAATTCGAAAATTCAACGGACCCAACATTGCCAGTTAGGTGTGCACGCATGTTGGTGGTAAGGTGCAATGGTCTAACAGTGGGTCAAAGTTGTGACGATTTCAAGCACGCTCGAATAGCGCCGGCCTTTGTCTCCTTAGTTGCAACGGGGAGGGTCTGGCGAAAGTCACCGGATAGAAGGACAGTTATACCTGCCATAAGGTCATCGGAGTTTCGAATATCCTTCAGAGAGCGGTTTACAGCCTCGAGTGCAGTTTTGGGACTGACAGTGCACTCATCCCAGACGATGAGCTTACATCGCCTGAGTACCTCCGCTAGACCTGATTGCTTGGCTATACTGCATACAGATGTTTCTGCCTTAATCAGGTCAAGCGAAAGTTTAAACGTTGAGTGCACTGTTCGGCCACCCGGTAGTAATGCGGCAGTAATGCTTGAAGACGCTACTGCTAGCGCCACTTCGCCATGACGCCTATTTCTGCAAGAAGCAGTTTTGTTACGAACGTTTTTCCCGTTCCCCCAGGCGCGTCCAGGAAGAAAATTGATCCTGTATCCTGCCTGGTGGATGCAACAACCGCATCGTAAGCGGCCCTTTGGTCTATGAGAAGTTTTGGCTCATTTGTTGTGACATAGGCGTTGAGCTCCTCAACAGAGTAGGATGTCTCCCGCACAATCTTAGGTGAGAGACTGGAGGAAGCCACACGATCTGGCGTTGGAAGTCCAATAGCGGCGAGAGATTTCCCCCCCATTTCAACAAACATATTCTCAATAATTATAAGCGCCCTGTTGTAAATTTCATCGTTGAATGTAAGAGCCATTGTTGGACACAGCAGTTGCGCTTCTCTGAGTATGTCTTCGGACAAAAAGTCCTTGTATTTGTCCAAAAGTGATTTGGGATCACTGGGTTCGTACATTTGTAAGATTGTGGGGAAGAGTTGGCGCAAAGCAGAGGGCATTTTTAAAAGAGCTCCCTCAGCCATTTTGGCATTCCACTGGCTGCTGTCTTCCGAAAGGCCGAGACGGAGCCAGGCCTCACGAAAAGTGTCACATAAAACTCCATTAACCGTCCATAAGTTATTGTAGTTCGTTGGACCACTAACTTGGTGCAAAAGGAGTCGCAAGTAAAAACATTCCTGTTGCGATGGGGGAACCGTGAATACCCTTCCGAGTGTGGCGTCTTTTTTGACGCCTGGATATCCCTCGGCGTTGCCCCCGCACTTCCGCCGAGCCCAGGTGTTCTTTTTTGTCCACACGTAGTATGAAGGCACGTCTGGGTACAGTAGAGTCCTAGCAAACTCGTCCTGTCGACAAAATTTGAAGAAAGCTGTAAGCGTTGTGTCTTTGGTACGCGCAGCCACATCCATTGCTGTATCCGCAGAAAAATAACGAAGTTCGTTGTTTTCTAGGTGCACAGCAAGCTGGACGATTGCTGGGAAGCGTTTGTGGATGGGGAAGCTGAATATGTCCCAAGGGCCCTCTGTGCTGCTAATGACGCGCCCTGCAAGTAAGTCCTGGATTTTGTCTACGGAATCTTTCTGCCTAATTCCAAACATTGCAGCATCAGTCCCTTTGTTGATGTACTTGCATACATACTTGATGGAGCGAACTGAATGGCAATATTCGACATTGATGTGCGCATTGAACTCTTTTGTTAGCAGGGGACAGTATGGCACTACCCATCTGTTATCCACTTGGTGGCCCTTTACCACGGCTGTAAATCCTCCCTCAGCGGAACTCCTTCGCCTGTACAGTGGATAACCATCGCTCCCTGTAATGGTTTCGCTCACAAAATCTCGTGGCTACTGCCGGATGCATTTGCCGTCGCTGTTGTGACAGCTGGTGTAATTGTAATGCGACCCGCAGGGACCATGAATCATGTTGGCTGTCACTATTTTTTACAATTCAGGGTCAGTCGACGGATCAGGATTTTCAGCAGAAATAAGATGATCGATTTCTTTGGCCTCAGTCTTGTCGCACAGTCAAATTAGTATATGTGCGTGATGCAGGCTGCGTTTCTGCCACTCAGTAGTGTGCATGCGACAGCAAACAGCCCCCAAAACCTGGCCCTTTGTAATCACATTCATTAGCTTTCCCAACTTCAGATGGTAAACGCGCGCAATGAGGTCTGGGCGGTCGTAGACCGATTGCCTTGGGATAAATTCTTTAGCAATTGCGTACCATTTTGGGTTACACGTGAAAGTTATGAATAGGTTTGGTCGGCCGTACTTACGAATGTATGTCATCGCGTCTTGCGTCCTCGCGTGCATGTATCGTGCACTGCCTGTGAATGTTGCAGGTAGTATGCACATCTTGCCCATATTGCGTGGATCAGCGTCATTTCGTAAAGCCTCGCGGAGGTGAAGGTAAGAGTCGCAGCGCAACTTGGTCTGATTCAATCTGATGTAACAGAGTCTTTCTGATTCCCTCTTAGCAGCCATGTCTGCCATGAATTGATGGAAAAGTTGCCGGCTTCGATGAAGATGCTTGAATGCACCCTCATGTACCATCAATAGGTAGGCGTAGAAAGCCCTGCAAGACACTGTGTTTAATGTGGACCCATTTTGCAGAATGCCAAAGTGGTACCCATCTTCTCCGTAAGGGAAGAGAAGTGGTTTTAGCTGTTTTAGCGCAAAAACTCCTCGCCAGGTCTGGGATGCGGCCTAGGCTAGGGGAAAAGGTTTAAAGAATTGGAAAATGGACTGCTGCGGGCGGAACCATTTTCACTCATCATGTATGCGGGTTTATTTTTCAGCAAAGACGCGAATAAAGGAGGCGCTTGTTTTGGTAAGATGCGACGATTAAAGCAAAAGTGTTGTCAAAGCCGAATATGTCATTTGTGGCTCAAAGCAAGACATGGTAGCAGGGATAAAAAAGCCGAATTTCAATGGTCCTGCACCCATTCCAGAATTTGAGGTCAAATGTTTTCTTCCACTCCACTGCAGGCACTGACCTGTTTCTTCCCGCGCATAGTGTGTCCTTAAATTAATCTGCATTTAGGAAATACCCAACCGGAAAAAAACATTTTTAAGGTTTGACCGATTGTCGATTGCACTCTGTTGGGGGGCGCACAGAACATAGTGACTCCCAATGGCCCCTTCATAAATCCGGTCGGTTTTCGCTAAAAAACGACATGCGGTTCAGGCGCAATCTGGGCGCATGGGTTTTAGGGTTTTATCGATTTTCCGCGCTGTTTATGGGTCCGTGGTCATGAAAATTCTGGACAACACTTATAATGGTAGACTCTAAGAGGGTGTCAAATTTGGTTGAAATCCGATCATTCATTCTGTAAGCAGATTTTTTCGATTATTGAATTATTCGATGATCGATTTTTCGGAACCTGATTCCGAACTCAAAAATAGGGCTCCGTCATGTGGTGAAAACCGCATCGAAATCAGGTGAGAAATGCGCCGACGACAAATACACAGACAAACAACATGAGAAATATAGATAGTATATATATATATATATATATGTATATATATATATATATATATATATATATATATATATATATATATATATTATATGTATATATATATATATTATATGTATATATATATATATTATATGTATATATATATATATATATATTATATGTATATATATATATATATTATATGTATATATATATATATTATATGTATATATATATATATTATATGTATATATATATATATATATTATATGTATATATATATATATATTATATGTATATATATATATTATATGTATATATATATATATATTATATGTATATATATATATATTATATGTATATATATATATTATATGTATATACATATATTATATGTATATATATATTATATGTATATATATGTGTATATATATATATGTATATATATATTATATGTATATATATATTATATGTATATATATATGTATATATATATTATATGTATATATATATATGTATATATATATTATATGTATATATATATATGTATATATATATTATATGTATATATATATGTATATATATATTATATGTGTATATATATATGTATATATATATTATATGTATATATATATATGTATATATATATATATGTATATATATATATGTATATATATATATTATATGTATATATATATATATGTATATATATATATTATATGTATATATATGTATATATATATATATTATATGTATATATATATATGTATATATATATTATATGTATATATATGTATATATATATATTATATGTATATATATATTATATGTATATATATATGTATATATATTATATATATTATATGTATATATATATTATATGTATATATATATGTATATATATTATATGTATATATATTATATGTATATATATGTATATATATTATATGTATATATATATGTATATATATTATATGTATATATATGTATATATATTATATGTATATATATGTATATATATTATATGTATATATATATGTATATATATTATATGTATATATATCTGTATATATATATTATATGTATACATATATATTATATGTATATATATATGTATATATATATATTATATGTATATATATATGTATATATATATATTATATGTATATATATGTATATATATATATTATATGTATATATATATATTATATGTATATATATATATGTATATGTATTATATGTATATATATGTATATATATATTATATGTATATATGTGTATATATATGTATTATATGTATATATTATATGTATTATATGTATATATATATTATATGTATATATATGTATATATATGTATTATATGTATATATACGTATTATATGTATATATATGTATTATATGTATATATGTATTATATATATATGTATTATATATATATATTATATATATGTACTATTATATATATGTTTTATATATATATATAATACATATATATATATAATAATATATAAATATACATATATGTATTATATATGTATTATATATATATATATATATATATATATATATATATATATATATATATATATATATATATATATTATGAAATGGACAAAGTCCGATAATTATTTTAAGACATTTTTATGTTTAACATTCTTTCTATAGATACAAATATTTAAGTAAATGCTCTGTTTATAATAAACAGTATTAAATAACATTTACCGGCCTTAATGTCCGAGAAATTTGCGTAGAAAACATTCGTCCTCCAAGAGGATTCGTACCTGTAACCTATACGGAACCGTCATATAGCCTGATGTGACTTTAACCGATTCAGACTCATAGGTTCCGTTCGGTTAGCAAGGTCAAATTTACTGTTTGTAAACTTCAATCTCCCATGAATCTTTCAGGTACATTCATGTCTGACTATTCTAATTAAACAGATTCGCGGCCCATTCATTCATTACAATTCTTTCATTCTCGAAAATAACATATCCATCACCTCTCAATCCTGTATACACCACAATGCGGCATATTCATGGGCATCAAATACAGCTATAGGCAAATAGTTACTCCACCAACTGGGGTCAAAACTCTGTGAAAATATAAAAATATCTACTATTAAAACAGAGAAAACTGTAAAGGACAGATACTGGGAATTCATCTCGCTACACATTTAAATTTGCGTGCCAGACCGGTTTGCAAACCGATCTCGCCATCGTTCATAGTTACTTGCATGGAATTGTAGAGACTGCCACAACCATACCAGAAAGTGACATACCGTGAATATCTAATTTAAAATAGTGGTAGACAGTGCATCGCCAAGCTGACGAATCGTCGTACTATATTAGGCATATAGGTAAACATGTTTCTAACACATTTGTTCGGACAATACACACGGTTTTTGGAACCTGGGATGAAGGAGAAAAAACAATCTGAAACTTGTTCTCTTGAATATTTTAGCTAGACTGTATTCCACTAAAATAGAAATACTAATGTCGGAAGGCGTCATGTTTGCTGCAATAAATATAGTAACAGAAATTATTCTTGACGGCTCATTTGTAAATTGCGATATTAACTTTTGTAACTTCGTGGATAAAATATGGATTTCCTCACTCTAGAAATGACAGTAGTTTATAATTTATCCTCATCAGAATAAACACAATTTCTTAGTTGTCTTATTGGCTCGTTTCTGGTGTCATGGTTAGCTAGCTAGACAAGTCGGGATTGCGATGATCTCTGGTTACTTCATTACTTATGGCAAAATTATTTTACCTCTGTATACATTGAATTCTCGGTGCTAAAAGCGACCATAGGTTACATTTTTTAAATAAAATTTTTGCATGGGATTAAAAAAAACCATCACTTAGACTATTTATGTTATTCCGAGTGTTGTCCTCATCATCTTCACGAAATTTTGGCTGTTGTACGGTCCAGCCTTCTTCCCTACGGACATATAGCGTGGTGGATAAAACTGTTGATTGAAGTAATCCAAAATATGACTTGACCCAAAGGGTTGTGAGTTCAATAACTGGCCACAGAATAGGTTAACAAAAACTTGGAGAGTTGAATTACGAAAGGGAATTAACTGAAACTTGTGAAAATCCAGAAAAGGCATGGCAAGTGGAATTAGAACAATCAACACCCGTGGACTAAATAAAGGGTTCGCTACGAAATTCCAACGTATATCACCTGAAGAAATCCCGGGCGTACGACGACCGAAACGTCATGAATATGACAATACAGAGGAGGAAAACAGTCTGAACAATGTGAATAACTACAACATCTCCTCTGAGAAATACAGACAGACGAAGTCTTAGATACCTTTATAGACATGTCTTCGTGATGTAATGGTTAACAAGCTTAACTAGTCGTGATTTCAGTCCTCAGTGATTGTTCCATATTTTGAACCCTGGAACTTCTGTAAATAGTTAACAAGCTTGTATTGTAAAACTATCATGGCTGTATTCAAGATTAAGTTTACATGAGCATTCATAATAGCCGATGAATTACCAGATTTTTTTAATTGTTGATTTCCACAAAAAGCGAAGTAAACATCAGTGATAGTTCCGTCACCTATTCGAAACGGGTTGGTAGCGCCTGTTAGGATCCCACCTATAGACTATTTATTCTGAAACATACAGAATTGGAGCACAAGGTCGGGGGAGACAAATGGAAGGCCTGATCTTCATTAAATATTCTAGTCAATCAGATTCGCGGCCCATTCATTCATTATAATTTTTTCATTCACGAAAATAACTTATCCATCACCTCTCAATCCTGCATACACCACAATACCGCAATATTCACAGGGGGTCCCACACAGCTATAGGAAAATAGTTAGTCCACCAACTGGGGTCAAAACTCTATGAAAATTTAAAAATACATTTTTATAGTAAAAATATCAGTAACAAACTTTTTATGGTAAAAACATTAACAGCAATTAATTTTTGTAAATGTTATTACTAATGCTCCCATGAAAATTAGATTTCGGCATTAAATGACTTCTACGTTGTAGGCATGCCGCTAAACAAATATATTTAATGCTAATTGATCAGCAATACATTTTAGCTGTAGTTGAAGCCATAAAATTGTAAAAACTATTTAGATTTCAGTATTAAATGATAAATTCAAGTTGATAACCCACTAAACAATACCACTATTCCAAAGGAACTTGTAATATTCGCATAATTACAACATTAAATTTTAGCTATTAAACCAGAGAAAAGAAAGGATGAGTGTTACTTCGGTTGTCTGAGATTTATTCATTTCTATACAGATTCCATTAACTTGTATTTTGGACCAACAAACTAAAAACACGACCAACTTAAAAAAAATCTGTCCGTATTACCAAAGATCAAATTTGTTTTTTAAGACTCCTTGGATCTGAGAATTTTTCGGCACACTATCATAATAGCATCTGATTTTAAAAAAAAAACATAATAGCATTAGTTTTTAAAAAGGATAAGCTGTTGCTTGGATGAAAACGAAAAGTAAATCTAAAAGCACATTTTTCCTTACGCTAATATTCGATTTAAGTGCATTTGACTAAAGTATTCCGCAGAGAAAGGAATATAAAAATCATGCTCTATTATATGATTGGCGACGTTCACCCGCTGATCGATGGTCGATATACAGTCCGCAAGATAGAAATATGAAAATGCGATTGTTGTTGCTTTTGGCGAGAAAGAGAGAGAGAGAGAGGGGGGTTGTTAAATGTACTTGCGAAGGCAGCTTTTTGAAAATACGAACCAAGTTTGGGTAAGTTTACCTCCTTAACGTAGAAAGGCAACGATAAAGACGAGATTTTAAAATAAGGAGATTAAGAAAGATAACGATGAAAACTGTTCCAAAAAGCAATGGCCTACTTTGAAAATAAATCCTGGTTTGATTATGGAGAATAAAGTTTGTTTTTGCCGACTGCTTCCTGTTGTTTCATTGCAAAAAAAATCTCATTTTGGTCTGCAAAAATCTATTTAAGGAGAACATTAGTAAACAGATACAAAAAATTCAAATGATTCATCTGCTATCTTCAATTCTCGTTATTGAATTCATAAACAGGTATAGTGATTTTCCAAGCGTGGCTAAGTTGTGGCACAAGGCCGAGGATCGAACTAAGTTGTAATTGTTTTAGCGAGACAAATTTGCTAACCTTTACACCGCCTCGAGGTGCACCAATACATAAACAGGTATATTATCTATTTCATGTAACAGAATTAAATGTAATTAAACTAAAATTAACTCAGATGAAATTAAAATTAATGCAAAATGCTGATGAAACAATACTGATCGTGATAAATAGACAAACATGATAAAACGTCTGCCATTGAAGGTAGCCTCGTAGGTAATGATTTTTGAAGCTTTTCCCCCAAAAAAATCGCAGCGTCGAAAGCCTCTTGCCACTATATCTCATATATTTTCATATATCGTGACAATTTCAATTCTTATGTACCACCAATTCAAGCTTTTCAGCCAAGACTCTTCATGCTGCGCCCATAGGATGGAATTCACTTCATTCCCTACGTATATAAATAGGGTGGTCTGCGCACAAGAACCGCCTTGTGTGGATAATGCCCCTAGGTGTATGCTTTCCCGAACACTAAAATCTTAACCTCTTCAAGTCTAGAGTCAATATTTATCCTCGTAATGTTCACTTACAGCATTTATCTTTATATCACTCATATCATTCACTAACTCTATTTGAGTGACTCTTCGGCCTTGTCATGGTGGAGCATCAGTAAGAAAAAAAAAGACCGATAGATATATTTTCGTTTAAAAGTTGTTTCTTTAAAGTTCTAATAAATCATTGGGGATATGTGATAATAGCCACGTGTTTCAGATCATTTGCCTGAACAGGAGAAATTTCAATTAATTCCTAATGCTATCTTCAAGACAAAGCTCTCCTTCGACACGCATGACAGAGTGGATACTTGACCACCGTGCGATCCGACATCTGCATCACTGCCTGATCTCATAATTTCTCTCCCTGCTCTTAAACAGGGTCATACTTATCTCAGTTTTATTTCAGCTTCTCTGTATTCCTGGAAGCCGTCTCACATCTATAGGCACCTAGGCGTGGTGTAATGGTTAGCAAGCTTGTCTCGCTTGATCAATTATGACTGAAAAATGAGTTTGATCCTCACTAGGTACCCCATACTTTCAGACTTGTGCCACATCTAAGCTACGCTTGGAAAATAACCATTGCCTCACATCTTTACATCGGATAATTACAGGTTGAATATTATTTACTATGACACAAGTCATAGGCTTTAATGTTTTCGGTAGAATTGTTTTATTTATTAGGTTTTGATTAATTCCCCCTACGCCTAAAAAAATATGTACACAGCCTGGTATACTTAAGCGATTCCTATAACTACTGACAAGTCATGACGTTGCTTAATTAAGGTATTATTAGTACCGGTGTTTTCAGCGTTATTTGAAAGTTAACAATAAATCGAATTCCCTTCCTTAGACTGACACGGTAACTGATATACTATATTCAATACGATTTGTTTAGATAATAAGGGTTTAGCGACACGAGTTTTACAAATGAATATAACGAACCCAACTAGAATTAGAACACGGCTCTCCAATTTCCAATTTCGAGATATTAACCATTACACTATCCGCACAGCCAAGTTTACAGCACGTGCTATTTCCAATTGGTTGCCGTCTAAGCTCTGAGCATGCTCGACGTCACTTAACGTCGATAACCGTACGGGAAATGGTGTTTCAACGGGGATTATAGAAATATATTCAGCAAAACGATGTGACTGAAGAAAGAAATGGGTAACGTGGTCAAATGTGATGTCTCTCAAATTCAGTAATATGACGGGATTAAGTGAAACCCCTGCACATCTTGAATCATATTATTAATTAAGTACTTGTCCCCGTGTGCTGATGGAGATTTGGCCAGAAACAAGAAAACTTAGGTCTACCTTGCTTTTTCTTGTAGTTGGAAGAATTCAGAGACTACGATATCTGGAAATTGTGTTCCTCGTTCAGTTTCTCTTGCACAATGCATTCTAAGTCAGAAACAAGAAAACTTAGGTCTTCCTTGCTTTTTCTTGTAGTTGGAAGAATTCAGACACTACGATATCTGGAAATTGTGTTCCTCGTTCAGTTTCTCTTGCACAATGCATTCTAAGTCAGAAACAAGAAAACTTAGGTCTTCCTTGCTTTTTCTTGTAGTTGGAAGAATTCAGACACTACGATATCTGGAAATTGTGTTCCTCGTTCAGTTTCTCTTGCACAATGCATTCTAAGTCAGAAACAAGAAAACTTAGGTCTTCCTTGCTTTTTCTTGTAGTTGGAAGAATTCAGACACTACGATATCTGGAAATTGTGTTCCTCGTTCAGTTTCTCTTGCACAATGCATTCTAAGTCAGAAACAAGAAAACTTAGGTCTTCCTTGCTTTTTCTTGTAGTTGGAAGAATTCAGACACTACGATATCTGGAAATTGTGTTCCTCGTTCAGTTTCTCTTGCACAATGCATTCTAAGTCTGAGCTAATTCAGAGAACAACAACTTGCATTTCTCTCCTAGGACCATTGTACGGTAGAAGACAATTAGTCTTTGTCAGGCGTGATATTGTTATATTATTGCATACATAGAGATTGGCATGTGTTGATCTTAAGAGGGTTCGGAGTAAAAAAGAGAAAAGAATATTATAAAAAATAATAGTGCAAACATTTTATTTACGTTACTAATCTTTTATGTGCGGTGTCTTTTCAGGACATAGGCGATAATAGCCCTCCACCTCCTCCTATCCCTTGTAGTTTTGTCTTTTTGTTATTTCTCCCAGACCCTTCTCTGTCATCCACATGCTTAATCTTGTTCAGTATGTCGGGCGTTGCTTTCCCTTGTCCCTCTTCCGCTCTATTCTCTATCAAAAAACTAAGCTACCAAAAATAAAGTATGCCTGATGACACATGATATACAAACACACACACACACACACACAAACACACACACACACACACACACACATATATATATATATATATATATATATATATATATATATATATATATATATATATATATATATATATATATTAAACATATTAAGTGACATACCGTTTCCCTTATGCAATCTGATATACGTAAAATACTTATAGAAAATACTAAAATTATGGATAAACATACAGACATTAGACGCCTTAAAATCTTGGAGACATTACACATTAAAAGCAAAAGACCTCTTATTAATCGTATAGATTACAATATTTCTGGTAACATATTACAATGTTTATAATATATTTAAATTTATAACGTATTCTTCGATCTTTTGGCTTGTGTAGTGGAAATCTTTTTTACGCTATTACATGATAAATATCTTCGCCCTGCTCATAATAACATCATCGCGTCTTTTGAATTTAAAAGGATTTTAACATTCATTTAGTTTGAAAAAAAAATAGCAACATGATTACGCTACAAGATAATTGACAAATGTTTGTTTAAAAAAAATTTGACTAAAAATATTGACCCTGAAGATGAACAATGATGTTCGAAAGCGCTAGGTCATCGTATGGACAATACATATTTCGAAATCATTTTCAAATAAAATTTCATTAGAGAATATGAGAAAATTCAAAAGAAAATATGCAAGACTATGTTGTCTTTAACATTCAATACTACATGTTTAAAAGTAAAGTTGCTGCCAAATTACATATATATATATATATATATATATATATATATATATATATATATATTTGGTTGGATTGATGTGAGTTTGTAACCCTGGGTTTCACGCTTTTGTGATCGTCAGGCGAACTGATTAATTGTTCAAAGGTTTGGATTTATGTAGGTTGCGTGTATTGGTGTTATGGAAGTGGGAGGGAAATCGTCGTCGTGATATCACCGACGCTAACGCAAACATACATGCATGCCCGTCCACCCATTGAGGTACGCAAACACGCATACACACGCGCTCGTGTGTTATCTCTATCTCCCTGATATTGAGCACTTTCTAATAAGTACCGCGCATATAATATATAAATAATAATATATATTACATACATATATATATATATATATATATATATGTATGTACACACATTTTTCACACACACACACACACACACACACACACACACACACATATATATATATATATATATATATATATATATATATATATATATATATATATATATATATATATATATTGACGCTAGCAGGTTAGTCTAAACATTTCGGATCGGGGTGGCCCTGAATAAAAAATAATTTGGATAATTAAATAGCAATGGCGAGCGACTAAGAAGGAATGATAAGTGAAAACATCGGAAACAAAAAACAACAAAAGAAAAGTATTAAAAAAGAAAAAAAAGTACAATGATTTTTAGTGGAATCGTCAAAACATGATAATAGTGTATTACCGAGAGATTTTTCCGGTTAGATGTGTGTATTGATTTGAAGTCGTTCAACAATGGTTTGTAATAATACGAGGGAAAGTGAAAACTTATACACACTCTTGTTATGGTTACTGTTATGACGAAAAGGAGGATATTTTTTTTAATTACCCTCGTACATTACCGGGGCATTCGTCCAGCGGTAAAATTAATATTGATTTTAAGTGATTTTCGGATGAATTGTTAAGAAAGGAATGTCATCGGAGGACATTGAATGGATTGATTGCTTAATTGATTAACTGACTTGTTTTTATGGATTTTCAATATTCTGTAGGTTATTTAAAGCCAGAAATCATTTTTAGATTGTAAGAATAATTTGGAGATAATAATGATTTACTGATACAAGCCCTAATGTAGGGTGAGAAGAGGCGTACTCATACCTTTTCCGAGAGGATTTGGGCATAATATAACGAACGCGGTAACAATTGGAAATCTCTTCTCCTATTTTCAGTCCCGTTATACATTATACCACTCGCATATGCAAGTTTACAGAATCTGATACTCCAAAGCGGTCACCCAACAAAATACTGACCAGCCTCGACGTTGATTAAATTCGGTGATCGTACAAGAACCGGTGTTTTACCGTGATATGGCTGGGAATCCGAGAAATAAATGGCATTTTGGTAATTGGACGGTTTATTATCAGTTAGTTAAATTGTGTGTTTTGCGACGAGGATTCGGAATACGGTACCGTGAGTTAAAATCAGCGGAATTTTTACAGTGAGCCTGAGTTGAATTGAAAGAATGGAAAATTATCCAAAATCCTAAACGAAAAAAAGTAAAGTAAAATAAAAATAAAAAAATGTGATGTTGGCATGGAAGTCGTTAACGAGGAGAAATAACGTTGTAATTTTTTTAATTTTATTTATTATTTGAGGACTTAAAGGGGAAATTGTAATGATTGCAATTTATTTTATATTGGGACGAAATGAAAAAGAGCGAATACGAAGTTTGGAAATGAAAAGCCTCCAATAAATTTAATGAAAAATATTGAAAAAGCTGATGTATGAAAAGACAAAGGAAAGTGGAGAGTTTAATGTCAACAGAATTTTTATTAAAAACATAATTTATGATATTTTAATATTAGGAATTTAAAAGAAAAGTATGCTGGAATTTTATATAAGAATTTGATTTAAAGAACATATTTGATTAAAAATATGTACATGCACGCACTTACATACATACATACATATATATATATATATATATATATATATATATATATATATATATATATATATATATATATATGTGTGTGTGTGTGTGTGTCTGTAAAAAAGGGGATGGATATGTTATTTATTAATCTGAAACATTTTTATGGCTTAAACGTTATTTTTAGTGGATAGTCGTATCTGAGTAGATGCTTCGTTTATTTATTCAAATGTATATTTATTGATAATCATCAACCGGCCTGAATATTAGAAAAATCTTATTAGATAAATAAAAGACCATATATATATATATATATATATATATATATATATATATATATATATATATATATATATATATATATATATATCGTGTATATTAAGGCAGTAATGATTATTTATTTTAAGTAAGTTCCTTTCATATTGTATGATAAGGTTAATAACATCATCATTGAAAGACGAAAGGAAATCACCATATTGATACATGTTTAAATCCAGTCTAAGCTTTCGGCTTACATAAGCCATTATGAAAGATGACAATTACATTTCAATATCTTAAACAATACACGGACGAAACAATAATGATATTCTGTTTTTGTTGCATGAAACATTGTCTATATTATTTAATGAAACATGCATCAACATATATATGTGTGTGTGTGTGTGTGTGTGTATATGTATGTATATTTAGATAGATACGCGGAGAGGTTGATAGTTTAGAAAGAATAATTTCTATCTCAGTACGCAGTCAAAGTTATATACTCGCCTATATTTTTTTCCGCATGTATGAATATTTCAACTGTTTCTTTTCAAATGAAATCTTTGTAAGCGGCGTGTAAAATGAAAGCGGATAATGGTAAGATAGATAATTGAATAGGTTTCAGATTTCGGTTGCCAGCCAATCTGACTTCATTGATGACAGAAAAGAGACGTTAATCCGCGTGAATTTTCGGCAGCGCATGCGCATTAAGAGAATCTCAGAAAGGTCGTTGCAAGAGAAAGCAATCATCAGCGGGCAATTTTCTCACTCCATTTACATCGCGATCGCCATTCTTGACATAACGGTAAGAGTGTGTGATGTCAATGCGGATGCAATGTGAACTGTCCTTAAGTTGAAAAGCTCCGTGGCACAATCAGCGTGTTAACAATACGGGTCGATACTGGCCGACCGCATGCAAAGGACTTGATGAAATTCGTAATTAGCATTGAATAGTTGTTAATTAGCTTGTCACACTTTGCATATCTGATCAGGGATTCTTCTGATTGAACACATCCATTGGTGTAAACTTATGCTCGGAGCAGCTTCTGACTAAAGCGTAAGGAAATTTATCAAGAGATGAAATACTTGAGACTTGTTGTAATGAAGCACTATTGTGTCGCTAATCAGGTGTGCCGACCGGTAGAAACGGTGACGAGGATTCGTAAGCCACCTAGCAGACGTTGGAAACTGAATTGGTGTATTATTGCTGATAGACGGAATGCATTTGAATGGCACACATATTGGTTGCGTTTAATATTAATTCACATTCGGCTTAATCCTCGCCACTTTTATTACTCAAATGAGAAACACAATAGATACATATATATATATATATATATATATATATATATATATATATATATATATATATATATGTCTATGCAGTGAATTCAAAGAGGTGTAGTATTCCTCAAACTGATCAATTATTTTAAAGTTAAATGTTTTGATAAAATGTCAGCTAATGTACCAGTCTGCTTAGTCATTGATGCAATCTCGTATCACTCACTCTCACTTATATATATATATATATATATATATATATATATATATATAAATATGAAAAATTCTCAGAGTTAACCTGTCGAAAAAGAGAATATTTATAAATGTAAAAGAGAATAGGAAAACTAGAATATTAGCCGACGCGTATCGTCCAATGTGGATTTTTTTCAAGCCAAAAAGGAAATGTATTTATTAAAACAAAGTAACAAATAATAACAAAACAAAATATCCTTAGGAACTGGAATAATTTAGAAAACGCTATTAGATTCATATTGTCAACTGAAAATTACGTCCAATACTGTCACGTGTGGAAATATTGTTTTTATTGTCGTGTTGACGGATTCAATTATTTTCTTTAGATTTCTTGATATAGTTGTGTACGTTTGATTGGGAGAGTAGTAATTCTGTTAGGAAAGGTGAAATAGGGAAAAAAGCTTAGACGCAGATTAATATTTTGATAATATTTTACAATTATATACACACACACACACACACACACACATATATATATATATATATATATATATATATATATATATAAGTGACCATTGAATTCAGCTTTATATTTATACACGCTCTGTCTCTGATATTGAGCACTTTATCCCATAAATATAGCAAACCGTAAGAGTATATTTCTTCATTTATATATATATATATATATATATATATATATATATATATATATATATATATATATACGTGTGTTTGTGTGTAGGGGAGTGTGTGTGTGTGTGTGTGTGTGTGTGTGTGTGTGTGTGTGACTGTTTATGCACATTTCCCACCGTGGTAACTTAAGTGAAGACATCGAACATGCTTCTCATGGTATAGTGAATTCGTTTTGATTCTTACGTTACTCCATATTTGTGACTTGATATCAGTCTCAGCCAACTGGATTAACTATTTACACGTATCCGCACATATGTACACACAAAACCTACACGCACAAATATATTTCTACACATAGATCTAGGTATAAGTAAGCGCCAGATTTATATACTCATTTGGGTTTGCACTCTCTTCGTCAATATCAATTCATATTAAGTCCACTCGCCTTAGAGAAGTGTTTAGTAAATTATTATTACAGATTATCACTATTGTAGTACTTTCAATTAGCAATTATATTGATCACGGGCTACCATATGCCATACGTGGTTAAATTAGGTTGTCGATGGCATATCACCTGATGGGTTATTTAATGTAGAAATCTGTTTTCGTATACTTGAGTTATAGGTAATCATTGATCGAGATTGTTATGTCTACTAATATACATTTATCTAGTTTATATCATAGTCTGAAAACGTACCCTCGGAAAGTGGTCATTTGTAAGAGGGTCCCTCTACATAGCATGCAGTCAGCGCATTCTAATATCTGGCGGCAATGCAAGACAAGGTTAGTCAGAATTTAAGAAGTGTGTAGTTGATTTGCGTCTTACTGTAAGCAAGAACGAAAGGAAAGGTATCATGATGCAATGATAACAGCAAAAAAATTGCAATATGAGCACTGGTAAAAATGGTTTCTGAAGACATTAGGTTTATAATTCCCAGAAATTGATACACAGATGTCCTCAAGGACACATGGCACAGTGGATAAAGGCGTTGGTTAGATCCAGCGACAGGACCCAAAGAGTGTGATTTCAATACTTGGTTCAGAGGGAAATTAACAGGAGATAACTGATAACTGA
>OZ038484.1:44179080-44201580 GCA_964036315.1 Acanthosepion esculentum
GTTGTATAACGTGATATACAACGTATTGAAATAAATAGCTCGCGAGACAGCAAGTAAATCACTACCTTACGGATATTGTATAAAATCGATGAGCAGATTTTAAAACGTTTCCAAGACTCTGAACTGGCATATGCTTCCACCCGAAAGGTGTCTATAATTTGCCTATAATTTGCTACTATAATTAAACTTTTTCCCTGGGGTGGCTGATGTTTGCTTCCCTATGAGATGCTAAGAGAGTGTAATTATCTTTCAGCTCCATTAACCCTGTAAGTGTGTTCTTTTTATCGGGTGACCTGAAAATTCAATTCATCACATTTATCTTCGCTGTCTGTCGCCCGGTTCACAATCCTCTCTGGTCTTTTGAACAAGAGTAGAGATTTATCCCTTGTTTCATGTTCAGGATTCGGTTTTCGTTTCCTTCTAAAATCTACTTCAACTCTATACTTCTAACGTCTATCTAAGAATTCTGAAATTTTATCAACTAGTTATGTTTCTTTCAATAGGAATAGATAGGTTCTCCTAACGTCCGGTTCACGCACGAACCAGGTCCTTTGAACAAGAGTAGAGGTTTATACCTTTTTTCTTGTTCAGGATTGGTTTTCCGGTTCCTTTTAATAGCTTTTCATTCTCTATTACTCCCAGTAGCCCCTTGTGTCTTAGTGGCATTATCGCTTTGTTTGGGGTGAAATGATTACAAAAAAAGAAGAGCAAATTGTGGTAACCACTATTCTAAGATAAGGGAAATATCTCCTAATACCCGGTTGGACACTATTTGACATTAGAACGGCCTCATTGATTCTTGATGGTTTGGAAGATATTTTGGAAGAACTCTTTCGAAATTTTGATCGATACTGTTGTGATGGCATCCCGTAATTCTTCTTATGTCGTCCGGTAATTGGCTGAATGCATATCAAGACAAGAATCTCCCTATTCCAACATATCTCCAGCAGATCAATGGCATTGGTGTTCGGGAACTGCCATGGCCACCTTTTTCACAGAAAACTAATTTAACCAAAATTGGCAAATAGCATAACACTTTAAAGCATATATAGAAACTAAAAAACTCAAAACATAACAAACCAGATATAACGTATAAAATGCGGGAGGCAGTAAGTGATTACAGCAATACTTAATGTTGTGGATTCCGGGATTAAATCCGGTATCAAATAATAAGAAAGGCCAGGAATGGATAAGGAAAATAAATGTATTAACGTAATAATACAAACTGGTAATACGGGTTAGTAGATCACGGAATGCGGGTTAGTAGCACTAATATATATATACAGTCTAGGAATTGAAGTATCGCGGATTACTCCTTACTGAGTTTACGTGCTCACTAAATGTGACTCTTGTGCTACCCTCCTCTATTACAGACTGTCCGGTTATTCACTGGTAGTAGTATATGTATACCTTGTGTGAGTCCATTTGTGTGAAAAGGAGAGACCCCTTAACAACCCCCTCCTTAGATTGGGAGTTAGTATTTTTTCTCTT
This sequence comes from Acanthosepion esculentum, assembly GCA_964036315.1. NCBI lineage: Eukaryota > Metazoa > Mollusca > Cephalopoda > Sepiida > Sepiidae > Acanthosepion > Acanthosepion esculentum. The sequence continues at coordinate 44,180,572 of OZ038484.1, forward strand.
ATGGTTGATGTTCAGTAAATTTTCTCTTCCTGTTTGACCTTCTAGTTTCTGTATCTTCCTGTAGTCTTTGAATCTCAAAAACTTCAAAGATTGCATCCATTGAGCGGTCATTTTCTGCGGGTGACGAGCTTGGCTCTTCAACCCGTCTTTTTTGTATTTGGTCAATATGTTTTCTGTGGGTAAATTTTTCGCCTTTTGTGTACATCACGTTTCCTAGTCTGTTAATTATTGTATTTGGTTCCTCATAAGCCATATTGTTACTGAAATAGACCCATTATTGTTTGAATGAACTCTTGAGTACTGTAGGTGTATACCAGTTTTTATTTATTTTTTCCTTCATCCTCTGAATAAATTCATCCTTTTTCGCTTCTTTTCTTATCTCTCGCAAGGTTACAGGTAGTTCCTTAATGCCTTCTATAACTCTTTACTGTTTTCATGTGTAGTAGCAAATGGCGCGTTTCGCTTCTTTTTAAAAACTGGTTGGACGTTTTCTTTTAATTCAATTCCAGCTGTACCCTTACAAAACGAGCTGATAGGTGAATCCCATACGTCGAACTTTTGCATACAGTCTCCACCCACTAGATTTTCTGTATCTTTCGTTACGTATATCTTGCGTTTTCTTGTTTTTCCGTGAAATTTAACATTTACGATTATTTCTCCTTCAAATGTCATACGCTTTCCTGTCACCGACTTAGCAATTGTTTGTGTATGTAACATGGTTGGTCTGTTAAGCTTTTTCCATGTCTGTAGGTTAATTATCGTTAGATCGGAACCCGAGTCTAGTTGCAATTTTATCTTTTTCATTAAGATTTCAAGTATCTTGCATCCTAGTAGCTCTTATCCTACTAGTAGCTTTTATGTTCCTACATTGGGATGCCTTGTGCCCCATTTTTCCACACACAAGATAGTTTTTATATTTAAAACGGCAATCCTTATTCCAGTGTAGTCCTCCACATCGATAACATGCAGATAGGGGGGGGGCTTATATTTGCTTCGATTTTCGTCATAATTTGCCCTATATGTTGTACTTTTTCCCTTATTATAGAATTTTTGTTTTCTTTCCGGGGAGGGTGAAGAACGTAAACTTTTGTTTAACTGACGTATATGTGATACTCCTGACTCCTCAATGATCTTCGAGTCTTTCTTTATACTCAGGCTTTTTTGGCAATCTTCTGACAATTGTTGTAGTGTTAGTCTAAGTTCATTTTGTAGTTTTGAAAGCATTCTTTTGCGCATTTCACTATCTTTTTCTGAGACTAACCCTTGAACAAAGATGAGACACTTGAAATTGTCCGGTGTTAATTCTGCCAACTTCAAGTCGTCTTGTGAAAGAGTGACGTTTTTGGACTGAAATGCTCTGTAAAACATGTAACTGCTTCGTTAAACGTTTATTCATTCGTCTTTTTTGGCAAAATGTAATCCACAAATTTTGTGTATTCCTCAGTTCCTAATTTTCTGAGCAACATACGTAGCTTCTTTGCTTCTGTCCAGTTTTGACAATCGATGTTAAAGATGTCTTCGTGGCGTCTAAAATAATCCCCGAAATTGTTATCCTCTTCTAGGGAGTAAGTGAATGTTTCTATCGTATTCCACAGTGCGTCTTGGGAAAAAGTCGCCTCTTTTTCGATATTTTGTTGTTTGTTACCCGCTACCTTTAATATTAGTTCCTTCGTTTGTAGTAATTGTTTTTGCCATTTTTTTTCCATTCATTCCTGGATTTGTAATTGCTGTTCATTTTGGTATTTTACAAGTTCTACTAAAATATTTTTAAAATCCTCCATGATAAAAGACTTTCGAAAAGCTCGCTTTTCCGTATTTTAGTCCTTGTAAATCTTTTGTCGCCAAGTTGTAGTGGACACTGGCAAAAAACGGCAAAGGAGACTTTTTTTTTATCTGTGTGAATTCGAATACCTCGTCGTCAATTTGTTGTGGAAAACGGGGAAGAATGTTGTTTTGATTTCCTTCCCGTGTGAGTTCGAATTCCTCGTTGCCAATTTGTTGTCGACGAGGGAGAATTTTTCTTTTTTCTTTCTTTCCCGTGTGAGTTCGATATACTCGTCGCCAATTTGTTGTGGATTCCGGGATGAAATCCGGTATCAAATAATAACAAACGCCAGGAATGGATAAGGAAAATAAATGTATTAACGTAATAATACAAACTGCTAATAAGGGTTAGTAGATCCAGGAATGCGGGTTAGTAGCAATAATATTTATATAGTCTTGGTATTGACGTATCGCGGTATGACTCCTTACTGAGTCTACGTGCTCGCTAACGGTGACTTTTGTGCTACCCTCCTCTATTAGAGACTGTCCGGGTATTCACCGGTATTAATATATGTATACCTCGGGTGAGTCCATTTGTGTAAAAAGGGGAGACCCCTTAACACTTAAAAACAATGTAGAAAAGTAGGTTCGCCTATTGTCAGATTTATCCATTGTTTCCAGTTTAGGATTGGGATTCCGATTCTTTCTAAAGTCTACTTCAATTCTATACTTCTAAAGTCTCCTCCTGAAAACTGAAAAATTATTTACTAATTATTTATCTTTTTCTCCTCGATAGGAGTAGATAGGTTCGACTATCGTCCGGTTCACACCCCTCCTCACCCTTTTGAACAGGAGTAGAGGTTTATCCTTTGTTTCCTGTTTAGGATTTGGATTCCGATTCCTTCTAAAATCTACTTCAACTCTATACTTCTAAAGTCTCCGCTTGCACTCTGAAAAGTTATTTACTAATTATTTATCTTTTTCTCCTCAATTGAAATAGATAGGTTCGACTATCGTCCGGTTCACACCCCTTCCCAGACTTTTGAACAGGAGTCGAAGTTTATCTCTTGTTTCCTGTTTAGGATTGGATTTCCGGTTCCTTCTAAAAATCTTTTCATTCTCTTTTACTCCCAGGAGCCTCTTGCGTCTTGGTGGTATTATCGCTTTACTTGGGGTGAATTGATAAAAAATAATGAGAGGCCTATAACAGCGCAATAATTAAAAATTAAATATTTAATCTAGGGAGTTAGAACCTCACAGTGTGTTACACTGCTGTCGCCATCTCCTGTATTGAACTATGTTTCTAAAATATAAAGGAACCTCCTCCAAGTATATTGTCTTACGGCCATATCACGTTGAAACAACGGACCTTGTAAAATTCCTCAAGTTAAGCAACGTCAAGCCTGGTCAGTCCCTAGATGGGTGACTGCTTGGCAATATAAGCTTGGCTGCAAGTGTGGATATCATTTCGGAATTGGAAATCGGGTAGCCGAGTTTTAGTTCCAGCCGGGTTCCGTGTATTCACATACTTGCAAAATGCTCTTGAGAAAGATGTAAATCCACCTCTTCTCGCCCCACATTCTGCTATTGTTGAATATAATAGAACATGTATCATTAAGATACATTATTATCTCCAAAATATTCTTACAATCTTTAAAAAAAATCTATTTTCTGGCTTTAAATAACCGGCAAATGGTTGATAAGCCGTAAAATGTAAGTCAATCAATCGGAGTGTATTGAATTAGCGTTTTGTAGTATCCCTACACTTTAAGCAGACTTCAGTATTTTAAAACCAATCCGCCTAGCACGGAACGTTCTTTGAAGGTTGCAGACAGGTTGTATTTGATTTGAGGTATATGTGACTTTGCGTCGACGTTACTCTAACTATTAGTATAACTGTTTTTCTGGCTCCAAACGGGCCGCAACATTGTCACAACGTTATGGTAACGATGCGAATTGTTGTAGTTGAAACATTATGCACTATGGTTTTCTTCATTTAACAATATATAGAGAAATTATACAATTTCTTTTCGTGTTTTAATCATGAATCACTCATTTCGATATTGAATACACGTTCTGATATCTTCTTGGAATTTATTTATGAACGTTTTCTGTTCATGTAACGTTACAGGCAAGGTATTTGCAACTTTACTAGTTAACATTACCTGCACGTTATGTGAAGTCTGCAAAATAATAAATAATAAAATAGGTTTTGCAACCTATATGTAACGTTTCTTTTCTACGCTGAAAAAGACCAAAAACGCTGCAATCTATTTTGTTAGTATCCATTTGACAAAAGCCAAAGCTGATCATGAAGTTATAAAATAAATTCAACATATATATTCCCACTGGTAAGAAAAATTATTAACAAAAAATAAACTAGTTTTTTTTTAGTTTTATTTCTATTTTTGAATGAGAATATATATTTTTCTTACAACGTTCTGACATCATTAGCGACTTCTTTGGATAAAGCTATAGAAACCTAAATACATTGCTTTACTGTTACCCAACAAATATATATATATATATATATATATTTTAATCGGTATCACCTCATGCAAAGCAATATAGCCAGTAAGAGACAAGTGGTTACAGGGTGGGGGAAAATTAGGTACAGAAGCATTAATAATGAGCTGGAAGAGAAAAAGTAATCAGAAGGACAGGAGATAGCGATTGGATATTGCATTTAAATTTTTGCAGATTAAAGTTGAATGGAAAACAGGGAGACCTAAGGGCGTTCCTCAAGCGTGAAGCACGAGAAAACAAACTCTTGGCATAGAATTTACAGTTGCATCGAACCAGCTCTACTGTAAATTGATGAGATCTCGACGCCAGTCTCGTACTGCGCTTAAATTAAAAAAGTCTAGTTACCATAGCGAAGAGCTCATTCGAACAATTACGATGAAAGTATTTATAGAAAATTAGAGAGAGAGAGAGAGAGAGAGAGAGAGAGAGAGAGAGAGAGAGAGAGAGAGAGAGAGAGAGAGAGAGTGAGAGAGAGAACTTTTCGGCGGTGTGAAATTAACCGAAGCCGAGCTGCCAGCTCAGGGCCAATAATATTGCAGATTCTTCTTTGTGCTCAAGGTAAATTGTAGGGCATCGGAATATATGTGGCAGTAATATTCTAAACGTAGACAAATAGTACACTTATAGCCGCGTAAGATAAATTATGGAAAGAATATATATATATATATATATATATATATATATATATATATATATATATATATAATAATTATTTTGTGTGTGTTCAATTTATATAACGTAAATCATTCATACGAAAAGCAGATAATGAAGTTAATGATATGGCAAGAATCACTCTCGCAAACAATATTTAATAATAAAATACAATTAAGCTCGAATCCGTTAATGAATGGTATGATCCTTGTTTATGAATTCCGGTTTATAAAAAAGACCTGATAAAACCGGAATTTATAAACAAGGATCATACCATATATATATATATATATATATATATATGTATATACAACCACTTTCCAACCATATGTAAAGATTAATTCCAATCCAATATACGTGCATCCAAATTCTAACCACCCCGCTTCAATCATCAAACACATACCCTCCTCCATTGAATTTAGGATCAGTAAGAACTCTTCGAACAAAGATGTTTTTAATAAACATCGGGATTTTTACAATTCTGCACTCAAAAATAGTGGATACAAAGTCACTACTATTCAATATAAAAGCCCTGTTAATAGCAACCAAAATAAGAAAAAGAGATCTAGAAAGATCATATGGTTTACTCCCCCTTTTAATATTATGGTTAAAACTAAATTGGGGCGCATGTTTCTAAACCTCATAAAAAACATTTCCCCAAATCTGAAACTAACTCACTTAGTAAAATATTTAACCCCAATACTCTTAAGTTAAGCTATAGTTGTGCAGATAACCTAGAGAAAATAATTAAAAAACCTAACAACAGAGTCTTCAACAAGTATATGGACACGGAAGGCTTGATAACCCACCAGGTTGCAAGCAGCAATACTAAGCATAAAGACACAAATAATAAATTATGTAATTGTAGGAAACCTAATAATTGTCCACTAAAAATAATTGTTTGACTAATTCTGTAGTTTATCTTAGTACAATATCAACATTAGAAAATCCAAATATAAAGAAATTTTACATTGGTAGCACCATGATACCATTCAAGGAACGTTGGCGGAGTCATATGCAATCTTTTAATAACAGTAACTATAAGTATATGACTTCATTATCCAAATACTTTTGGAGTCTAAAAGAAAAAAAAGAAAACACCTGAGGTTAAATGGAAATTGATTAGGAAAGCCCGGACATGTAACTCCCTATACGCCCCGTGTTACCTATGCCTTAACGAAAAATTTGAAATAATTAGATTTAAAAATAAGGCTGATCTTTTAAATCAAAGATATGAACTAACAGTTAACTGTAAACACCGTTTTAAGTTTAACTTAGTATAGAGATCATATACTTTCAATGATGATGATAAGTTAAATTCAATAGACTATTACCTTTATAGCATAAGGGTCACCTGGCCAATATGAAGGTGTATTGTGTACTTACAAAGTGTTATACGTGCCTGTATTTGTATATATATAAGTATGTATATGTGTTTGTATTGTTGGATGTGTATGTACATATATAGGAGTATATATATGTTAAAGGCTTGTTTAGGGAATTCTATGGGCACACCTATATATATATGTAAGTACGCGGAAATATTTAAAAGGATGTATGGTGATACTGATACGTGTCGATACACGTATGCCTGTGTAGATAACTGCAGATGTGGAAGAACGTGTGTATATGAAATTTACATGGATGTGTTTACGGTGTATAATAGAGCAAGATCCCTGGAGTTGCATTTAAATATCACTCCATATTGACTTAAGGCTAGTTTTTGGGTAGGAGAAATTACCAATATGGCAATGGTCGCGGATTGAAATCATGAATGGGGTTCAGGCCGATGGGGATGTCACCTTGATGGTCAATTAAAAACAAAGGTAAACTTATAATTGGAAAATAAAAAATTTTTTTAGTGTTTTAATTTAAATTCTAGGAATATTTTTCTAATCGACTATTTCATACTAAAGGTTTTTTTTTAATTTTTTTAAAGACCTTAACTGACATATAGTTGGATTCCTTAGACCGTTTAAAATTATAATATTTATGAACTCTCAAAGTGAAGCAAAAAACAGCGTCCATTTCAAAAAGAAAACTAATAACACTTTATCATAAACTTCTTTCTCTCTCTTTCTCTTTGTGCCTTTTTGACCTATCCCCTCCCACAACTTCCGTTAACAGATTTGGGGTGTCAATGCCTGGTTTTCCTCTAAGAGTTTGGGGTTGACAGAATGGGGGTGTTACATATAACTCGGTCGTACCTCCCTACCCCCGTCACCCCCCTTTTCACTCACTCACTCACTCCCCCACCCAGTTAGTTTACTTATTACTGCCAGTCATGAATGGGTGGGCTTGCTTTCATTTCTAGTTTTGGCCGCGGGAGATGGGGTCCGATGACCCACTGTCCTTTGGAGGGGATGTGGTGGGGCGTTTTATTGTGTGTAACCTCGGGGTGATTTGTTTGAAATATATATATATATATATATATATATATATATATATATATATATATATATATATATATGAAGAAATATAGTCTTAAAGTGTGCTATATTTATGGGAGTAGTCTATTAAACATAGGTACACGTTCACACGTGAATAAAATACAAGAAATGCGAAACGATCTAAACAGTTAAAGTCTGAAAAGAAGTTTAAAAAGTAGTAGAAACAAAATAAGAATTAAAAGTAAAGTTTATTTGCAACGTTCTGATCGTCTTTTCTTATGTGCCGTGTCTCTTCAGGACGTAAGCGATCATGGTCCTCCTCATCTTCCTCTCCCTTGTAGCTCTTAATTAGTTTTGTCTTTTTGCTATTTCTCCCAAACTCGGCTTTTCACGCTTTTTCAAGTACGTTACGAGCTGCTTTCCGTTGTCCCACTTTCCCCTCAATCTGTCCTGGGAATATCAGGTTTTCCAAGATCTCATTCCGGATTACCTGCCCCAGAAATTTCAACTGCATTTTCTGATGTTAAGTATAAGTTTACTTTTTGTTTCTATTTTCCCCCAAACCTCGTTGTTGCTCATGTATTTGGTTCATGCTGTTGTCATCATCTTTCTGTAGAACCACATTTCTGTGCTTCAAGTCTCTGCTTCATTTTTGAGAAGATTGTTCAGCAATCGCTGCCATACAGGAGGACTGTGTCACATAACATTCCCGTACTCTTTTCTCTTAATGTTCTGCTTAGCTTTTTGGAATGCATCTTTGACCGACACAATACGTCTTCGGACCTCAGGAACGCACTTTCCGTTATCTGTTAGAAAACCTTCTCTACTTATTTGATTTTAGTATCCCCGAATGTTCTGATAATCAGATGAAAAACTAGAAGTACACGAATATTTAGGCCATTTAAATAAACCATAAAAAGGTGGTGATTCAATAATTAGCTTAAGAAATAAGATTTCTCTAGGAAATTCAAATAGGAAAACGGCGAAATTTCCAAGGGTCTTTCTAGTATATTTCAACTTGGGCTCAGACCAGCAAATTATTCAGATATTAATAATTTTGCAGAAGTGATAATGCCGTGAAAACTTTGACATAAAGAATTGACACGTCCTGGGTATGACGATAAACAACATCCGCGTTCTGGATATGACAATAAACTACGTCCAACAGCAGGGCCTCTGATAATACGCTTTTGGAAAAATAATGTTGCCAGTTGTACAATTTTGGAAAAATATCACCGGCTATTAGTTTTTTTGTTTTGAAAGAACAGTGTTGCCGGCTTTACGTATTTGAAAAATATTACCAGCTATACGTTTTTTGAAAAAATAATATTACCAGCTATATGTTTTGGGAAAAATAATATTACCAGCTATACTCTATTTTTAAAAATAATATTACCAGCTTTACGTTTTTGAAAAAATAATATTACCGGCTATACATTTTTGAGGGGAAAAAGACGTTACAAGCTATACATTCTTGAAGAAAAAATATTACCAGAAATGAAAAGATTTTCGGCATTAAATGACCCATTGAGGTTGATATGCCGTAAAACAAACCAAACCAAATAATTCACATATAAAAGAAATATTTAATTTATGAGTTTTTTTTTCGGGTAGGCTGCATAAAGAATTGAAACCAAACCAGGTAAAAGGTACTATGCTTTATGCTGAAAAAAACAGCAAATTCAGTAGTAATAAACCCCGAGCAAATTATAGATGAAAATAGAGATTTTGCTGAGATGACATGACAAAGAATAGAAATTTCACAGGCATTATAGTAAAAAAAAAATGAGAAGTCTTTTGTTTTGCAGTGGACGTGCAATATTCCTTGTTTATGATTATCTATCATAGATATGGTGATTCAATAATTAGCTGAAGTAGCCGAGTTGTTAAAACATTTGCTTTCTGGCCATAAGACCCGAATTTGAATATCACCATAGAAACTTCCTATTGTTATCGGTATAGAGGAGGGTGATCCTAGCTGTGCAGCACTTTTGGAAAGTGCCCCAAAACCATACCACGGATTGACCAAAGCCTTTTGAGTGAAATTGGGTAGACGGAACACTTGGGGGCCGTCAAAAGTCATCGTTACCGGGGGGTTGAGCGCGCTGGTGTTAATCATATCTAAAACAAATATTCTCTCTAAAACTGCAACTAAGGTCTGCTCAGTATTAACCACAGGTGGGCTCTGTGGATGCTGAACAATCAAAATGTGCCTGCGCGAGAATCTGCAATAGGCATTGGCTAGCCGACCTAGTAGACGGGTATCCTCAAATACGAGTGGCCAGCTATTATTATAGATAGCGATCGTTTCTTTAAAGTTTTCTGACCAAAGCTTTGAAAATTGCTGCCCAAATACTTATATATATATATATATATATATATATATATATATATATATATATATATATATATATTATGAAATGGCCAAAGTCCGACAATTATTTTAAGACATTCTTATGTTTAACATTCTTTTTATGGAAACAAATATTTAAGTAAATGCTCTGTTTATAATAAACAGTATTAAATGATATTTTATATTCGTCCTCCGAAAAAATGTCTTAAAATAATTGTCGGAGTTTGTCCATTTCATAATGTGTGACGTCATTCGTTTACATTTGATACGCCATGAGCAGTTATGAATGTACGTGAGAGATTCATGTATGATTGAAGTTTAAAAGCAGTAAATTCGACCTTGCCTATCGAACGATCCACTGTGCCCCAATCGGTAAAAAGGCACGTCAGTCTATATGACGGTTTCGTATAGGATACAGATTCGAATCCTGTCGGAGGACGAATATTTTCTATGAAATTTCTCGGACATTCAGGCCGTAAATGTCATTTAAATACTGTTTATTATAAACAGAGCATTTACTTAAATATTTGTATGCATAAAAAGAATGTATAAACATAAAAATGTCTTAAAATATATAGATATATCTTTTAAACACCACCGCTATTCTTACGATACACTCGCCGCCCTATCCCCACGTTCTTTTAAGTTATATATTTGCTTTTCTTCTTTACTGTATCCATTAACAATACTCTTGCATTCTTCTTACTTTCTTTTCTTTTCTTTTATTCACCCTTCTTTCTTCTTCTTCTTGTTTCTTCTTCATTCTTCTCCATACCCCTTCCGTTCTATTACACACAATGTCATGTTTTTCGATCGGTATGCGCCTATTAATTAATATTTGAATAATAATTAAGTAGGGTTTTTTGTTTTGTTATTTAAAAAACAAATAAAGCGTTAAGGTGGCCATTTAAAAAAAGATTATCGCCCGAAAAGACCGTCAGGTCGAAACAAAGGTCGCGTATTTTAATTGACCTACTGATGTTTAAAGTTAAAATCTCTACATGTTATTTTTACTTTTATTTATTTTTTTTTCTCACACGTGTGTTGAGCACTTTTTAATACAACTGTTTCCTGGTCTGATTCAACTCTGACCATTAACCTCATATATATATATATATACATATATATATATACATATGTAATATAAAACTGGACATGGAAGTCAGCACTTAGAGGTGACAGTCTGTTTCATGCTAGTTCAATCGCCTGACGATTGCACTAGCATGAAACAGACTGTCACCTCTAAGTGCTGACTTCCATGTCCACTTTTATATTTACACACGCTCTATCTCTGATATTGAGCACTTTATCCCATAAATATAGCACACTTTAAGACTATATTTCGTTATATATATATATATATAAATATATATATATATATATATATATATATATATATGTGCGTGTGTATGTGTGTTTGTCTGTGTGTCTGTGTGTACTCATTTACATCGTGTGTGTGACCAATCAATCGTTTCATAGTAATGGATGTATTTGTATATCATTGACTGACGCTAGTGGATACTGTAGAAGCTAAGGTATAACTAAAGAAAATCCAGTGTTAATTTCAAACATACACAGGCATACTTATTGATAGATTAGTAATGCCTAATGGTGCCTTCTACTTTTACTTTTGCTTTTGACCTTCTGCTAGTCTATACCAACCTCATATAATCCACATAATATACTTAAAATTCTCATTCTCTTACTTGAGTGTGTACGAAAATAATCATATCTTAGCGCATCATTGCTTTATATACATAGATATCATCATTATCATCAGTTGCATGATCCGATTTACCGTATATACTCGTGTACAATACGACATCATGTATGATACGATCCCTGATTTACTTTTGAAAAACATTGCATTGTGTTTTTCCATATAGCAGATGTATAACTTCTGCGCAAATACTAGTAGGTCTAATATAATCAAATATTGCAGTACCGGGCATCATTCTGAACAATTTTTTTAAACAAATATATTGTCTTCATTGTATTTTGTACAGAGCTACCTTAAAATGGTGAGAAAAACAACTTACTTTAAGATATCTGATACAAAGATTTGGATACTTTATTTTTGTTTTCATTCCTGACTGATTTTTAACCTCTTAAAAATAATTACCTGTATATAATGCAACTTCTTATTTTTGGCATAAAAATGATCATAAAAACTCACACTAAACTCAGGGATGTATGGTAATAAATTTAAATTCCAATTTGAAAGCTTTAAATTACTATAATTAAAAATGATAATTTTAAAAGCCCAAATTCGAAGCGAACATTTTTCATCCATGTTTGTTTTTATTAGATTAATATTACTCTTTATTTAGCTTCAAAAACATTTCTTTGTCATTAGAAAATTCTTGCCTATAAATTTATTTTTTTTATATTACAGATTTAACTTCCCAGATTTAGATAACGTATATTTTTTTCGTTCATACCTGACTACAGTAGCTCCTTTACTCGAGGCCTGCTTCCTACGTAGCCTAAGTCTCTTCTCTTTTCTCGCTACATGAAGAGCGAAACGTCATCCACTATGTATGCCATTTAAAATCAACAAATACCTTATATAGATGAAGAATTAATCGATGGTTTCCTATCTCAAATTTGCATTTTTTTAGTGTTTACATCGCTGAGGCATAGCCTTTCCAATGTCAACTTTTTATCAGGATTAACCTCGAGTTGAGGTACATATTTCGGGTTATGATAATTCAAGTCATTCAAGTACTCTATACACATACCGTACGTCTGTCTCCCTCCCCCAGCTCACCGACGTACGTCCAGCCTTCCATTTTCGTACTTCTGTAACATTTCCTCTCAACGTGAGGTCGAGGACGGTTAGATACGTACGCAATTCGAGCGACGTCGTCCTCGACGACCTCGCTCGCTACAGTCAGCGCCGCTACCGCCGACCACCATGATCTCGAGATAGGCTCTGTCTCACCTCCAACTCCGGCACGATCTCGAGATGGACGTCGTCTTACGTCGAACTCCGACATTATCGCGAGATGGATGCCGTCGCACGTCGAACTCCGGCATGATCGCGAGATGGATGCCGTCGTACGTCGAACTCCGGCATGATCGCGAGATTGATGCCGTCGCACGTCCAACTCCGCTGACATCGACGTGGTGGCAAGTAGCGTGCGCTGTACGTAACTGTAGGGGTCTTGCTGTCGCCGGAGTCAATTGTCTCGTCATTGTGCGGTGGCTGCCGGGTGTCAGTCTGTCAAAACAGTGGTGATTTAAATGTGTACTGTGGTGTTTCCCGGAGCGTCTCTCTGTTGCTGCTGACCAGCGGTTACTGTTTAACCTATGTTGACGAACATTATTATTTACATTTAAAATGTATCTGTGTATAGTGCAACCGGTCACTGAAAATGTATGATTTTTAAGCTCTTCAGGATAAATTACTTTTACACAGCGCGATCTCTTATTTTTTACGTAAATAACTGATCATAGTAACACGCACTATATTCGAGTATGTACGCTTGTCATAGAGTCGCTGCATACCTGCAAACCTGAGCATCACTCTTCATATGTTTCTGTTATCTGAAAACGTCAGAATGACTGTGAAGGAACTTCCAGTAAACTCGCAGACGTTTTTTCAATTATTTTTCCTCTTTATACCTTTTTATATTTTGTTTTTGGTTATAACTTTCAGGATTGTTCTGCAAATATTTTTGATTCATATGAAATGGCTATGCAATTTTAACTTTCTCTCCCTGACGGTGGTTTTGAGATCATTATATATATATACATATATATATATATATATATATATATATATATATATATATATATATATATGACAAATGCCACAAGGGCATTAAGTATCACCTCCTGTTAGTAGCCTAACTTCTAATTTCTGGGCAAATCCTTCTATCCTGTGCGACAGAAATTTACTTTTCCGTCATCAAATCAATATTCTCACACAAACTGACCACGAAACTATGGGATCACTTTTCGTAGTTCGGCTTCTAGAGGACACGCGTATAAAACAAAATCTTACATAATCCTGTTAAAACCCATTATTTGTATTCGATATATCGGTGATGACATATTCATACTAGAGTCAAACATCAACGACAACAATAATTAAAGAAACTTTGAGGAAGATTCTGCTCATGAGAGAACTTTAACATCCAGTGTATGATAAAAACAAAACAAAAGGAAAACTTATCTTAGTTGTCGCGTATCATCGTCTGAGGGACATTATCAATGCAAATGTGGAATTATAACACGTTTTAAATAAGGGTGCCTCGACACCGGAGAAGTAGCACAATTTCACACCTGCCTTGATAACGTTTCGCATCAGCTAAGATAAGTTTTCCTATCGTCTCTTTTCATATTGTCATTTTACAGATATGATCTACGGTACATTTTTCACACAGACACACACATGTATATATACCCATATAAATAAATAAATAAATATATATATATATATATATATATACGATTGCGTCTAGGATGAAACAGCCTGTCGCCTCCGAGTGTTGATTTCAATGTTCACTTTATATATATATATATATATATATACATATATATGTATATATATATATATTTATATATATATATATATATATATATATATATATATATATATGCATATATATATATATTTATATGCGTATATATATACATATATATATATATGTGTGTGTGTGTGTGTGTGTGTGTGTGTGTGTATTGTTGATATATAAACAATAAGATTTTGCTGAATATTGTTTTGCAAAATTTTTCCTGAAATTACTTCACCTCCTGAGGAGTGTACTAAACAAATGCACATAGGTTTGTCTCGGGAACACTGCGGTAGAGGCGCTGAAGATAGCATAATTTAGCTATGAGACGTATTTTATATTTGCTTTAATCTTATATATTTATGTATATATGTTTGAAATTTCCTATATCTATAATGGAATAGTCAACAGAAACATATTGTACACACAGAAAATGTAGGCAGTGGAACCAACATAAGCACCAAGATCGTCTGTCAGCTTCCTCCTCACAATACGACATTCAGAGCAAGCCTTTGTCTGAAGATCGCATTGATTCGTGATACCGATATTCTTTATTCAGTGTTGATTTCTATGTCCGTACAAAACACAAACACGCACAGACATACACGCATATATATATATATATATATATATATATATATATATATATGTGTGTGTGTGTGTGTGTGTATGTATATATGTATGTGTGTGTATTGGTATTATATTTAAAAGAATAATGAAACATTTAAAAACATTTTTGTGCAACATTTTACATATTTAAACACACACACACATATATTAATATATATGTGTATATATATGTATATATTTGTTAAAATGATATATATAAATTATATATATACATATATATATACATATATATATATGTATACACACATATGGGGATATGGATATTCGTAAATATTTAATCAATTTAAACTGTTTTCTAATAATTCATTTATTTTGATTTATAACAATATATTTTCTGTTTCTCTATGAATCTACGTATGTACGTATGTGAGTGTGCACAAGCACGTGTACAAAGCAAAATAATCCAAGGAAAGATAGAAATAAATTACGCTATGTGAATTTATTACCACTTAATATATATATATATATATATATATATATATATATATATATATATATTATTATTATTATTAGCATATATATATATATATATATATATATATGTGTGTGTGTGTGTGTGTGTATGTGTGTGTGTGTGTGTGTGTGTGTGTCTGTATGTGCACTTATTGCCATAGATGAATATAGGTATTTTATACACTTGTGTTGTTTTACCCAGGAGATTTATGATGAAGTCAAAAAGAAAATGAAATATTGATTTCTGACTTGCTTACTCTCTCGTAGAAACTGGTTCTGTACGTAATCAACAAAATCGAAGATTTCCTGAAAATGTCTTACCATACACCTTCTCCACTGGAATTCATAGACAGCATTTAAACGCTTTGTCAGACGGCCTATCCTACGACGATTGTTCGTGTATTTCCCCTGTAGCGCTAATTAGGTTTTCCAAAATTCTTGTAGATTATATTCCTCATCCACATTAGCATTTATTAATTTTCTATTAAAAGAAAAGTCGCACATCGAAATGGAATTGTGTAGATATTTTGTCCTAATTATACTAAGGTTATTTTATTTTCATATTAGCCACAAATCGTGAATATCGACAAATGATCGAACTCAATAGAATCATAATGGTCTGCCTGTGTATAAACTTATGACGAGAAAACCTTAGCTAAGTCCGGTAAAACGCAATAGAATTTCAACCCATTGTGACGTTAAAATTCATAATTTTAACGTCTACTAGATCCCAATGTCACTCTATATATATTATATTCCGTACTAATAGGAATATATACTTGAAAAACAAGATGGATAAAATATGTAAAGGTGTATTGTAAAAAAAACAAACTAGTACAATAAGAATAAAGGTAACAGTTATGCACAAGGTCGTCGCAAATCAACCCAATAGCAAGTGCTACTTTTGGAAAGTCGGTAGTTCTCGCGTAAATCTAAGTCATACTCAACAGATTCCAGCAAGGAATATTTACCAGCCTCCCCACGAGGTAGGATGTGGCACAAGGCCTAAATAAATGTGGGGCAATCCGAGCCCGTAGGCTCAGCAAAAAATTCCCCTTAACCCCACATAAATGGGTTCGGGTCTGCTACCTACCCGGACGAGACTCTACGCTTCGGCATAGCCTCCTCCGGATTCCTCTCTGCCCGAAGGCAAAGAGTCCGACAACAGCCAAGATCCGTTGACTTACAGATACTTATTGGCAGTAACTACCTATAGTGAAGTCACACATGGGGGTGACAGGTTATTCCATTACATCAATATATATTTCCAAATATACCGGACAACTGATTGGATCATTATATCAATCGATTCTTTTTACAGTAAGGTTCTCCTTGTACAAGGTCCGTACCGGGGGGGGGCGCTTTAAGGTAGAGGATTACGTTAGAAGGCAGTTCGTATGGATTGGAGGGGAAGATAACGGTTAACTCTGAACTTGAACAAGTTAAGATTGTAGTGATCGGGAAAAACATCCTGTTGGGAGTCGGTTCCACAGAGAAGTGGTTAGCGGGAAGAAGCTGTTCGTGTAAACATGATTCTCACCCATGGAATAGCCTGGGTTTGTGAGCTCCTGTAATGGACTGAGGCATTGATAATGGTTTCAGACAGAAACAAGAAGTCGGGATTGGACTGAAGAAGATTGGCTTCCACTTGCGGAAAGCTGGAACGTAGACTTCATATTGGTGTAGGAAATGGTTTACCTGAGCATCTACTTTGAATATGAATGTTGGTGGTTTGCGAGAAAGTTCCAAACTCTGTCTTTCATATTTTATCTCTACAAATGTCGTATGAGACAAACATAGAGCATCGCTACTATAGCTGGTCAGGTGCATCTTACACGCTACTTTCCAGTCTTGATAGAGTTAAAATCGATTAGGAAGACTTATTCTCCATAGTGAAGCATCTTTCTAGTGTTACACTACGGAGTTGAGCCACCCTCATTTACAATGCATTCCAATTATAAGGAGAAAATCTTTTCCTGAAAATTTCTACTTTGTGGAAAAAGACTGCTGCGTAGTTATATCCAAATACTTCAATAAACACAATAATCTTAACATTTTCAAGTCAAATGTCAACCGTTATCTCTCCTCCTTATCCTCATAATTTTTACGTCCTATCACTTCCTCTCTCGTTCATATCTCACCTGATAACAATTTTTGTAGAGCCCTTCTATCTTGAGTGCCACTCGAGCCATGAAATAAGTAAATTTGATAATAAATAAATGATATTCTAAAATATTATTTCACTGCAAGATGCCTTTATGAGTTTGGTAAAAAGTTAGATGGAAGAAGTCCTCAGGAAGGTCAGATCTTCGTGCGGTAATTATATTTTAAATCAATAATTATAGTTACTTTTTTTCAACATTTCATATTGTGAGTAAACAAGCTATCTATCTATCTATCTATCTATCTATCTATCTATCTTAGTCTCTTTACTATCTATATTTCACTCTATATCTTTCAATGTAATTATATTAATTTCTATCTATCGAGAGCGAGGGAGAAAGAGAGAGAGAGAGGAGAAAAAGGGGTAGAGAGAGAGAGAGAGATTTTAGAAATGTATTTTACTGAATGTAATATAAAATATATCTATTTTTTCCTCAGTAATTTTTCTCACCATCCGAAAGAACCTGTTGAACTGTGCTAATCTTACGTGCTAACCATATTTAATTAAGACCCATTGATAATTTTCCTGGTGAAAATCTTGGCTGAATTTCATATTTACTCGTCTTCTGAACATTCTATAGATTATGACACTTCACAAAACGATGTGTTGATAGCAAATAAATGGGAACTTGAACTGGTATTTGAGTGAATGATTCACAAGTGCCAGGTTTATGAATATTCTGTGCATTATCAGGACAAATGATAATAACGTAGACGTTTTACGGCTCAACACCTATTGCTATTCGAAAGATTCGATTTCGTTGGATGACGTTCATATGAGTTCATTGAGCTGAGCTTAGAGCCGACATAAATGAAATTGAAAGGACGGAAGCTCAAATTTCCTCAATCATACAGTTCCTCGGAGATCGCCCATGTGCCTTCAAATAAAATCTTCGACATTTTGGCTTGTAACGAATTAGAGGCTTCTTTATCGTCGTCATCATCATCATCATCATCATCATCATCATCATCATCATCATCATCATCATCATCATCATCATCATTTCCATAATAGGGCCGCTTTCAACTGAACGACTAAGCCGTTCCCTCCACATATCTAAACGGAATGCGTAGCGTGTTAGACAAGTAGACGTGGTGTAACCCATCTGTCTCCAGGTCAGCCCACAGCCGATGTCCTCCAACGCGGAGGCTCACCTTAGTTACGATCGCGTGGTCGTTGATTCGAACGGGGTGAATCCTATCCCTGTCAGTTGGCTTCAGTCTAAGAAGCTCTCCGTCCAACGGTGACGTGTCATCGCCACACTTGCAGCATCCATAAATATGGAAGCCAGTCTGCCCAAAACTGCTAGATGGCTGTCAACCCTATAAGAAAATTCATACGCCGTTTGATCTGTCTTTGATGTGTCTAGCTACCCTCCTTACAAGAAAAGTCTTTTTGAAGAACCGATTTAGTCACCGTACTGGGTTGCATGGGCACCTGTAACTCTGAGGAATCTGACATAATGTAGAAAATAGCCACTTCGAAATTCCAGCAGCATTTCTAATAAAATATAATTCAAAGCCTGAAATGATTATGACTTTTCAAAGATAGATTCGAGATTGTTTTTATTTTTTTTAAAATTGTTTTGTCAGATTGGATCGAAGGGAAAGTAAGTTACCATAGAAATAAGCATTCAGAGAAATATTGTTATTCAGTTGGTTGGTTTTGGTTTAGTGACATACCAACCCCTATAGGTTATGTAATGACGCAATCTGAACATGAAAATTTAAACTTTATAATTAATTGAAGAATTACTTTATTTCAAGATTAATACATTATTTTTAAAAAGTAATCTTACAAAATCAAACGAGGCGGGAAAACCTGATTTTCCTTACAAGAAACTGATTAATCATAGCAAATTGAGCTTTTTTTCTTTTTTCTTTTTTGTCTCTATATAGCATGTCTTAACTTTTACTATGAAATGAATTGATCGCTATTTTCTTATAGAAATATATTGTTGGTTATTTTACTATAAAAATGTATTGTTGGTCATTTTATTATAAAAATTGTATTGGTGGCAATTCCACTATGAAATCTATTGTCGGTCATTGTTTATTGATTCCTATAAAAATGAATTGCTGATCATTTTGCTTTAAAACTACATTGCTGGACATTTTGCATTAAGAATATATTGTTGTTAATTTCACTATTAAAATGTATTGTTGGTAATTTTAATATAAAAATCTATTGTTGGTAATTTTCTTTATAAAATGATATTGCTGGTAATTTAACTACAAAAATGTAATTTTGTTAATTTTTTTTACACATGTATCCATGGTATTCTTACTATAAAAATGTATTTTCTTACTTTCCTCGACTTTGTTTAAATTTTTATCAGATGTTCACTATTTGCCCATAGCTGGGACTCTAACAGGTGCTACCACTCCGGGTCAGGTTCGACATAGGAACAACGGCAGTTACGAGGTGGTTACACGCAACTCAAAACCTCCAACCTCCCGATCAGATGTCTTTATGCTTAATGTAGTTCATCGTCATACTCAGGACTGCTAATTGGTGGGGGTAGGATATTTCCCCTCTGCAGAGGTACAGTCAGCGTATTTTACAGCGCCAGTCGACAGAACCAGTGTTATTCGGGTTAATATATTTAAATATAAGTATTTGACTAATTAGGGTTCCAAAATCCGTTTGAAGATGAAACAGAACTAATGCTTTTAATTTAATATAATTGAATTTGAAGTTTTTGTTTTCTGTTTTGAAACATCGTAATTCCTGGTTAGCGATGAAACCATATTTTTAAATCAGTTAATATATATATATATATATATATATATATATATATATATATATATATATATATACTGCTTTCAACAAGCTTGATTTTTAATTTATACCTTCGCATGAAGCTGTTGAGAATGTCGCAACTATTTCACACGCTAAGCATTTGTCTGTTGATTCGAAATATTTTATTGCTTTGGTGATATGTAAAAATGTCGCATTCTCAATGTTGACATTTGTTGTTTGAGAATCATGTTTATGTGTTTCAAAACGTCTGTCACTACTTACAATGTCTCCCTGTTCTGGAAGTCACTGGAGTATAAATTTCAACGAGAGATTGTGTCGTGTCCGTTGTAAAATCTTCAGATCGTATCTTTCAGACTTATCATCACAGCAAAAGAATTGTAGAAAAAGAAAGTGAAACTTGGATTAAAGGTTTTATATCTCTAGCCGAACAACAAAGCAAATGTTGTTTCCCTTCAAGGCGTAAGCGATCAGGGTCATCTACAACTGTTTTATTTGATATCTGTGAATAACTTAGCGTTTTTGGAAAAGATTGTTGAGTGGATTTTTATTGCTTTCTCAGCGTATTTTAATTCGGAGTAGTCTGTCTCCTAGGTTGACTGCCACTAAAGGGGCGCGAGGGAGTTCTATCTTATTATATACACCCTAGATTGTCGGAAGAATACATCGATTCATGCCTTTACATAGGACAATACTGCAAATGAAACGCAGCAGACTACGGTATAATTTGAACACAATTTGCTTTTCACCCTGGATAACTGTTACGATATCTTCCCACCCGTGATTTTAATGTCTCAT
>OZ038484.1:44204080-44276580 GCA_964036315.1 Acanthosepion esculentum
TAAGCGTGTATCATACTCGGCACATAACTAATTGAATAATACAATAAATGAACTGAATGTTAATCATTACTAAACGCAACCACTTTGTTTGTCTCTGAGATGTGATTGGATTATCACATAATCGCTTCATATATGTAAATATCTCAGCCACTTATCAGGACCTTTTCGCCAGAATTTTTAATGATCACTGTATCAAGATTTTTGACCAGATGTGCCTGTGTGACGTGGACATTAAAAAAGTGTAAGAAGTGAAATAAACGTCTGGCTTTGTGAAATTATTTATTCTACATTAATTATTTTTAACCCTTTGAGCCCTGACCACGACTTTACCGATGGTAGAGAAAAATGACGTAATGCCCAGCTACTAGTGGCAGAGAAAGATGAATTAATGCCCAGCCACAGGTTGAACGGTGGGTAAAAACATGTAACTCTTTTTATATCTACCATGAAACATTATGTTATATTCCCTGCTAATGGGAATATATACTTAAAAAAAAACACGATGGATAAAATAAGCAAAGGTTTATTGTAAAAACCAGTAGAATGAGAATAATTTAACAGTTATGCACAAGATCGTCGCAAGTCAATCCAGTAGTCAGCGCTACTATTGGAATATTGGTAGTTCTCGCGTAAGTCTGAGTTGTACTCAACAGAACCCAACTAGAAATATTTACCAGCCTCCTCATGAGGTAGGATGTGGCACAAGGCTGAATTTAATGTGGTGCAATCCGAGCCAAAAATTCCCCGTAACCCCGTATAAGCGGATTTGGGTCTGCCTACCTCCCCGGACAAAACTCTTCCTTAGAGTTTGTAGTGGGTATGGGACTTTAGGTGACGTTTCTCAAGGGAAATTCAGGGAATACAGCACCCGCTTTTTGGATATTCCCTCTACCTCTACCAACAATATGCCATCCTCCTTATTCCTTTTTCCTTACTCGCACTTGCTAGTGGCCCAGGCTTTTGAGAGAATGTTGTACCCAACTGGAGTATGGTTTGCCCCGGTTCGAGTCACTGGTTGACCTATTACAGGTGCTACGAAAATATTTTCTGCTGGTCATGAGTTGGAGACGGTTATGAAGTTCAAACGATCGAGCATAATATCGAACCTCCATCCCCCGTTGAGGTTGACAGATCTAACTCCTAGGATTTAGTCATACTGACTAAAGCAAGCATCTATGTGCTCTCCTATAACTTTAGGCGGGACCTCACGTACTGCTACGAGTGTTACAACAATATTCATATACGGTTCTCAGGATTAGGTCTTTCGTAATCAAATCTCGGCTCGCTACCACTATACAATCTTACGCGGTGGGTAGCAGTAGGTCACACTTGATAAATCCTTTGCTTTATATGAATCTTTGGGGTTTCACCACACAGGGACATCAGTGACCGGATGAAAGTGTCCTTCGTGGAGCGACAAATTTGTGCATACGCTTGTCCACCAGGAAGACTAACATCATTTTGTTTTCGTACATCTGTAATTCTTGGGGTATTCCAAAAGTTCACGTTCTTTAATGAAAACCTCGTAAATTTTGGCCCTTTCAAAAAATTCCACAATGTTAATAATACAATTAGGTGGGGACTTCCACCATGACGGCGATTTCCCGGTTCTAGCATTCTTTAGTGCCTCTATTGATTTTAGCCCATTCTCTTCAACATTAGTCGCTTTGGTCTTTTCTTTGGACTGGCCTTCATTTTGTTGGGTTTTAGGAGTTGACGCAACCTGTAAATCTACTCTATATTCCCTTTATCGGGTGGCTCTGCTTTAGAGGCAGACCCTAAAAGGTCCTTCCTGACTTACGGATGCTTGTCAGTTAAATTTCAAAATTAAAAGGACTGCCAAGTGGGAATTTTTTTCTTGTGACAAAATTATAATTCATGTGAATGGGGCGTGGTAAATGTCAGCAGAAAATAAAACTTTAATTCTGAAAAGAATGTCTTTTGCAAAATGTTTAAAAAATAAATAATATCAAGAAATAAAAATGAGTGAAAAAAATACCAGTAAAAAATAAAATTATATTCTAAAATAAAGAAAAACTAATTAAAAATGGGAACGAAAAAACTTCCACCTACTTCGAAAAAATGTAAGAAATATTATGCGAATTTACAATCAATGTTTTGTGTAACTATAAAAAAAATTAACAGTAAGAAATAAAAGGATGACAAAAAATATTTTCCCAAAAAACGTAAATAAAAGTACAACGATAGATGAAAACACAATATAAAATTCGTCCATCAACGAAAAAAAAAAGGAATGAAAGGGTTTAAACTAAAAATTATACACTTCACGAAATAAAAATCAAGAAAAACAATAGTCTGGGGGAAAACAGTAGTTAACCCAGAGAAATAAAATGAAATAAAATGAAATAAATGTCGGTCGAAAGCCGAGGATGGAAAACTGAAAAAATTAAACGACTAACAAAAAAAATTCAAAATGTCAATCAATTAACAAATACTATTTCCATTCAAAAGATTCCTTTAATTAAATGGATAATAAGTAAAAAAAAAAATAATGTAAACTATAAATTACAAAGATAAACGGAGTAAAACAACATCAATTGTCCGGTGAGATTTACGGCGGACCAGAGAAAACTGAAATAAAGGACTGAAAACGAAAAATAAAACTGAAAAAGAAAAAAAAAGACTGAAAAAGAAAAAAATGACTGAAATAGAAAATCAGTTCAATTCAAACAAAAAAGAATAAAGGAAAAGTAAGTGAAAATAATAAAAAAAGTATTTCTGTTTGAAAAAAAGTTATTTTTATTTATAACCTAAAGCATCAGTTGAAAACGTTCTGAAAATGTCAAAAGACGTCGGAAACAAAACTTGGAAACAGCTTTCACCGTCTCCCTAGACCCACGTTCCGCTCTCAGATTTATACAAGTGCAGGCTAGTCCAACTCATCACCCGGGAAATAACAGCTAGAAAATTATGACACCTGACGATTTTAAAAGATTGGGATGTGTCTTTAAATGTTCTTACCGTATTGAAATAAATTATTGTTGCATGTTTTAATACATTATCCTTGTTGTTTATTTATGCACATTGTTGTCTTATGTAAATACAATAAGCATACGTGAGTTTTAATATTTCAAATGTAAATTGTTCCTTTTGTATGAGGCCGTATAAATTGTTAATATTGATTTGGCACAATAAAAGTCCAAAAGAATAAGTTAAGATGGAATTTGGCGTTTTGACATTAATATGAATATGGTAATTTTACCTAGGAAATCAGCATTTGAAATCCCATGTTTTACTGATTTCAACCATCTATCACTTGTGCGATTTGGTAATAAACGTTTATTTTAGCAACGAGGTAAGTCTCTCATATCAATACTTTTAATTTACTGTAGAGATACTAATAATAGATGTTGTTTTTTGAAGTTACACTTTTAATCAAATACATTTATAATTCCAATAAAAAGCAATGCTTACAACTATATACGCAATGCTTGATAATCGATAATAATAAGCCAGTATCACTTTATCGAGAATGCAACAACTAAGTCACAGTTTACTTATAATAAATATCTATAAATGTTACCGTCCATGTCTCTTTATAGCTTCTGTTGTTTTATTATCTGTAAATTTACATGAATCTTTAGGAAAGATGGAGTGTAATCCAATACATTTCTACTTGGATTTGAATTCAAAGTATAGTCCTACTTCTAGACTGACTGACATCCATGGCTAGTGATTTCAATCTATTCTGATATTTAATCTCAAACCGGAGCCAGTCCTACTTAGTACAATATATGCATGTATGCGATAGATAATCTATTGATAGTCATAAAATATACGCGTTTCTCATTGCCATTATCAAATTTAGTTCTCAAAATGTAATTCTTTCGCACAGAACCTAGCAAAAAAGGTAGTTTTAACTCAACCAATTATCCAGTTCAACCTTCGTCGTACGGTTAAGAACTACAATTTTATATTTGATATATATACAGAAACGATTGCAATTGCAAACACTTTGACATTATTAAGAAGGCAGATAAAAGATATCATTCTATTATAGTGAATCGCACGCATTGAATACCAAACAATGGAGACCATGTGCCAGACTAAATTAAAGCATTTTGCCGTCAGATAATGATTAATGAGCTCGTTTGGTAGGTCATTTTTCTTCTATGTCATGGTTTCTTTCGTGGCCCATATATGTGTCAATGTGTCAAATTAAAACATATATAAGGAAATACAACTAAAATAACAATCACTGAGGAAATAAAAAAACAAAATATTAGCATCATCTGCGATCTCTGAAAAAAGGGAGCGGTTGTTTATTTTTAAATATATCGATTTTAATCCGATTGGGATTTCGTTTGGAACGCGCGTCGATTATAAAGAGAAGTTGCTCGGTTTCGGAATTATCTGATTATTTTTGCTCGTCTTCGCTGTGGAATTGTAAAAGGTTAGGGTGGAAAAAATACTTTCAATTACTTCGCGGTTCAGAATTTAACAAAACTAGAAATGCTGTAAAAACAATTTCAGCGTTTACAACAAGCAACACCATTTTCACATTGTTCCTCTCCGATTTCCCTAGCCTTTGATTTCAACAATTTGATTTGTTTTTTTTTTATGTAACACGTTCATCGATCCGCCATGATTTGCGTGCCCAGTTTATTAATTGTCTCTAACTTTATCGTTATTGTTATGAATGTCTTTGTGCAAAAGGAAAGAAAATCAACAGGAAAGAAAATCTGGAGAAGAAAACGGGAAGCCTCTTAAAGCTGGATGATTGAGATCTTGTCTAATGGATTTTCTGGCTATGTTTCTTTTCCATTAAGATGATTAGCGCTCAATTGACTGAATAATTGAGGTCAGGACAACATCAAGAGAAAATATTAAATGCCAAATGTATATTTTTGGTGGTATAAGCGAATGAATTCAAAATGGAAATTTATATATTTTTTTTATTTAGACAGATATTTTCATCCACTTTATTCCTATCGAATTAACGCCCTCTATTTTTTTTAGTTTCTTTTCCGACCAAACGGATAAAATTAATCTACAAAAATGAAAACAAAATATTTGGAAGAAGGTGTGTTTTAAATGTTTTCATATAATATAACTGTTTAAATAATAGATGTACAATATTTCCACTTAAAGCGCTCTTTGACAAGAGATATTTTATCTTTAACGTCTTTAAATTTAGCAGTAATATGTTTAATGGCGAATTGTCGAAGATAATTTCTATCCCCAAATCAAAAATACATAAATTTAAATACTAAAAAAATATATTGCCTGTCAATCTCTCACTGTTAAGTGATTTAATACATTTTGAAATGGTTCTTTTCGCTGTTTTCTTGATTTTCCCTATTTTTAACTTCTTATCGATCAGAGTTTCTATTTGTTCACTTGGTTATAAAAGAGAGCTGCCTGCTACTGGCCATAAATAGTCGACCTCCGGCCTTTCAAAAAAGCAGAGCACAGCAAGTAATTAGAATTTTATAGGAGTATAAAAATTGCAATTTTCTTTTCTTATTTAATGCAGTTTTAATTTATTTAATTTTAACTGCTGTAAATAACCTTTTTTTCGCTTTCTTCTACTTATTTTTCTCTAAATGGCACAATTTTATTATTCATTTACTCGTTTTATGATGGCTCAGCACGTATTGGCGAGCTATTAAAAATATATTTATTTTAACTGACCCCACTCACGTGTCCATACGTATACGAAAACTAATTCATTTGTAGTCTTGAGGAAATGTCACCAATGCTGTCATAGGGTCAAGATCTCGCTTCATAAAAATAATTGAAGATGTGATGAAACAGTGTATTTCTGTTATCATAAGTTCAATATTATTTCATATATATAACAATATAAATATTTTCTTTTAAAAAAATATGATTCCATCGCCACACAGAAATTTCTGGTTCAAAACTGAAACTAAAATTGTATATTTAATTATAAAAAATAAACTTAAAATCCAGAGATTCGTTCCATTGTCAAGCGATACTAGGAATAAATTTCTAAGAAATTTACTTAATTTCTAAGCGCAATCTTAATATTTTGAGTTGTTATGGTTAAGGAAGATTCAATCCGTTTTTATTAGAGGTGGTTGGGTTTTAATTTCCCTAGACAACTTATGTATCAAATATGTGTTATATACAAAGCCAGGTTAAGTTTAGATGGAGTGGAGATTCCTGCTCACAAACATAGACATCAGTTATTCAGCGTGTCGTCTGGGTTTTCAATAACAAAAAAAAATGACATTTTTATTTATCAGCTAATTCATATTTTTATACACAAAGATTTTCGAGAAGAGCCATCTCCATACGAGTAAGTCATATTTTTAATATTTAAATTTTATTCCTACAGATTTAAAGTACCATTGCTACTTTTAATAACTAATATACTATACGGTATCTTTATAAATAAATATATTAGAATTTAATTCCGTATTTAAAATTAATTATTAATGATCAAGTATAAATATGTATGGAACGAAACTCTGGAATTTAAGTTTAATTTTTATAATTGTTGTGGTAGGATCCACCTAATTTGCATAGTGGAGTACCGACGATATAAATATGGTTGGTACCAGGAAGACAGGGAGGCGAATCAAGAGATTCAACTAGAGACTCTGCCCGACTGCGACTTAGTAAACACATTCTCCAGGAACGGTCTTCCCAGGAATATATAAAAGACTATATGTAAATATTGTGTACACTTTCTTGTTTCAATACATTTTGTTCTAAGTACATTTTGTGTTGCATTATTATTCCATGCATTAGTCAAGTTTCAACAATAATTAAATGTACAATTTTAGATTCAGTTTTCAAACAGAAATTTCTGTGCCGCAATGGAATCATATTTTAAAAAATAAATAATTATAATATTATGCTCTACTGTTTGTATCGAGCAATGTTTTTTTTTAAAATAAAAATCGCCGGATCATAAATTTCTTTCTTATTATTTTAATATATGTACATCATATATATATATATATATATATATATATATATATATATATATGGAAAAATATAGAAAATCTCTCTTATATCCGGGTCTCTTATATCCAGGTTACAATATATATATATATATATTGTAACCCTGATATAAGAGACCCGGATATAAGAGAGTTTTTTTCTGGTCCCAAATTAGAGCCTGTGTTAATATATATAGATATATAATAGACCAAACCCAGATATAAGAGAAACCCGGATATAAGAGATTTCTTCTCCCGCCCCGACAACTCTCTTATATCCGGGTTACATTATATATATATATATATATATATATATATATATATATATATATATATATATGTGTGTGTGTGTGTGTGTGTGTGTGTGTGAGAGAGAGAGAGCGCGAGCACGCGCGTATATATTGTGTTTGCGGCAATTTCTTAAATAAGTTAACTGATCTTTGCTTACTTTCGACAGTCTTCAGTGGGAGAGCGTTCTAAAACCAGGACAGGACTAACTGTGATAGCTCTACAGTGGGTAGGAGTTACGCAGCTCCAAATCCAAACGGATAACGCTTTTTCGTTACTAAGGCTATTGAATTTACGGGCCGTAAAACATAGATTTGCAATAAATAAAAAAACAGAGATATCTAATCAAACACATGCATCCACTACATATAACGTTTAAATTAAAAATGAATATATATTTTGAAATGGACAAAGTCCGTCAATTCTTTTAAGACACTTTTATGTTTATACGTTCTTTTTATAGATACAAATAAATTTTCATAGAAAATATGCGTCCTCCGACAGGAATCGAATCTGTATCCTATACGGAACGTCATATAGCCTGACGTGTTTTACCGATTGAGCCACAGAGGACCGTTCGGTTCGCAAGGTCGATTTTACTGTTTTTAAACTGCAATTCTCCATGATTTTCTCTCGTACATTCATATCTGCTCGATGCGGATCAAAATGTAAACAAATGATGTCACACATTATGAAATGGACAAAGTCCGACAATTATTTTAAGACATTTTTATGCTTATACATAAAAATGTCTTAAAATAATTTTCATGTTTGATAGGTTTTATTTTTCATCCTTCCGGGTTGGTAATGCCCCGCTTCATTCGCAGTTGATGTGGGTGTGCCGGTTTTCTCGCCGACACTCGACAGTAGATTTTATACAATTTTTCAATAGTGAAAGTTAAAAAGTTTGTTTCTTTTATTCTTCACCACCTTACTCCACATTCCGGGACCGGGAGAAAGTTGAGTTCTATGAGACCTGGACGATTCTTTATTCCCTGTTAGCAGACAAACTTTAATCAAGTCCTTAAAATGGGGAGAGATTACACAACACACGTCCGAGTAGAGAATACAATAAGTCAAATCACAAGCTATACTTATAAAAAAAACATTAAAATAGTGCTAAATGCATTTCTAATTAAGATAATAATCTGAGACTGCGGTCTCAGAAAACCTATTATTTTCAATATGGCCAATGTGCGACCAGCTACGATATATATAGTTTGGAACTGGCTATTTTTATTTGTTTTATTCTTTTTCTCTTTACTCGACCAGGGCAGGGTGGAAGGTTGAAATCCTAATTTGCTTTGAGCAAAATTAGCAAAAAGAAAAAAATCAAGTATTGAAATTTTATCTATCTATTCCAGTCTTTTCATTATCTATCTATCTATCTATCGATAGATAGATAGATAGATAGATAGATAGATAATAAAAAAGACTTGTATAGATAGATAGATAGATAGATAGATAGATAATAAAAAAGACTTGTATAGATAGATAGATAGATAGATAGATAATAAAAAAGACTTGTATAGATAGATAGATAATAAAAAAGACTTGTATAGATAGATAGATAATAAAAAAGACTTGTATAGATAGATAGATAGATAATAAAAAAGACTTGTATAGATAGATAGATAGATAATAAAAAACTTGTATAGATAGATAGATAGATAGATAGATAGATAATAAAAAACTTGTATAGATAGATAGATAGATAGATAATAAAAAACTTGTATAGATAGATAGATAGATAGATAGATAGATAATAAAAAAGACTTGTATAGATAGATAGATAGATAATAAACAACTTGTATAGATAGATAGATAGATAATAAAAAACTTGTATAGATAGATAGATAGATAATAAAAAAGACTTGTATAGATAGATAGATAGATAGATAATAAAAAAGACTTGTATAGATAGATAGATAGATAGATAGATAGATAGATAGATAGATAGATAATAAAAAGACTTGTATAGATAGATAGATAGATAGATAATAAAAAGACTTGTATAGATAGATAGATAATGAAAAGACTGGGGTAGATAAATGCTTTTTCGGCCAATAGAAAACTAGGTTACATTTAAAAACAAAATTCAAATAATCTTCAATTCTTAAAAACAAATTCTTTTACGGACCTTTTCGCGAGCCGACACAAAGTTTGTTTGTCGTCCAATGGAATGGCCTGAATCATATCCTGGAGTGAATTCCCAAATGACCTTTTCAAGCCTCACAAACAAAATATAAGCTGGCAACTTCGCCTGTCACCCGAGAGAAGCAGACGAACGTATTAACACGTCTCTTGACAAACGTCAAGCGATCGTTATTAGTATCTCTACCTTTCTCCCTCACCACTTTTATAGTTGATAAACGAACGGAACATTTTAAGACTGAGAGATTACTTCAAGGACATTCCTACCCTACTATAACGCTCATAGATGAATACATATATCCACACATACGTTCCTGCCTACGTACACATAAACTCGTTCTTGCAAGGACTGCTACGAATATTTTGACGACCTTGTATCAACCAAAATACATTAATTTTATTTGTAGAGACCTTAATTGATTTATATGTATATAAATTTGTTGTTTCACTTTACAATTTGATTTTCTTGTTTTACACCCCTCCTATGGTGGGCTATCTAACTAACAGGGCCAAATCAAACTAATCTGTTTCAACACTCATACACTTCACTATAACTGATAACCCACTATAAGTGCAATACCTAGACCAATCATCTTCAACTTTTACTCGGAGGAAACAGGGCAAGCAGTTGGTGAGTAGTACTACAAATAAGAGCTAGTCTCTTACCCTCAATTCAATGTCTCCACTGACTATCAAACTTCGGCCTAAAAACAAATGCTTAATTATTACTGTATTCATACCGATCTCTGTTTAGATTAAGATCCCTTTTAATTAACTTAATTTGAATCGACCTTGTTTATCCTCCTTAAAACAGCAAAGTACTTCGATAATTTTGTGTAATTTTCATAAATATAACAGCTAAAATGAGATAACTGTGTAACTTTCATTTTTGTGTGATGTGAACGACAATTTATCCATCGCAACCTCAATGTAACTTTGTACAAATAGTGGATAATATATATTGCTATTCATATAGTAATTCACATTATTTTCAGATTTATTATTTTAATTTTATTTTGAGTTGTGGGCAGTCACGAAAATTAACATTTCCAAAATATAAGATTTTGCTTTTAAAAAAATTAGTTTTGTATTTTGAGTAACATTAAGTTTGCTTTTTTTGTTTTGCTTTCAAAATTTGTTTTTTTTTTTAAATCATGTATTTAGCAGCTTTATTCTTTATTTTTTCATTCCTAAATCTTCTGCAGTTGAACATCTAAACCAGACTCATATAAACTCAAAAGACCATATAAGAAGTTCAGTTTGTCTCAGGACTAATTCCCCCCACCTCCATTTTCGAACAATAAAAGTCCGTGTACGATATGAAAGAGAAAGAAATAATCTCATAGGCACGAAGTCGGCGCCACGCCGGACTCTAAAACACGATCAGCATTGTTTGAGTTCAGCGACGAGAAGCTGTAGAATGAGTCTCTTACAGCTCTTTACATAGACAAAGCAGATCAGAAGTTTACTAATGATAGATCACGTTAAGACAGCCGGAGACTGGAACAATGTTAGGAGACGCGGACAGGGAAAGTTTTCAACATTTCTTCTTCTTTTTCTTTTTAGCTATTTAGCGAAAGGAAGGTGTTGTGGAAGCAACATAGAGAGAACAGTCCCGGCATTATCAGATAAGATGAGAAGACCGGATAAGGGTGAAGTGGCTGGTCATCAGAATTGTGTGCCATCGATTAGACTAAATGCTGCATATTCATCGATTTTGGGCTACATGCCAAACAAAAGGCTATTTTCGATGGAGTTTTTATCTTGATGTCGCTCTTATACTTTGTTTATTTTCTAGATATTTTTCTTTGGGTTTTGGAAGCTACTCAATTTTCCGTTCAGCTTTTAACATCTTTTTCAGCTGCAATGGCTGGCGAAAAAAAAAAAGGTTTTTTGTTTAATATTTCTTGGTTTGTAAAATCAAAATCAAAGATCGATGTGGCAAAAATAAATTTGCGTAAACAAAACCAATTCTTATACTTATACATAAGAATCAGAGCCTAGTAAGATACAGGACTAAACGAAACAGCAGGAAGATTATGTTGCGCCGAATCTGCAAATAGCAATTTTAATTGCCTAGAAAATGAG
The DNA here is from genome assembly GCA_964036315.1 of Acanthosepion esculentum. NCBI lineage: Eukaryota > Metazoa > Mollusca > Cephalopoda > Sepiida > Sepiidae > Acanthosepion > Acanthosepion esculentum. The sequence goes on from OZ038484.1 coordinate 44,215,546, forward strand.
TATTCGAAAATACGTCTTTTAGTTCTGCTTGAATAGAGAATTAAATCCTCAGTGATTTAAATTATCACAAAAGCTGCTTTTGATTGGTTATTGTTATTAAATGTTCATCGATTAATGTGCATCTTAATTGATGCGCCGTTGGTGTAATCGATAGATGATCGGAATGGCAAGTCGCAGGGTTTGAATTTCAGTCGGACTCACTTAAGCGAAAATACGCTTGAGAAACGTATAAATCTTGATAAAGGTTGATGACGTGTTTCAAAGGCGGTACTGGATGAGCCTTATTAGAATTCCCATCATTCGGGGATTGTCTGTGTTCTGCTGTAGACGAAGAGAAAGATCTGCGATTATTTACTCTGATAAAACTCGAACAACTAATACCCGCAACGTGAAAACATGAAATTGATTAAAGGCCATGTTTTCTGTTAAATGGATCATATACCATTTGTTACAGCAAACATAGTAAAAGATCACAAATAAATATTTGTAAAAATATGACAACAAAAAAAAGAAGCCAAACGCAAGGCCATCTAATTAAAGCTAATCTGAGTGTTGTTCTTTTTTGTTTGTTTTAGATTGGCATAGTTATGCACTGGGCTGCGAATACTTCCTCTGTATGACATAATGTAATTAGTGGAAGATTTCATTGAATCGGGATTTGTGAAAGCACTCTTGTTATATATATATATATATATATATATATATATATATATATATATATATATATATATATATATATGTGTGTGTGTGTGTGCATATATATATATATATATATATATAGTTTCATTTTTATGTAATTCATATATATATATATATATAATAATCTATTTAAAAATTATAATATAAATATGTTATAAAATCACCACAAAAATAGTCATTTTGTTTCAACACATCTGGTGTCTTATCAAGTGATGATGTTGAATGTAGAATAAAGGGTTTTAAAACCCTTTATTCTACATCCAAGATCATCACTTCATTAGACACCAAAGGTGTTGAAACAAAATGGCTATTTTTGTAGTGATTTTGTAACATATTTATGTAATAATTTTTAAATAAATAATTATATTTGGCCTAATCTGTATTGAGCACCCTTTTAAGAATAGTAATTGTTGGTTATTGGAATTTATTCCGTATACACCAATCCTATACTTGTATATATATATATATATATATATATATATATATATATATATATATATATATATATATGTTTATATATATATATATATATATATATATATATGTTTATATATATATATATATATATATATATATGTTTATATTATATATATATATATATATATATGTTTATATATATATATATATATATATATATATATATATATATATATGTTTATATATATATATATATATATATATATATGTATATAAAAGTGAACATTGAAGTCCACACTTAGATGCGACAGGTTGTTTCATGCTAGACGCAATCGTCATGCCTGACGATTGCGTCTAGCATGAAACAACCTGTCGGTCTCTAAGTGTTGATTTCAATGTTCACTCTTATATTTACACACGCTCTATCACAACTGTATCCCATAAATATAGTACACCTTAAGAATATATTTCTTCATATATATATATATATATATATATATATATATATATATATATATATATATATGAATTACATAAAAATTAAAATGAAACTATATTACCCCATTCAGATGGCCATTTCAACCCCGGTATATTCTCCCTGCTTTAACTTCTTTCTTTTAAGAAATAAGAATTAAAGGAAGGAAAATAAATAGAAAAATGTAAAAGAAGCGGAACAAACAATAAATAAGGGAAATAGCATTAAAAGAGAGATAGAGAGACAAGAAGAAAACAAAGGTAGTTAGAATATGATGGACAGGAAGTCATGATATTGACAAGTCTAGACAGAAATTAAAACGGTTGATGATTAACAATAACCAATATTTAACATATCTACTTTTATAAAGGAAATTGCAAACATAAAACTTAAGAAAAAGAAGAATTGTAAACATTATGTATAAAGGAAAATATAAATTTAATACTATTGTATAATTTTAATATTGCATTAAGAATTTTTTATTAAAAATTGTAATAATAATAACTCATATTAAATTATTATATAGTTATATCAAATTATTAACAAAAAATTATTTACTTATTAAATTGTAAATAATAAATTAATAACTTATTACGTATTTATTTATATATCCTTATACTTAATTATATGTACATTATTTATATAAACCGAACATTTACTTAAATATCTTACCTGTAAAACTAACATATTAGCAGAAAATATACTAAAATTATCGTCGGAATTAATCCATTTCATATATAGAATGTATCAAAAATATTTTACAAACTATGAGGGATGGTTCCTCACACCAAAACAAGGATAAAAGTTCATAAAATCATATGTCCGCAAATCTTTAATTCTTGACTTAAGTTTAATGAATGTTTACGGTAGATGGCGCTGTGATGAAATGCAGTCTAGGTTACATTTGTCATTCGTGTACATTTGTGTCTCGTCTGGCTTCAACGTTTAACTTGTGTAGTAGTGAGTTAACTGAGAAGTGTTCCGTTTAACAATGGCAGGACAGTCATATCGTGAGCAGGCAGACACGATTTTTGCATACGCCTGCGCGAATAGTAAAGGTCCCATTAAAGGTTGCCCGGCTGTATCAGGTTGCGTTTCCAGGACGAAGGCAACCGTGTCATTCAATCTTTGCTGCTGTTTAACGTCGTGTTGCTGAGACAGGATCATTGGCACACCAAATCTAGAAATGACCAAGATCCGCGCGTACGCTTGACCACGAAGAACACATTCTACCGATTGTTAAAGGCGATCGAGGTATCAGCACAAGTCAAGTGACCCTAGCTTGTCGTACATCTCATAGTACCGCATGGAGGGTACTTCAAGAACAGCTCCTGTATCCGTATCGTTTGCACCGTGTGCTGAGGATTTCGCCCTCTAATCACTCACTATGGGAGGAACTTTGCCGATGGTTTATTGCACGTCGTTTGCTTATTCAGGCTTCTTTACGATGGAATGAAAAAGTTACAGACTCCCCATGGTACAATACAGTCTAGACACCATAATCTGTTTACGATTAGTGTGCGGGCTGGAATTGTAGGTAAATGTCTGGTCGGTCTATATACTATCCCAGCACGCCGTACAGGAGCTGTCTACAGGGATTTTATTTCGACCACATTTCCAAAGGTGCTAGTTGATGTACTCCTGCTAATACAAAGATTCATGTGGTTCATGCATAATGGGGCTCTAGCACATTTTAGTCACATTGCTCGCGATGCACCGGCTGACATCTACAATGAATGATGGATAGGAATGGGAAGACCTGTTCCATGGCCTGCACATCCTCCCGATCTCAATCCGTTGCATTTTTATCTGTGGAACCACCTAAAACAATTGGTTTATGCAGCAGACATTAATAATACTGAGGTGATTCATCAACGTTTCATGGGAACCGATGAAATCATTCATCACTATGGAGGAGTATTTGAAAGAGTCTGCCAGTCAACGATCCGACGGCTGCATGCGTGTGTAGAAGCAAGCGGAGGACATTTTAAACGTTTTTATGAGTTTCTGCTTTGATGTATAACGATGGATTTTTGGACATATGTTTATATAGGTAATTTACCATACTTTGGTGTGAGGAACCCGCCCCTAATGTTTGCAAAATATTTTGATATACCGTGTATATAGTGAGACAAAGGCAGACAGAGAGACAGGAAGATGAAGATGAATAGACACTGTGGTAGGTATATATACCGTCCCTGCCGATATATATATATATATATATATATATATATATGTGTGTGTGTGTGTGTGTGTGTGTGTGTGTGTGTGTGTGTGTGTGTGTTATGGTTCAAGGTTAGTACTAAGGAAGAACAACACGAACACAAGGGTAGAAATAACAAAGATATATTACACAGAATAATAATACAAGATGTGGAAGATGTTAGTATGATTGTCCGTCTGGTTTGGATTGAACTACCTATTGGCTCGACTCGATTCCGACTCGTCCCTTTCTCTTGAGAGGCGCAGTATTTATAGTGTCAGGAAGAGTTCACTCTGTCGTTATAGGTAAGGTCCCATAACAATATATATATATATATATATTGTTATGGGACAATAGAAATGTTACATCTAACTCAATGCTGTCTCTCTACCCCCTACACTGCCCCCACTTCGTGAGTTTCCTTATTATTGCCCGTCATAAATGTGTAAATTTATTTTCATTTTTTCATTTCAACATTTGGAAATAAATCTGATGATCCGCGGTCCTTTAAAAGGGCTGTGGTGAAATAATTTATTATATGGAACCTTAAAGTGGTCTGTTTTTATTTAAATTATTAGCTCTGATTTACATTGAGCTCTCTGGATTCTATCCTCATTGGGTCTTCCCATACGGATTACCTAGTTTTTCGTAACCTATATATATATATATATATATATATATATATATATATACGAGAATTTGAAAAAGATGTAAAACCCACAGATGTTTGTTTTGTTTTGGTTTGTTTTACGGGATATCAACCTCAATTGTTTATTTAATGCCGACAAAATTTTCATTGTTGGTAATATTTTATCGAAAAAAAATTTATTTCTGGTAATATGTTTTCATTCAAAAATCTATTTCTGGTAATAATTTTTTGTCAGAAAATATATTGCTGGTAATATTCTTTTTTCAGAAATGTATTGCTGGTAATAATTAATTTACAATGTATTTCTGTTATTAAAACCTGTTTTTACACTTTCATAGTGTTTTGACCCCAGTTTGTGGGTTAACTATTTGCCCATAGCGGGGACCCTAACAGGTGCTATCACCCCGGGTCAGGGTGAACATGGGAACACCAGAAATTGAGAGGTGGTTCTACACTCATCAAGACCTCCTGGTCAGAGGCCTTGCTGTTGGACGTAGTTTATCGTCTTACCCAGGACGCAGATGTAGTTTATCGTCATACCCATGATGGCACAGCTGTTTGTTGGACATAAATATATTTTAAAAAAAGTAGATATTTTAATATCTTTCATTGTAACGTTTAAATATTTCCGTCTTATTAAACGTATTTATATAAAGATGCAGATTTTAATATAATTCCATTTTATAAATATCCATTGATAGCTATTGTATCTAGCTTTCTTTATGCAGCTGCAGGCCCGGCTTTTAATCATATCTTGCATATTAATTATGCATCATCGAGAGAAGCACTATTTCCGATATGCCGACAATCAGTGGCCAACTATTACATCTTACAAGAGTTAGGAAAGCGGTCTTTATATCTGTCACATGTTATTTCTGATTCCCTCTCTTAGGTGCATGCAAATGTTTCCAGCATTATTAGTTACCCCACTAGCTTCTAGTTTAAAAAGAAAGATCTAAAAATTTAGTTTGCTTTAAATAAATAAAAATTCTTAAAATCCATTTCGCCAACAACAGCATTAGTGCCTCTAACAAAGACCTTTTAGGGTTACTGTTAAGGGGTCTCCCCTTTTTACACAAATGGACTCACCCAAGGTATATATATATACTGCTACCAGTGAATACCCGGGCAGTCAATAATAGAGTGAAGGAGTCGAGAGGGAACGATAGAAGAGTAGTAGAGTTCAGTAGTAGTAGAGTAAGTCACACACAGAGACGGCGGCAAGCGTCACGCTTAGCGAGCACTTAGACTCAGTAAGGAGTCATACTGCAATACTTCAATACCAAGACTGTATATATATTATTGCTACTAACCCGCATTCCTGGATCTACTAACCCGTATTACCAGTTTGTATTATTACGTTAATACATTTATTTTCCTTATCCATTCCTGGCGTTTGTTATTCATTGATATCGGATTCATCCCGGAATCCACAACAGTTACAAAAACGATTATCTCCTTTCGTTGAGATAAAATCACTTGGATTTCGTGACATCCAGTGATTTACGTTAGAGGATAGATGAGATGTAACGTACAGAGAAGAAAAACGTCCCAAACCCACAACATTAGGTCTTACAGGAAAAACCACGTGGCTTCACCAGTTTCGTAGAGAATCCGCTGTAACTGTTGTTGCATACATGTTATACTTTCTCTGTGTGGGGGAAAATGCATATATAATTTGGTGTACGAATTAGCATCATAAAACTCTCTCGCAGAAGAAAGCATGTTTGTAATTCCTTTTTCTGTCAGTCGGTTCAGTCCTTGAAATACGGTGTCGTTATATCACGGATATAACAATGTCCATAACGCGGGAAACGCAAATGGCAGAATAAACCTTTCTTCCATACTGTAACCATTATCACGACTCGGCATGATATTATTTATCTCCATTATCTGGAGACCATGGAATGATATAAACACTCAAGTAAATGTGAAATGTTAATCTCTGGCACAGTACAATGCCCATAACAGATTAAAATGCACGTAACGTTTTCCACGTGAAACGAGTCGCTATGATACATGTCAGCAAATGGCAAAGCGATAAAACGTGGGATGTATTCGACATTTCCTTCTGGAATAAAACCCAGTTAGCTTAATTAGATGATAACTCTGTTTTGAGGATAACGGCATCTTTAACACGATCGAAGGGCGTACATGCGGCAATTTACGATATCATTCGGTTTTATTTGTTCGCCATCACATTATAGGAGTTCCAGGTGTAAACCGATGCAGCGTCGTCACGAAGCTTAGATCTCTTGATATCAACTGGAGATTACTTAGGTCAAGTGTCAATTAGGAGTGACAGTACCAAAATCTGACTGCAACTAGATATTAGCCCTAAAGCCAATATTTCTATATCTCCTTACATGGCCGAGAAATGAATCATTCAGTATTACATTTATCATACAAAAAAAAAGAAAAGAAGAAGCAAGGAATGGACAAAGACGGGATTAAAACTAAAAGAATAATTGGCATATTTAACAGAAAAAAAAAAACACAAGCAAAGGATAATCCTGAATCAAAACGATCATTGGATTTGGCCTTCCATGTTACTCCGCTGATTTGTTAATCCATGCGATATGCATATACGCAGGATATTAATTTTATATACACAAATGCACACGTTCACACACACACACACACACACACACACACACACACATGCAAAGAATATCGTTGTCTTCAATTTATATATATACAGGGTGCGATGGATAAATTTTCGTCTACATTACGCAAACAGATTTATTTACCAAAATTACACAAAAATATTTTGAAATCCTAAAGAGTAAATTTATTCAATAAAATCGCCATTGCCGTCAACCACGGCCTCCCGCCAACTCCAGGATCTCCTGCATCTCTTCCGGATGGTCTCCAAATTGGTGAATGCTGCCATAACCCTTGCTTCAGTTCAGCTTTGGTGTTACGAGGAGTTTTTTTTATCTCTCGTTCAAATGCGCCCCACACATAATAATCAAGGCGGTTGCAGTCTGGGGAGTTAGGTAGCTACATTTAAATGGTGATGTGTTAGCAGCCAATGTCTGATAGACATGATTGGGATCTTCTGTTTGTATGGCATGGTGCAGCGTCCTGTTGCCAGACATAGGCTCTCCCTGCAGTCACCCTCTTGACCCAGAGGAGCACTACCTCCTTAAGGCACTTAATGTAGGCCTGTGTGTTGAGTCTGAGTCTCTCACTAACATATTCAAGAGTTCGTTTCGTATAACACCCAGAGTGAGTTTTCCGAGCTACGGTACCCTCGTAAACACCATTAGACACATCGAACCCTTTCCGAAATGCTCGTATTAGTGCTTCCGGCGCGAATGTCAAGCAATACAGTACGTAGGGAATTGCTTCATGGTGGTCTTTTACTGACAGACGGTTCTCACCGGGTCCTATTATACTGTGCAGTCGACGAAAAAAAAAAAAAACGCGCATGCGCGAAATTAAAAATATAAAATGGCCACAATTTACCAACATTATATATATGGGGGAAAATATATGACAAGTTGGAAAAAGTTTTCCTGTGACGCGTTTCATCCTTTAGAACTTTATCACATTTCCAAGTACGAAACGCTTCACAGGAACATTTTATCACACATATCCCGAAATTATGCATATGAATGCAAAAGAAAGTATATATATATATATATATATATATATATATATATATATATATATATATATATATATATATATATATATATATATATATATATATATATATATATATATATATATATATATATATATATATATATATATATATATATATATATATATATATATATATATGTATATGTAATTAAGTAATTCATCGAGTCTGAAACCTCAACAAAAAAACTGTCACAGAATGCACTGGACGGCCGTTTCGTCCTATATTTGGGACTCATCAGCAGTGCGCATCCACTACCGAGAATTGAAACCCTGACAGTTAGGTTGTCAAGCGAACACCCTACCAACTGTTCTACGGGCCTCTGTGACGAAGAGGTAGCAAATCAGACTCAATATAGCGCCGCTCACTCACATTATTCCGTGGTGGAACCCAACTGAGATTCTCTGTAACCATAGGAGTGTGTCCCCGGGAGCCACGACTACTATCACCAAGCCGCCCCAACTGGAGCTATTAGAAGCTGGATCAAGCGGTGATATATAAGTAATAATTAGGAGGATTATATATATATATATACAGGATTATGTATATATATATATACAGGGTGACCCCAAAAAACGGGAACTTTTAACAATCCAATAAAACCAAGAGTGATGGAAGAAAAATATTTAATTCATAGTAATTGAAACCTTAAAACATGCCATTTAAGAAACAATGATGGAATTTTCATTTTTTTAAAAATGACGTCCTGTAGATGGCGTCCTCCTGTACGAATGCATTCTTGAAATCTGCTGTTGAGATTCCTCATTGACGGCTGCAACATCTCAGCTGGGATACTGTGAATTTCATTCTCGTTATTAAAATGGCAAAATGTTTACTTGCTCAAGGTCAGTATCTCGCAGTGTTGCCACTTGCTCATGTCTGGCAATACGCACTTCAAAAATTTCCGTTTTTTGGGGTCACCCTATATATATATATATATATATATATATATATATATATATATATTCTTTAGGACTTCATCGAATTTCAAAGTACGAAAAGCTTCACAAGAAAACATTTTCCACTTTGTCATCCCGAAATTATGCTTATGAATGCAAAAAGAATATATATATATATATATATATATATATATATATATATATATATATATATATATATATATATATATATATATATATATATTCTTGTGTTCTTATAGTTTTCTTCTTTTCTGGGTATGAATTACGTAAAAATCGTTCGAATATTCTGTATATCCGAGCGCTCTCGTCTATATTTTTAACCATTATCAAGGATGGTTTCATTTTTACTTTTAACTGTATGTATGGAATTTTATATATGCATCTATTCAGTTAAGAGGAAAAATGAAATGATTCCTCATAATGTCTAAAATTATAAACGAAAGCGCACGGACATGAAGAACATTCGGACAATTTCTACATAATTTATATCCAGAAAGAATGAAATTATTAAACACAAGAAAAAAAAATGTATTCATATGATTAATTTCGGGATATTTTATAGGAGGATTTACGCTGCAAGAATGCACTTTCCCCTGTGCCAGTGAATCTTTGCCGGATTATTGTCCGAAAAATAAGCTATAGAGAAAATATGTATGTTTCTGTAGTCGTAATGTTCTTGGCAATAAGCAAAGAAGAAACACACTCTCGCATAAGCGCAGTCATATATGGCAACTTAATTAGGTACACGTGAACACATCCTGTTTAATGCAAATTTGTAATTAGCCAATGAAATTGCAGCAATTTAATGGATGTATGCATTTGAAGACGATCAGCGTAATCGGCTGAATTACGCTTCATATTGGCATGGGAAGGAAAGGCGGCGTTTAATTTACTTTGAACGCGTTGTGGTCTTTGGTTCCAGTCTGGCGACTCTGAGTATTTCTAAATCTGCAGATCTAATCTGATTTTATGTACAAGCATCTCTAGGATCTACATAGAGTGAGAAGAAAATTTGTAAAATTCCGGTAAGTCGAAAATTATGTTGTTAAAAGAGTATGGAGCAAAATAATCAGGTTAGTAATAGCTGATATAAATTCAAAAGTAACTCAAATAATCACTCTTTATAACGGAATAATTCAGAAGAGAAACTCTGAACACGTCGGCCCTTGAAGCAAATGGGCTACAGCATCAAAAGATTACAACGGGTGCCATTTCTGTCATTAAAATAAAAACAAGAAACTAGATTTATATTTTGCTAAAGATAATTAACTAACTTTTTCAGCTGACATGAAGCGGAAAGAGTATATTGAGTTAATTGCTAAGTCTCCAGCTAAGAAAGTTGGTTCACTGTATCGAGCTAGACATTTTTTCGCGTCAGAATCAATCTTATTTGTAAGTCTGCCATTCGTACTTGTTCTGAACATGGCTGCCACATACGGTCTGGCGCTTCTTGCTATATGTTTACAGTTTCTTGATAAAATCCGAAGAATAATCTACAATGTTATTTATCCTGACCTGGCCTCTCGGCCTCAGTTACTTTCCCATTGACGTAACGTAGATTCCTTGTACCTTTTCTATAAATTCTTTCATGGTAATTGTTGTGATGAAATTTCCTTTATGATACCTAACCTTCATGGATTTTAACTCAGTACTAAATTGGCAACAATGTCTCATAATTTTACAGTTGAAATGACTAAATGTAACCAGATGTTCTATGCTAAGAGAGTCTCTTGCACTTAATGGCTGTGGAAGTTTCTTCCCGCTTCTTGCTTACAAGTCAAAGTTGATCTTCAAAAATTTAAATGCAATGTCAATATTTATCTTCTGCTTTCTTCTTCTTCTATTACCCCTTCTCCTTAATAATTTTTATTTTTCATATTCTCTTATACTCAGTAACCTGGGTTGTCTTAGTGGTTTTATTGCGTTTCTAGCAATATGAATCAGCTGTGGTCCTATTAAGTTGAAAACAGCTGGCTCGGTCGCGAAATTGGATTCGGAACATTTACTTTCGAACGATAGTTATTAGTAAGTGAAGTCAACTTCAAAATAGAGAGCAAGAGGCTCAGACAGGGGAAAAAGACACTGAATTGTTTACATTTTAGACGAAGATGACAAGACAAAGAAAATTGTTATCTATAAAACTGACCATCCCGCGAAAAGGCAGACACACAGAGACGATCGGTGTTCGGTAGGGAAGACTCACTTTAGACAGTGCACCTCACACCTCACCTACGTCTCATCTCAACATTGCTCGCTTATAGCGGTAGGTTACAACCCAACAATAAAATCTGGTTTCCTGCTAGAAATTGTTTTGTTTTTCACTTGTGGGTAACGATCTGACCGAGGGGTAATTTCTTTAAGCAATCTAAACAATATTCATCTAAAAAATAATTTTGGATATTACTTGATTCCTTTTTTTTTTCCATATTTTGAATTATGACAATTTGTATCCTCCACATGTTTTGACTGACCTTTGACCCACCTGATGAATGTTATAAAATTTAGAGGGCTTGATAAACCAATGACATCCTCGCATTTGTATATAAACACGTGCAACAAAATTAATACATTTCATTGATAAAGTCCCTCAGAGGACGAAACGCGTCGGCCATGGATAGTTTTCCTCTTGTCTCTTTTTTTTTCATTTTCTTTCTCTACATATACACCCTATCGGAAAATAATTTATATATATATATATATATATATATATATATATATATATATATATATATATATATATATATATATAGAAAGAGAGAGAGAGAGAGAAGGAGAGAAACATACAGACAGAGGGGGGGCAGAGGATCGCGTTGGTGGTAAACAGGGGAGGTAGACCCGACAGTTCGAAAAACATAGTAATGTAAGCGATTAGAAAAGTAATCTGTTTTTGCTTTATATTGTACGTTGCCAAAGACGCGAACCCACGCCTCCCTGCGCTTGACGATAAATGTGTTCTTGAGGATGCCACTTTGTTACAAGAAGAAAATGGTTGCGTCGGTATATATTAGTAAGGCATTTTTTCAATATTTGTTTATATACTGTGTCAGTAGAAATAAAAATGTTAAACTCTTGCAGTCACTGTCATCCTTGACATTCCTATTTTCTGCTGGTCCGTAGAAAGCTGAGTACTCTTTGTTTTTACACGTGGTCGGACGATCGACGTTTTAAGGAAATGAAACAAAACCAGAATATAAACTTCCGAAACAAAAACGGAAGCCTGTTCCACAAACACTTGGCCGGTGTTGTCGTCAGAACAGAACAGCTGCTCATTTATAATGCATTCCAGTCAGAAATATACAGAAAAATTGGCCATAAGTAGCACAGAGACAGACACAATAAATATATTCAGCAGCTTAGCGATTTATATCATTCTCTGATCTCTTTTGTTTGTATTTTTCTACGTGTTGCTACAAGATAGACGAAAACACTGGGAAGTATTGACCTGTTAATGATATAAGAATCCTCCATCCACATACATAAAACCCCATATATATATATATATATATATATATATATATATATATATATATATATATATATATGAAGAAATATAGTCTTAAGGTGTGCTATATATATATATATATATATATATATATATTATTTATTTATTATAATTTTATAATATAGACAAAACCATTTTACTCACAGCAAAGATGCAACTTGGTTTCAGTGCATTTTAACTGCACATCTACGGGTGAGAGTCGAAAATGGTTATGAACGATCCTGTTTGTAAGCAAGCAGTTAAAATGCACTGAAAACAAGTTGCATCTTTGTTGTGAGTAAAAATGGTTTTGTCTATATGATAAAATTATAATAAATAAATAATTATCGCTCTACTACCTGTATCGAGCTCTTTTTTGAATTAACGCTGCGAACGTTGGAATTTATATATTACTTTCGTTCTCATCGCATCGAATATATATATATATATATATATATATATATATATATATATATATATATATATATATATATCTTACGGTGTGCTATATTTATATATATTTATATATATATATATATTTATATGTATATATATCTTAAGGTGTGCTATATATATATATATATATATATATATATATATATTGCGTCGCTTGATGACGATAAACGTTTGCCAACATTATCGTTAATGATTGATAGAGAACAAATACAATTTATTTTGCTAAACAAAATAGATAAAATTGACGACAGAGGCAAACTCTGGAATGTGATAAGATTAACTGCTTCATAAATTATAGAAATCCCAAAATACAGGCTTTTCATTTGAGACATATGATGTTCAAATAAAATTGGCAAACAGGTTCAAAATGTTTACGTACAAAAACGGTTTACTCTGAAGCACGTTTTTCTGACAAATTAATCCGGAGCTTAAAAGCTGAGTTCAACTCGTAGTAATCTTAGTGTGAGTCATCAGTAATTAGCCTGTTAGTCAATAGTGCAGCTAATGTCTGTTTACGATTAAACATTACGTGTAGAATACCGTCATACCACTTGAAAAGAGTATACCAGAAGAACGTGTTCTTATCACATGTTACAAGATTAGCTATATCTTTCCACTTGCCGTGCTGTGCTTGCCGTATAAAAGACAACAGCTTCTTGTGAATAACACAGTAATACTCAGAAACGAGAAAGCATCAATTACGAACTTTTACAAAACAAAACATAATAGCTCAAAAGAAATAATAATTTAATAAAATCACTTAAAATTCTTTAGCCTACATTAAAAAAGGAGCTTAAATCTAGATTCATGCTAAGTCAAAGTCCTGCGATTCTACAGGGTTTCAAAACAAAAACAAAAACACTTTCACATATATAGACAAATATTTAAAACTCAAATTTCAAAATTTTTTCAAAAAGGTATTATACCCTATGAACTTTGAATTTTATCCAATTTCTTTCTTTCTTGATAATGCCAATTAAAAGTAAGGAAAATTAAACTAACACGAAATTTTCTTATGTCTTTTCCAAAGCTAGAACTAAAAAAATATTTAAATATATATAACTTGTCTCTGGTCTTTATCAAAATTTATTTGAATGAACATATGTTCCCTGGATATATCGAATATATTTTAGTATATCTATGTATTTCTGAGAGATATTTTCATTAGAATTAGTTTGACGTTTCTATGTGAAGGGAAGTGCGATGTAGCGTGGCGTTTCTTCTTTTTTTATTTGCCGTGTCCCTTCAGGACGTAGGTGATCATAGCCCTCCATATCTTTCTGTCGCTTGCAGTTCTTAATACGTTTTGTCTTTTTGTTATTTCTCCTAAATCCTCTTCCATTTGCTCGAGCCGTCAAGTATGTTACCTGCTGCTTTCCTTTGTCTCGCTTTCGCGCAAAATGTCCCGAGTGTGTCTGATTCTCTAAGCCCTCATTACGTTAAAAAGAAATTTCAACTGACTCTTCCTGATTTTGAGTATTAGCGTGAGGTTTACCGACAAGAAAAATTGGGTCAGTTCGATTTCCAGGTTATTTTGCTAGCGCTGTGTTAGTATTGATTCCATCAAGAAAGATGTTTACCCGCATGCCAACTTCATGTTTCGTCGCTATAATTAAATACATCTTATCACTCACATGCTGTAGCTGTTATGAGAAGGAGGGAAAGCGTTTACGTGTGCGAAAGAGAGAGAGAGAGAGAGAGAGAGAGAGAGAGAAAGACAGAGCGGATGTACAACAAACTTACCCCTCAGAGAATAATAATAATAAAATATTTTATACCCACTGTCAACTTTGACCAGGAACCTTTATCTAGTAGACACCGATTGATAAAAGGCAAATAGTTATATCTTTTCATATTAGATGAGTTCAAATGTGTCTAGCACAGAACCAGCGTTTCAATATTGTACAGTTGTCCCTCGCCGCATTGCGCTTTGCCTATCACGGATTCACTCTATCGCGTTTTTGTTTTCGGTTCTGGAAAGCACTTGATGGAGCGATGGAAGCCTAGGAAAGCCTTCTCATTCAGATGAAAAAAAAACAGCGCCAGCAACTCCCTATCGCGATGTTTTTCAGCTGCGCGCTCAGATACCCACCACTTAGGCCTTGTATGACTTCACCAGGAGAAGACGACGCACGACCTGAAGACTCTTCTACTGAAGTCGTACTTTAGAAGAACAGTAACCTTTGTTGTGCAGTCCATCTCTTCATCACGTCATCACCGAGTTGCATTATGTTCCTGTGGAACTACCTTCCTTATTCGTGTTTCCCTGACAAATATAATCTCCAACTATTTAAGTGTAACGTCAATCGACATCTGCAGTTGTCTTGATCTATCCACTTCCCTTCTCCACATCCTTTCCCCTTTCATTCCTATCTGCTCTCGCTCCAAATCTTCTGTAACCCCCTTACCTTGATCGATCCACTATCTTTCTCCACATCTTTTCCTCTACCACTCCTATCTGCTCTTCCTCCAAACCTTCTGTAACCCCTTGCGTGCTAGTGGCTTCCAGCCTTGCTTGGGGTGAAAAGCTTAAAAAAAAAAGATTCACATTAACCTAGGAAAATAATGCAACATGGTCGATGATGAAGCGATTTATACGTAACAACTTTGTGTGTGATTTTAATGTACAAGAATAATATTATATTTATAACGTCTAAAATGTCTTATTTTCTCTTATTTGTTTAATATATTGGGTAATACGAGTGGAAAAGGGTGATATGTTATATTTAGACAGCTCTTATAATGTCGAAAATCGTATTTACAAGGTCGTAAACAGTTTTTTCTGTGCTCTAACTACAAAATATTTAATTTATAAATAAACAATCCTACTTCGCGGAAATTCACTTATCGTAGTGGGGTCTGGAACTGATTAACGGCGAAAAACGATGGACGACTGTATATAGTTTTTAGTTTTCAGTCCTGAAAGCCGGGGCTATCTACACAATAGTTATCTCTGTTCGAAGCAGATTTTAACTTTTTTCTAAGTTTGGTCTACATTTCATCCCTCGCCATTTGTGACTTAATGAAGGATGAGATTGAGTCATGTAAACTCCTATTTGAGGTGCACAGTATGAATATATGTTAATTCACCTCCGGGACTAATATTATTGACGCAGGCTCCGACTCCACTGTGTGCCGTGCAATGAAGTAAATTTGGCTTAGCAAATGCATATAATATTTTTGCTGAGTTGATTAATTAATTAACCCATTTTAACTGTTAGTTGTTCATGATGGATATATTCAGTGCATTTTCTGTTGCTGTTATGACAGCAATTCACTCACTGCCCTTTAAGCATTTGCTTCTACCAAGAGTTCCCAACATTTTTAGCGTCATCGCCCACTAGATATTGTCGATCAGTTTTCCGTGGAGAATTTTAAGATCGTTGACAAGTTTGGACACTTAAAGTTTCATTTCCATAGACAAAACAAATATTATTATTGTGCAATGCTTCCAGGTGACGACAATACTTTTCCGCATTAACTGTTTCTTATTTGTTTACACTTCATGACAGTCATCTCTCGTCATCTCCTACCAGAATAATAGCATTTTTTTTTTCGTATATTCCTTTTTTGGGGATGCATTCTTCATTTTTGGGGAATGCTAGCCATAGTCATTTTTGTTGTATATAATTATAGAAAACGCACCTTTCATAACTACTTATACCGAATAACGGCTCGCTAGTTCGGCTAACCTTCAATGATGAGCTGAAGGCAACACTTTGACTAAGATGAGGTCTTTGCGTAGCTATTATTTTCTTTCTTTTAAATGAAACAGTCGAACTAACCGTTTCCATAAAGAAATCTATCAGTATTTATTCACAGAATCATTCTCTTAAAAGACCTTTTCTGGAAAATAGATTTATCACCACCACTGTTATAGCTCTATTTAGTGTTGACGGGAGTTTCCTTCTAAGATTTTTTTTTAATCTAGTGGGGAAAGTGGATAACTTTATTATGTCATTATTTTTCATTCGGGTTACATGTGCTATCAATTTTAGCTTTGGCCAATTTTGGAAGTCCTGAAGTCATGTGGTTTCTGTTATTTGATGATGACGTTTCTTTGTGATACTATAACGTCTATCCATGAGATCTGATGAAGGAAAGTCTTCTTTAAGTCATACAGGGTTTATTTCGTTGAAGCTATTTTTAATCATTGATCGTAGTAAATGATTGTAAGTAGCTGAGAATTTAGACATTTCTGAACGAGTTGGATGCCACCCATGTCATTCATATGAGAGTGTAGAGCAGACGAGGCTATTTAAGAACATAATCTTTTGTTTTTTTTTTAGCTTTTTGTGGTGTTGGCCAAAACTGTCACTGGCGCAGCCTATTCTATGTTAAATTTCCTTGTCTTCTGTACGAAATGTGTTATTACTGATCCATATATTGATGTATTTAATGATTGACCCTAAATTTTCTATTGGATTAATATTTAGAGAGATGACTGGCGGCCATTTTATTAATCAGCTGTTTTTTTTTTATCTCTTTATTAGGACCGGCAATAGCCAGTATTTGAGAAAACGAAGGTGCCATATCTTATCTGAATATATTCTGTATCTTAAACTTTCTTCATTATGAATTGTACCACATAATATATACCTTTCCCAATAACTTAAAATTATCCTTTGAATTTATCTCGACACCTTCCACAAATTTGAATAATTTTGAAAAATTGTTTTCTAAAAGTATCACATTCTCTCCTCCGAACCGTCTTATTAATCGTTTTGGTTGACTATGTAAATAAAAGAACAAAACCAATCTCTTTCCAAGTCGCCATATTCATCTAATACACATGTAAATTCATTGCTAAAAATTAGAGCCGAGAAAACAAATTCAATATACTTCCCGCTACTTGCATATTTTGACTTGGGATAATTAATTAAATGTAGTCGTTTAGCAGTAGATATGAGTTTAGCTAATTTATTTTTAATATTCTTCATAATTTTCTATCTGTTACTTATTCTTACTATCACCTGCTTCTTCAAACTTTTCTTTTTTGTCTTTTTTTGCTGATCACTTTACTTTCTTTAAACATAATTTATGAGAAATTCTGAAAAAAATTTTCTTCTTGTCAATATTTTCAATTTCGTTTTTGATTGTTCTGTTATCTATCTGCAAATGTTTCCGAATTTCGCAGGCAACGATCACTTTATTCAATACCGTCCTGTGTATGACGATAAACTATATCTCCGTTCTGGGCGGGACGATAAACTACCTCGCCGTCCTTGGTAAGACGATGAACTACGTTCAACAGTAAGGCCTCTGATCAGGAGGTTTTGAGGGGCATGGAACCACCTCTTAATTGCTGGTGTTCCAAAATCTACCGTGACCCAGGGTGGTAGCACCTGTTAGGGTCCCAGATGTCGGCAAATAGTTAACAACCAAAGTTATGTAAAAATTGGTTTTACTACCAGAAATACTTTGTAATAAAAAAAATTATTACGAACAATAATTTTTGAAGGAAAATTTATCATCTGCAATACTTAAAAAAAATGCCAGTAATACCAACAGCTATACATTCTTAAGAAGTTGGATTGTACTAAAAAATATGAGTAATTGAAAAATGGTTCAAATATATATGTATACATACACACCTTTTTTTTACCAAACTATAGCTATGAATCTATTTCAATAATTTTGTTGGCATTAAATGACTCACTGAGGTTGATATGCCATAAAACAAAACAACCAACCAACTTTATGCAGTAATATTTATTATCTTCGTTCACTTTTGAAGTTATATATTTCTTAGGATGCGTCGATATCTTAATATTAAAAGATACGAATGAGAATCGAATTGTATGACAGAAGCTCACATCATAAAATATACTATAGCAAACATGTCCTTTAAAACAGATGTTATACGATTAACTTCACGGTCTATTTTCCATGAAATGTTTCCTGAAAGAAACTTTAAAAAGTTACCAATGTCGTTTGTTTAATATCAAGTGTATTATGAATACAAAACATGACAGTTCTTATAATAAAACATAATAAAACTTGACAAGGTTTATAAGTAATATAACAACGCAACAAAACAAAGCAATAATTTGGAAACAGAGTATCAGTAGGCTCAAAATCTGGGATGCTCTTCACACACACAAACACATACGCGCACACACATACATACATACATATATGTGTGTGTGTGCGTGTGTGCGTGTGACTAGTGAGGGGTGAGTAAGTTCATAAGAATCAGCATTACATCCTATTTCCCATTTCAGACTTCAATATAATCTTCAGACGATGCCTTGATCTCAAAATTGTGAAGTGTCAAACCGACAGTAACTATACAATATTTATTCCTATGGCCGCACTTTCTATATCTATAAACTCTTTATTCTCGATAGTGAACATCTAACTTATAAATATGACAAATTTTAAACAAATCATATCTATCTATCTATCTATCTATCTATCTATCTATCTATCTATCGATATATATATATATATATATATATATATATATATATATATATATATATATATGTATGAAGAAATATTGTCTTAAAGTGTGCTATATTTATGGGATAAAGTGCTCAATATCAGAGATAGAGCGTGTGTAAATATAAAAGTGAACATATAAGTCAACACTTAGAGGCGACAGTCTGTTTCATGCTAGATGCAATCCTGCATCTAGCATGAAACAGACTGTCACCTCTAAGAGTTGACTTCTATGTTCACTTTTTATATATATATATATATATATATATATATATATATATATATATATATATATATATATATATATATTCCTTCAGGACTTTATCGAAGTAAATTTTGTTATGTTGGTAAAGCTACACATGCCCACGAAAAAGGTGTGTTGGAAAAATTTAGATTTTTTTATCAAGCCGAATGTATTCAGAGTCATTTTCTTGATCTTTCCATCAGGTTTGTAAGTAGCTATTCCACACTGTGATATTAGAAGATTTGTCAGGAATGGTAAAATATTGTAAGAGACAGGGCGAAAATTTACTCTAGATGATCTTGCAATTAAGGCACTCTCTGTAGATGACCTTGCGCATAGGATTGCCTTTCAGTGGAGTGATGGCACGTATCATCTGAAAATTTCTCGAAAACGGCTCTTTCAAACGTATTTTACTCAAACAATTAACATACATCTGTTATAATGATGATGATATACTTATATATCCTCGTAATAATGATTTACCTGGCCTAGTAGATCAATCGAACAAAATCGAACACGAATGGAGTTTACATACGAAATGGAAGAACACAAATCCTTACCCTTCTTAGATATCAAGCTAAATGGCGTAAACAACAGTTCAAAACTCGGTGTCTACCGGAATTCAACCAACAAAATTGACATCATAAACTTCTATTCCCATCATATAAACAATATAAAATCCGGTATAATCATCGCATTTTACCTAAGAGCACTAAGAATATGCAGGTCAGATTATTTACGCGAAGACAAAAATCATGGAAAACAATGTTAAACTTCTTCTGTACTGTAATTATTTTATATTCAATAGGAAAGAAAAGGCCCATAAAATATCCCCAAACAAAACACAATGCCTCTCCCGGGAAACCCAATGAATCAAAAGAATATATTATCGTGTCTACTATTTCTATTACATCTACAATCGGAAATAATATATCCAAATACAACAAACATCTGATACTACTAAAACAATAAAATAAAACTTAGTTAATACTAAACAAAACAATAAGCTAAAACCTGAACGAGGAGTTTACTCCATCGCCTGTAATAATTGCCGCAAAAATACATAAGAGAAACCTAAAAAAAAAACTAAATAAAATATTATAGGAACACAAAAAGGACATTTTGCAAAAAAATACGTAAAATGTGTTGTTTGCACACCATAACGAGACTGACCACAATTTTGACATAAAAAATGCTACACTCATCAAAGGAGAAAGTAATTCACTACGACATAAATGTCTTGAGAGTTCCTTGATCGCAGTAAATTTGCACCTTAGCTCTTACAAAATTTTACCATTCCTGACAAATCTTCTAATATAACATATATATATATATATATATATATATATATATATATATATATATATATATATATACACACATACATATATACATATATATATATATATATATATATATATATATATATATATGGTGGGGGGAACAAATATTTGTACACATACAAATTTTTAATTTGTTGTATTTCCAACAAATGAATAAACATACTTTTCATATAATTAACTGTAAACAGATGCATAATAAGTAAACATGCATAGAAAATTGATAAAAATTGATATAATAGAAATAAATCCCATTTATCCATTTTAATGGGTGAAAAAAGTATTCGTACAATACAAAAAAGAATAGATAATCTTCATTAAATACTTTGTAGAATCGCCATTATTCACTTCCACAGCAACCAACCTCCTCTTGTAGTTCTCAATTAATGATCTGCAAATTTTAGTTGTTTTTTTTTCATTCTTCTTCGCATATGGTCTTCAGATCCGGGATGTTTGTTGGAGCACTCGATTGGATTTGAATATTTAGAATAACGCCATAGATTCTCAATTGGGTTTAAATCCGTAGTCTGACGTCGCCATTTCACGATATTTACATTATTTTCAGTAAGCCATTTCTTCTTAGATTTTGCAGTGTGCTTAGGATCATTATCTTGTTGGAAGATCCAATCAGGAGGAAGTTCAAGATTTTTAACCAAAATCATTAAATTTGCTTCCAAATATTTTGATATGCCGCGGCATTCTTTCTGCCATGTTTTAGTGAATTTCATTGTTTAGTGCCCGTTTAGTGACACAGATTCCTGATGAAATCAAATCATCCTGCAACTCTTGACGAGTAACCATTGGATTTTGTTTAATTTAACGCATTACTTTCTCGAAGATCTTGAAGAAAACTTCCGTCAAGCACCTGTTCTTCTTTGGTTTTCAACAGTTTTGGGGTTTTTTTATACCTTGCAATGAATGAACTCATGGTAATAAATGGAATATTCAGATAGTCTGAGATTTTTTCTGTAACTTTCGCCTTTTTTCCAGAGTTTAACAATAAGTTATTTAAGCGAATTTATCAGTTCTTTACCTCTTGCCATGATGATAACCTTATTGCACGAATATCAGTTATAGAATGTTCTGGTTTTAAGCTAAAAATATCTACTGATAACATTATTGGAACATTCTAGATTATTCCACTTGAATATTCTAGAGTATTAACACTGAAATTTGTATTGTACAAATAATATTCACGTATGGGATTTCTTTCTATTAAAAAATATTTTTTGTTTTCTATGCATATTTAGTTATTATGCATTAAATTATATGAAAGTATGTATGTAGCTGCGGAAAGGAATATAAAGGAGAAACAGGCCGCCCCCTCAAGGTAAGGCTTCAAGAACACCAGAAAGCTGTAATGCGAGGGGAAGTAGAAAAATCAGGCGTGGCTGACCACATATGGAGAGAGAAGGGAGATCAACGCCCCCTGTGGGATCAGGTTGAGATCATAGACAGGGAACACCATTGGAAAATTCGTAAACTTAAGGAATCAGCACATATGCTAGGCCACAAAAATCTCCTGAGTCGGCCAAGCATAGAAATAAATACAATATGGGAACCAGTAATAAGGAGTGCCAGAGAACAGCAATGATAACAAAAAGTTGCAATATGAGATCTGGTAAAGAACATGCAATGATAACAGCAAAAATTGCAATATGAGTACTGGTAAAAAATGGTTGCTGAAAAATTAGGTTTATAATACTCAGAAATTCATACCCAGATGTCCTCAAGGACACATGGTACGGTGGATAAAGGCGTTGGTTAGATCCAGTAACAGACCCAAAGAGTGTGAGTTCAATACCCGGTTCAGGCAGTGGAGAACTTTCAGAGGGAAAAATTACCAGGAGATAACTGATAACTGACATCCATCAAACATGGCTACCCCAGTGATCGAAATAAAGGGTTCGGTTCGAAATTCCAACGGCCGAAACGTTGTGACAAATATGGCGACAAAGATGAGGACAATAGTCCGAATAATGTAAATACTGTACATAATACCTCATCTCAGAAATATAGACAGACTCTGAAAGTATGTTTATTCATTAGTTCGAAATACAATAAATTAAATATGCTGCGTACGGATATTTGTTTCTCCCACTGCATATATATATATATATATA
Organism: Acanthosepion esculentum; assembly: GCA_964036315.1. Lineage (NCBI taxonomy): Eukaryota > Metazoa > Mollusca > Cephalopoda > Sepiida > Sepiidae > Acanthosepion > Acanthosepion esculentum. Next base: position 44,238,649 of record OZ038484.1, read on the forward strand.
TATATATAGTCATCAACAGATAGAATGTTTCGCTGCTTGACAACACATCAGTGCGGTTAGATAAGCGATTGCCTCAAGCTGGGATCGAAATCCGACTGATTTGGTATAAGTCGGAGATTATACCGCTAAGCCGTTAGCACACGAGGGCGGAAGTTGAATTTAGGCGTTTTTATTTTTAGACAAACACGTCAGTGACCGGAGCATTCGATTAACGTCTTAACGAAGAATCTTGCATCAGCAACAGTAATAGTCACTTTTTTAAAAATATTTAAACACATAGCCTTGTGCCGGACTAAAAGCTGAATATATAAACAAATCTAAAAGTATTTTATTCTTTTCTTCTTGATTATATATATATATACATATATATATATATATATATATATATATATATATATATATATATATATATATATACACACACATACACACACACACACACATATATATGTATATATATATATATATATGTATATGTGTGTGTACATGGGTGTGTGTGAGATAGAGAGGGATAGAGAGAGGGGCGATTTTGATAGTACGAAATGGAATCTCTAGGGACAGTGGAGCAGAAAATAAGAACAATGTTTTGTCAACCGATTTTTGTTATCAAGTAAGCTTGTCAAATAAAATCAAGACATTTTCTTTCGTTTTAAATGATGCAATGTAGTCACCGTTTCTTGAACAAACAATTCAGCACAGCGGTTTTTGAATAGACAGTATGACGTATGTAAGAGAATGGTTGGGAGGAAAAGCAGGAAGGCACAACGCTTTTCTTCCTTCATTTTCTTTCTTTCTTTTTTTAAACAGAACAAAAGCTTTGGTGGAACAGCCTCGAGATAGGCAGTTCGCTCCGTCAATCTTGCTTAAACATTGGAAATCGAAATGGGAAAGTTGTCAACGTGCACGAACCTGCACCATTCAAAATCGGCAGACCTCGCTCTGTTTTCCGCGTCTTTCCATTTAGTCAGCTTTACGCTGCCTCTGCCGGTGTTCTTCCGTGTGGACCAATAACCGTTTTCAGTCGCGAGCACGTGACCTTTTTTTTCCTGTTCGTTGAACTTAATCCTTGTGTTCAGTCGGATCTGTTCGGAAAGAAGCTTCGGTTAGAACGGAAAAAAAGCGGGCGCACATGACTTGCTGTCAATATCTTATAATACTTGACACGATGTTCATGCATCACATGAACTTGTCCAACACAAGCAATCTTTATTGAATTTCCAGGAATGAACGTCTTGAAGAAGCGATTTGGAATGTTCAATACCAATTCGATAATTTGGAACAAAGAAATCAAAACAACCACTCAAACTTTATTATGCATTTAGCTATCATTTTATATTAAAACATTAATTTATACTAGTGTCGGAATACTTAATGTTTTAAAATGACATTTACCCGGTGTGTTCCCTGAATATTTCGGTGCAATGAGTAAATTTAACTGAAACTAGAGTCAATATTAATGTAAAAATCTAAAGCTCGTCGCTTTTTGAAGAGCCGCAGAATTGTTTTTAAAAGAATATGTTTACATTATTCTACGTTTAATAACTGCATGTAATGACAAAAGTACGCAGGTGTAGGCTTTAGTAAATCGTTATTCAACTGAGAATACAGGGTACGCGTATAGTGTTCTTTTATAGTCCCAGTAAACAGAAATAGCTCTCTCAAAGAGGAGAGTTACAAAACAAGGGGAGACTACTCTTGATTATTCATAATACCCTATTCTCTCACGTTGTCTTGTATTAATTGCTAATGGCTGACAATTCCGTTTTTTTCTAATTTGCAATAATGTTTTATTGTAAAATATGAATTAATCTCAAATGTTTTTCTACAATAAAACAATTTACAATGTATATCCATCGCAAAATTTTACATATTTACATATATATATATATATATATATATATATATATATATATATATATATATATATATATATGTGTGTGTGTGTGTGTGTGTGTGTGTGTGTAAGTAAACCTAAAGAGCTTGTTTACTTACTTATTTTGCTCTACTTAGTGTATTGAGCACTTTGTTTAGTTATTTAATTTTTCTCGTGTCAGAGGTTTTTCTTTGGATTCTGAAATTAGATTCTAGACGATTATTTTCGACGGAAGTACATGTTCTTAGTTCTTTCTTTTTTTCCCTTTTTTTCCCTTGGGTATTAGTTTATTTACAAGCTAAAACACCTAAGACGAGTATAGCTGCTTACATTTATAAGTATATTAGTGTAATATATATATATATATATATATATATATATATATATATATATATATATATATATATATATATATATATATTGACTGATTTGTTTTTTTACACATTTTTGGTTTATTTAAGGCTGAAACAAATTTTGGATTGTAATTGCGAGTGAATATTGACTCAACAATCCTTTTAAGAATTTATCTATATTTCTGAGATGAAGTATTGTAATTATTTACATTATTCGAATTGTGGTCTTCATCTTTATTGCCATGTTCACGACGTTCCGGTCGTTGTACGCTCCGGTCTGCTTTAGGTGATTTGAATTTCGAACTAAACCCTTTCTTTCATCCACCGGGGTAGATTCTTCTAGTTCCCAGTACTATGCCTCTTCCGGCTTAATTAAGTTAGTGCTTCACAAACTTCTTTTCTCTGAGCCGTATATTCGGAATAAAAATTTGCTTGCGCCTCAACAACGGGAAGTCGCATGGAAAAGTGCAAGCAACCTTATGGCAAAGAAGGTTCAAAGAGAAGTTTAATGGGAGATAACTGCGGACTCGAATTAAGAACATTATCATTGATAACTCTCTCCTCCAATTTGAAGACCCTAGTTACTATATTCTTAATACATGGTATGATGCAAAAATATCACACTGATAAAATCGGTCAAAAATTATTTACAAGTATTTATACTGGGACTTTATGCAATTACAAGTAATCCATAATAAGATTTCAAATTTTGAAATCATATTTATTTTTGGCATATGAATTTTTTAAAAACTGTTTCTAAATCTTTGATTGTCATCCAATCATTTCGCCTCACCTGCTATCCTCTTCTGCTGCACCTATTGTGCGCACTGCGCCGTTTGGGAACGTCTGCTCTCTTCTCAAGTGATACCAGGGAAGATAGCAGAACTGTTGATACAAAATGGCTTTTTTTTTGTAGTGATGTTATAATATGTTTGTTATAATTTTTTTAATAAATAATTATATATATATATATATGTTTGTATGTGTGTGTGCGTGTGTGTGAGTGTGTGTGTATGTGGGTGTATGTGTGTGTGTGAACGGGTATCAAATATAACAGTATGTGGGCAAATATGTGGATGTAGATCCGACGGTATGATGAAAATGTGGAAAAGACAAAGCAAAATCCGAATATGTGAGTTTACTGTTTTTTTATTTTGTTTTTTTTTTTTTGTTTTTTCTGTCAACGTTAGACGTTTCGGTCTAATACACCATCTTCAGGACATGGTTAATGGAGACATATTTATATTAAATTTAAGTTAAATGAAGAGACGATATATACAGGACTAGTCAGAAACAGAGAAACTGAAATTCTAAAGTCAGAGTTCTCTTTCTTGGATTCGGTTACGCTGGCGCGGCGTGGGCGGCGCTGCGAAAACGTGCTCCCAGGAAAGAGATTTTATCTCTAGTGGAAAGGGTGGGGGGAATCCTATTTAAAAAAAATTATAACAGTATATAGATTAAAATCCTACATAATTATATGATAAGGAACATATAAGGAAGGTCGACAAGTCTAACATGTTCCGTTTTTATTAAAGCTTTATCAGTAAATGACATATGGATAATAAAAATATTTCTGGTATTTTTAATTTTTGTGTTCTTTGCTTTTCATTGTTTAAGTAGACTTCAGACTTGTCAAGCATCGTTCGTATACATAAATCATGTGTATGTGAATCATTTGTTATGCGGGATTATAATGTATATTCCTTTATCTGAGCATGCGTGTGTATGCGCGTGTGTATGTGTCTATGTTTGAGTTTTCTGTGTACTGTGTGGGAGGGGTGAACCTATTTGTAGGATAAAACAGGAAATAATATTTCTGGAAATATTTTAATGGTCTTCAGCATAGAAGGGGTCGTGGCCCTCTACATATGCCCTCTTTAGTACCCGTGAATGTTCATGTCTTCCTCTTCAATTTTCCATCTTTTAACTATATATTACATCTACGCCACTTAAACTGTTCAAATGCAATCTAGATTTTTGTAATCTTTTTCTAAAAAAATCCATGGGTTAAGCTAAGCAGCGTTCAGCGGCGAACAATAATTGCTTTTCACTCTAATCCGCTCAAATATTTATTAAAAAAAGCATTTATCTTTTGTCAAGTGCTTATTGCAGTTTGGGAAACGAGTTAATCACATGTCAAACGCTTCAAACCTAAAAAAAAAGAAAAGAAAAGAAAGAAAGATGTATAAGATTCCATATTTCTGAAGTGTGTACAACATTAACTTCAAACCAATCTTCTAGGTGTTTTCAACTAACAATCATTGAGCGTATGTTAATAGCTTCCGTTATTGTATTGAAAAATGAAACAGTCATGCGATAATTTGTTTTAACAATTCAAAGCTTGGTTATTTAATTCATATGACTTGAAAGTGCATTTCGCACAAGAAGCTTCCTATTCTTAAAAAAAAAAACAGAAAAAAACAAAAAAAAAAACTAGAGCCGAAACATTTAATCGAGAACAGCATGCAAAGGACAAATTCTTTTCTGTTTTAGTGTAGGGAGTGTTATTAAACCTTCTGGATTACTATGTGTTATTTGTCCATTTATATGACAATTAATATTTTCCCCGTGGATGAAGAAAAAAAACTAATGGCAGCAGAAATGCGTTTTACAGAAATATACGGAAATGTCCGTGATTCAAAGAGTATAAAAGTATAAAAGAAAATGGCGGCAACAGAAAGATTACATCTGCTCAGAATCAGGAAAAGACAACTGAAATTATTCAGACACATAATGAGGTAGTGTCGCTTGTTAAGCTTAACTCTGACAGAGTGCATGGTGAGAGCAAGACTGATAGAGAATGGCAGCCACAAGAACCTGACGAGACTGTATGTATGGAATGTGGAACGGTGAGCGGGGGCCTTATCAAAGGGAGAAAAACTACCAAAATACACAAGGGATAAGAAGCTCGAGGAGAACCATGATTGCTAATGTTCTGAAAGAACCCGGTACATACGAGAAGAAATGCAAAAATATGAAGATCATCCTCATCAAGACCATTCCCATGACCGGGCGTGGTCTTAGGTACGCTTCATGGATGAGCATCTGACCAGCTACCTCCATATGTCTCTGCTGCGTGCCAATGTCTGAGTCTATGTGAATGAACTTCCGTGAGCCACACGAGGTACGTTAAGGGTTAGTTTATACTGATAGGAGGGGACGATGACGGTTAACACTAGAAATGAGCAGGTTAAGATTTTAGTGATCGGGCACACATCATCTCAGGCGTATGTTCCGTAGGATAGTGGTTCGTAGGATGAAGCTGTTCGAGTGGAACTTACTTCTTGCCGATGGAATACGGAGGTAATGTGGGTAGTTTGCTACAATGTAAGTGGCATAGCGGATTTTAGCCATGAAGGTTAGATCTTGCGGAGCCAAGAAATGCAGTTCGTCCGAGCACTTTCAATGGTGGTAGCGATAGAGCAGCGAGAGACCTGTGCGAGAGAGATTGGATGGTAGGAAGTAATTCTTCCTAATGGGCCTGTTTCTTGTTGTTGGCGCCTTTCATTGCGTCATTTATAATATGATCTGCGTAGGACATGCGTAGAAAGGGATCTAACATTGTTTGATAGAGTTCTCTCAAAGAAAAATAAACGTACTTGAAAACATCGTTATTTAATGCTGTGTCCATATATGATATAATTCATAATACACAGTCATTGCAATCTGAATATACATCATAAATTATACGCAACCAGAGTTCAAGCAAATACTTTGGGTTAGTAAAGCCTTTCATATCATGAAGTGTATTACTAAAATCAGTAAAGGTTTTGAGGAGAGTTTCTCAACGAAGGCCAATGAATTTTAGATATACTAATCGGCCAGATGACTAAACGTATTTTGTTGCTATTCAAAAGAAAAAAACGCGGATATCAGTAAAGATCGGTAGAAAAAAGAACTGAAGGCAAACGATACATACGAGTTATATGAGAGCGTTAGGATGAGTTGTAATAATCAAATTAACCATAGGGATTATAATCATTGACATAAACTAAATAACTCAGGCGAAGAATGGAAGAATTCAGCTTTTTGCAGTGGTAAGAAACTAATATCAAGAATAACTGCGATACGTTTCAACATTATATGCAAATAAATACGATAGTAATAATTATGAGAATGATTAATCTATATGAATCAAATTTCAGTAGAAGGGGGTTTTATCTTCATGCGGAATCTTACTAAATCTAAGATATAACGTTTCTTGTATATTAGATGACACCAATAATGGTTATTCAAAAAGTTCTCTTTTATATGCTTCTTTTACTTCTATGTGACGTATCTTTTCAGAGAATTGGCGATTATGGCTCTCCACAATTTCCTATCCTTTGTAGTTTTTATTTTTTTTCTCCCCTAAGCCTTGTTCGGCAATCTATTTACTCGGCCTAGAATTATGTATTGTCTTCCTCTGTTCTTCTTGCCTTCAATCAGTCCTGTGAGTAACAATGTTGCAAAACCCTCATTATATATCTTAGAAATTTCAACTGTCTCTTCCTGTTAAGTATAAGTGTACGTTATGTTACCAATTTCTCTAAAACTTCATCGTTGGTCAGATGTTAAGTCTAAGGTGTTCTCATCATTCTCCTATAGAACATTTCTGTTACTTCAAATCTCTTTATCTGTGAGAAAATTGTCTAGCATTCACTGCCATATAGGAGTACTGAAAATGTCAGAATTCCTTTTCTTTGTCTCTCAGTCTGAAGTCCGAAATATGAAGGAAAAATGACTACACAATGTTTTATTCAAGGAAACCCCATAAATAACAAAGTAACATAATTTGGGTCAAATAACAATGAGAGAGAATAATATTATTTGCTGATATAATTTCTATTTTTGTTTCCACGTCTACAATTCGACTAATCGGATGCATTATCTTCTATAAATACCACTTTTCTTTCGAATGCCAATATCTTCTTCCTGTGCCATGTCTAAAGGCTGATTTTTAGGAAATACTATTTAGAGAGAAGAGTTCATTTTGATAACATCAACAGTTCACTTACAGGTGAGGCGTACGATCTTTTTCGCCAGACCTAACGGTGATGCAGCTTGCCATAACGCGCCAACACTTGGTGCTGTTGCAACGCTTGGATTCTCAGCAGAATTAAAGTTAAAAAGTGATGACTTATGCAGCAGCTTTTGTGTTCTCTCGATCTGAACGCTATCGCACATGAAATTCATCAAAACGAATCTAATCGTAGACGGCATAACTGGGAAGAAATATCTACAGTTTGTGAATCTATTAAATCTAAATGAATTATGAGTAGAATTTCTATAATGAGGAATAGGTTGAAAGAAGTTAAGAAAGAAAAATATAAATGGTATCAGCAATTTAATTTTGCTTTTCAACTGTGCTATTTTTACAAAAAAATTTCATAGTTTGCTTTGTGTGTTATTACTTTCAGATATACAAGTTTCAGTTTTCATCATTCTCGTTCGTATATTTTTCATTCTATCACTTGAAAGCGATTCTTCAGAAAATAAAGACATTTTAAATAATCATATTTTGTGCATTCCAGATTATATGGAATTTTAAAGAATAAGGTCTTGGATTTTGTGCTATTTTGAGGGGCGTGTTCGACTAATATTTGACGACTCTATGATCATTAATTTTAAATCATTACTATTGTATACATTTTCATATAATGTTTAAACACAATGTAATGTCCTGGGAAGGAATTAAAACGAAACTGAAATTTGCAATTTGAAAAGAGTCAAAAAATCAGAATACGCAGCAAACTTGACGATATTTTGATACCATCATGCACACTCGTTATTTGTAACGACAGCATTAGAAAACAAATGCTTGACTAACGAAGGCTTGAAAATCAATCGTTCAAATATCACTTGCCCACAAGTGCAGCCGTTAATTGTTCATAACAAACGTTGTCGTACCTTCAGATACGGAGATCGTGAATGCGGAGCAGACGAATATACGGTGGGACCAAGACCTAACAGGACGGATTCTAGAAATATACCAAGAAGCTGTTCATTTTTTTCCTCTTTGTGGTTGGCTCAATTGAGACTATTTCCATGAAGATTTCTGTGTCGTATATCACTTGAAAGCGATTCTTTTAGAAATGCGGACATTTTAAATGCCCATATTTTGTGCATTCCAGATTATATGGAATTCTAAAGAATAAGGCGTTGGATTTTGTGCTATTGTGAGGAAGGTGTTCGACTAATATTTGACGACTCTAGGATCAATAATTTTAAATTATTACTATTGTATTCATTTTCATATAATGTTTGAACACAATGTAATGCCCTGGGAAGGAAATAAAACGAAAGTGAAACTAGTCAAGAAATCAGAATATGCAGGAAATTTGACGATATTTTGATACCTCTTGCCTTTCATCAATGTCCACTGGGTATTTCTAAGGAGAAAATATTAGAAAATGCTTGACTAACAAGGTAAGCAATTGTACAGATATTACTTTTACACAAGAGCAGCCGTGAATTGGTCATAATACACATAATCCTACCTTGGGATATGAACGTCTTGAATGCAGAGCAGACGGAAATATAGTGGCACCAGGATTTAAAAGGACACATTATAGAAATATACCAAGAAGCTGCTCATATTTTCCCCTTTGTAGTTAGCTCAGTTGGAACTATTCTCATGAATTTTTCTGTCTCGTATGGGATCTTAGGGATACATGATAACATAAGGAGTGCTGCCTGGAACAGTTCATGTTCTAAGGAATATGTCCGTAGACAGCGGACATATGATCATCATCACCCGGTCGGAACACCTAAAGTTCGTTAAGCATATCAAATGGAAAAACAGTAATAATAGATAAATTTGAACTAATTGTGATTGTTGTGGTAGGATCCACCTAATCTGCATAGGTGACTACCAACTATATAAATAATGGTTGGTACCGGAAGTCGAGGGGGAAGAATCACGAGATCCAACTAGAGACTCTGATCGACTGCGACTAGTCAACACATTCTCCAGGAACGTTTTCCCAGAAATATACAGAAATACTATATGTACTTATTGTGTACACTTTCTTGTTATAATACATTCTTGTTCTAAGTACATTTTGTGTTGCATTATTATTCCATGCAATAGGCGAGATTCAACAATGAGTCAAGACTCAACAATGGCGACGAAGTAGAACGAACCATACGTCAAGTTTCAACAATGGCCACAAAGTAGAACGAACCATACGCCAAGTTTCAACAATGGCAAAGAAGTAGAACGAACCATACGGAAAGAAGAAAGAATTAACAGTGAGAGTTTTCAACAATTGGGACAAGTCATTGAAGAACCCAGGCTGAAAAAAAAACTATTAATTCAAAGTCCAACGTTAACGTAACGACGAAGGATTCTGAACTTCTGGATATGTAGAACTCGTTAAAAGACGACTAAGCATAAAGGAACGTTCACTCAAAAAATTGGAAGGTGTCGTAAACGAATAACGGTAATTTTAAATTAAAAAATTATCTACAACGAGACACCCGCTAAAAAGAAAAATTGGCCGACTACAAAAACATGCATGGTTTAAAAGGAGCACAAATACACCGTGTCGACTTTGAAAGGTAACAAACTTTAAAAAATTATTTTTTTTTAATTATTTGTTCAACAATATAGTGACGAATTACCTCTGATAAGAAAATCAGACGTTGTCATTGGAATACGCGAACAGAAGTCGAAAACGAAAAAAAAAAAAGTCCGACGCTCTCTGTTCACGAAAAAAAAAAAAATACCAAAGTTGATTAGCACGGGCGTGAATGTAAAAGCAAGTCATAAAATATAAAAGTCGTACGTTGTTTCGATTTTTTTGGTCAGCTTATATGATATTCGTGGATACACAAATTAAAAGTATATTCCTTGTTGCATGAACACTATCAGCTAAAAATGGAGGAACTATCCAAAGTCATAGCTGAATTATTCAAATCCCAGCAGGAACAGTTTGCCTTATTAATAAGGGAACAACAGATAGCACAGCAAAAATTTCAAGATAAACAACAAAAATATCAAGAACGTCAAGAGGAAAGACAACAAGAACAACAGATAGCGCTGCAAAAATATCAAGATAGACAAGATGAAAGACTTTTAGAAATTCAAAAGTTAACACTGGAGAAATTAAACAACTATCAGGCAAATGAGGGAAATTCTTCATACTATTACAACACCATATTTAATTCGCTGGAAACTTTCAACTATGTGCCAGACGAAGAAAAAACGTTTGAAGCGTACTTTAAACGATATGAAGATATTTTCTACACAGACTGTGAATACTGGTCGAATTCAAGAAAAGTCAGTCTATTACTAAGAAAGCTAGGTACAGCAGAACATAGCAAATTTGTAGATTTTATTCTACCGAGAAAAACAACTGAATTGGAATTCTCGGAAACAGTGAAATTGCTAAAAGAGCTGTTTGGAGCAAATATGTCGCTTTGGCATAAGCGATGGTTATGCATGAATGTCTCTAAATCCGACGATCAGGATTACTTAACATATGCATCTATAGTGAATAGACATTGTGACAATTTCAGATTGGCAGAGATTACGGTTGAAGAATTCAAGTGTTTAATTTTTGCTCAAGGACTGGTATCCAGTAAGGGTGCCGAAATAAGACGTAGAGTTTTGTCTAAACTCGAATCTGAACAAGGCCTTACCCTGCAAAAGTTAGCAGAGGAGTGTCAACGGGCCGTAAGTTTAAAAAAAGAGTCGCAAAAAATCGAAAAAGCTGGTATTGCTTATATTAAAAAAATAAAAAAGCAGTCAAAGTACCCATTAGAGAAAAATTGGAGAAAAAATTCGGCGTATTGTAATAATAGACAAGAAAATAAAAAGAACGAAAATAAAAAGGTCCCACCATATAATTGCAGACGTTGTAACGAAAGACATTGGGAGATAAATTGCCCATATAGAAATAAGAAATGTTTCGTGTGCCAAAAGAATGGTCACAAAGGATCGTGTTGTAAAACGAAAAAATTCAAGAGCCGAATTAGACAAACAAATTCGAATATCAAATCAGATAGAGATTTGAGGAAATATGTGACGACTGAAATATTCAAAAAGAATATCAAATTTCAACTCGATTCGGGGTCAGATTTAACAATAATGAACGATAAAACATGGAAAATTTTAAAAAGGCCTACAATAATGAAGTCAACGAAACTCGCTCGAACGGTAACTGGAAAGCAAATTAACTTCGAAGGCGAGGTTGTACTTCCAATGAAATTGAATGGGATCGTTAAAAAAATAAAAGTTTTCATTCTGAGAAATGGAGAAAACTTGTTGGGTACAGATTTTATTGAAACATTCGAATTGTGGGATAAACCGTTAAACTCATTCTGCAGAAAAGTAGAAAGTAATACGCAAACAAGACAGGACATTAAAGATGAATTAAAGAAAAAGTTTCCGTAAACCTTCACACCTGGTCTTGGAAGATGTAACAAGTTTGAAGCTAAATTTGAATTAAAAGAAAATACTATGCCTATATGTAAAAAGAGACGTAACGTGCCTTTCGTAAGTGTAGAGAAAGTAGTAGTACCAAAAAAGTTGCAGAAAAGAATCCTAGAGGGACTTTCATATGGGTCACCCGGGGATTAATAGAACAAAAAGCGTAATGCGAAGCTTTGTATATTGGAAAGGAATGGATGTGGATATAGAAAACATGGTTCATCGATGTAAAGGGTGTGCGTTAGCAGCTAAGGCACCACCTATAGTACACAAACCATGGCCAAAGACGGATCATCCGTGGGAAAGATTACACATTGATTTCGCTGGTCCAGTAGAAGATTATTACTACTTAATAGTGGTAGATAGCTTTACAAAATGGCCGGAAGTACTACGCTGCAAAAAGCCTACGTCCAATACCACAACAACTTTTTTGCATGAACTATTTGCACGGTTCGGTGTGCCAGAGTGTATTGTGAGTGACAATGGTACACAATTCACTTCTGACGAATTTAAGGAATTTTGTGAGTTATATCAAATTAACCACATACCGACGCCGCCGTATCATCCGAGATCCAATGGACTCGCAGAAAGATTTGTAGATACGTTAAAGCGCGCTCTGAAGAAAGCCTCAGGAGTTTCAACGGAAAAGGCGCTTCAGCAATTCCTACAAGTATACAGTATCACGCCTAACCAGAGAACACCATCAAACATGGCACCAGCTGAACTAATGTTCGCTAGGAAAGTTAAGTCAGTGTTTGACAAGCTTTTGCCAGGAAGAAATAGAATAAAGAACACTATGTATACAGCTAGAAAAAGATACACCCCCGGAGAGAAGGTGTTTTTCAAGTGCTATAGGAACAACATTGAGTTCTGGGAGCGAGGCATAGTGGACAAGAGAATCGGTGACCTGATTTACATAATAAAAGGGCCGAAGAATACTCATAAAAGGCACCAGAACCAACTCAAAAAATGCTACGTGCTAGAGCATGAAGAGAGTATACCGGATGAGGAGGAAGATCCCATTGATGTAATGTATGATACTTTTCAAGTAGAACCTCCGCAGAGTGCTCATGAACCGAGAAGATCCGGTAGGAAATGAAAGTTCACGGACCCATTGGACGTGAATCCAAAACGAAAAAGATATTGAAAAAAAAAACAGATATACATATGAACTATGCAAAGGTGATCTACAAAGAAATAACCATAATCATCATCCCATATAGAAGCCAGTTTGAAATCCAAAAGGATGCCAAGGCTTGGGAGGGGGGTGTTGTGGTAGGATCCACCTAATCTGCATAGGTGACTACCAACTATATAAATAATGGTTGGTACCGGAAGACGAGGGAGAAGAATCACGAGATCCAACTAGAGACTCTGATCGACTGCGACTAGTCAACACATTCTCCAGGAACGTTTTCCCAGAAATATACAGAAATACTATATGTACTTATTGTGTACACTTTCTTGTTATAATACATTCTTGTTCTAAGTACATTTTGTGTTGTATTATTATTCCATGCAATAGGCGAGATTCAACAATGAGTCAAGACTCAACAGTGATAGATACAATAATATACTTGAACCAATAGATAGATAGATAGATAGATAGACCGGGAACATACTTAAATAGATAGGTAGATAGATAGATAGATAGATAGATAGATAGACCGGGAACATACTTAAATAGATAGATAGATAGATAGATAGATAGATAGATAGATCGGGAACAGACTTAAATAGATAGATAGATAGATAGATAGAGCGCTAAAATGTTTTAGAAAAACTAAAATAAAAGTTATATACTATAATTTTAGATGTTTTTTTCATACCACGTTTTCTTATAATTGTTCTTTTCGTAACTATCACTGATGTGTCTTCCAAATGAAATATAAAAATACTTTGACATTTAAATTATCGAATTTATTTTTTACATTTCCCGTCGGGGAACATACGCTTAGGTGTTCTGACTCTGCCAGAAAGCAAAGGAACATTCACAATAGCAACTAATCAAGACAACATTCAATAAAATACTTACATTTATAACTTGTCAATAAAAACCGAAGTTAGTTACTTTTACTTTATTTTACCGCGACACGGAGAAGAAAAAGAAGAAGCAATAAATCATTAACATAGTTCAATAACTTTAATAATATATGAATGTATGAAAAAATACGTAATGATCTAAAAAATGTTTTAGCAGTACAAGAAATCATATTGTCACCTTCATGATACTTGTTAGGTATTCCGTTTGGTTTCGACAGAAACCAAAAAAAAACCAAAAAACAAAACAAAACAAAAAATACAAAGATAAATTAAATGTATTCTACTCTTGATGGAGATCGGCTTTTGGGTATATCTGAATAGTGGCAAGTCGAAAACAATGTAAATTATTAATGAATGCACACCCAAGCAGATTCAACGCAAGAACGAGTGCTTTTGTTATTCAGTCAGTAATCAATGAGATTTCAATGTAGAATTATATATTTGCTTTCAATTTCTTCTTGGAGTATTCAGTTATCTAACATCTGATAGAAACTGTCAATTCCTTCATAATGGTCTTTGCCTTTATTTCCCCATATTGCTTCGTAATTAATATGAGTGGAAGCATTCAGCTTTTCGCGGGGATCTAAGCGGCGGAAACTCTTCTATCAAGAACGTTGATTAAAATTGTATAACATAGGCCGAAAAAAATATTTCGAAACCTGTTGACGCTAATGGAATTGGCAGGCTTCCATGGAGCAAAAAGAACGATACACTTAATGACATTAACACGATTACAGCAAATGTTACGAGAATTAATGCTGCTCGTTCTAAAAACAATATCAAGATGATTGACGTCGGACAAGTGAGCTTAACTAATACAAAATATGTAAATTTTATTTAATCCATTTCTCTTCCTTTCTTTTAATAATCGTTATTTTTTTCTCCGATTTTTTTTATGCCGAAACCCATTATTATATTAAATATCTTCTCTAGCATAACTGTGAGTGATAAGATTCTCTGAGTTCGATCAGGAGGCACGGTGGAGTAATGGATTGCGGCTCGGCTTGAAGAATCGGAGAGCTGAGTTCGAATTTACGTCGAATCTCATTACATTCACTTACATGCTAATACCCTTGGGAAAGCTATGATTCCTCTTCATCTCCCCAGCTATGGATAAATATCGAGACAGACCGGATTCTGCGGGGGAATAAATCCTCGTCAGTCATGTATGTTTCGATACAGGATTGTTTAAGCGTGTATGGCGAATAACTGACTGAAGGTTGATCAGGGAACAAATCAGTCTGAGTTCGAATTTAGTTTTACTTCACCAGTTCTATTTCACGCTTCTAAGATAAGCGATCGATACGTAGCTGATATTTTTGGAGCGTTCGAATCTCACCATAGTCGATTAGACAAGGTAGCAAGTTCTTAATAATATCGTTCCCTCTCTCTAAAAAAAAAAGAAAAAATACCCTAGCATTCTGGCTACTAGCGGAAATGTATCGGCCTGAAAGACGCACAATTTCTGAAATTCATAAAAACGAAATGTCACGCAATTTCGTAATTTGCTTTTGGCAAACATAACAGAACATAACTTCAGGTAACACATGATGATAACTCTTCCTGTGTTATGCCATGTCAAAGTGCTTACAGATGCATATTCAATGACATGTCATCAAATATCTGTTAAGTTAGGTGATCTTGTGTTATGTGAAAAGGATAAAGGTATTGATACTGACCTTTTACATGCTACTCTTAACATGTAACTGCTTAGTATTACCTTTCTTGTATTATTTGTAAAGTAACTCTGCACTACTTAATAATTCTATTACACTATACATGTCATAAAATACAAGAAGAGCATTAAATTCAAGTGTCTAGGCTTGTTTGACGACTACGGTTGTTGTTCCATGGAGGGGTGTATCGGTACTGTCACAGCATTAGTCTTTACGGCTGTCTTCACGACAATATCCCAAAGTCGTACTGTCTTTGCTGATTACTGAAAGTCAAATCAGTCGTCTTTTCTGCAGAAGAGATATTTGCTTGTAATAATATATATTATAAATTCATTGTCTGTGTTGACTACTTTATTTTCCCCATTAAGGAAATATTGCCGACTTATTGTCTATGACGGAGAGGGTGAAAGTGAGTGTGAGAAAATTTTCATTCCCAGATTTCTCGCTAATGAAATTTGGTGAAGAAACACATGTTTTTTTTTTTGTTTGTTTTTTTGCAAGGAATTATTTCTTGCTAGTTATTGATTAATCAATCTACAACATCCTGCTTATTTTCCTTCTCTTTCTGTGATATGCGACTATCAACAGGCCCGTCAAATATATTTCAAACAAACTCTGTTGCTGTTTATTAGTTAGGTGATTTTTTTTTATTCTTAATACTTTATTTTAAACTATTAACTTTTATTCTAAACCAACAATATAGAAAATAAAGATATATTACAGTCTATCATTTTGATAATTTCCATTATAATTCCAAGTTTTTGTGCAAATTATAACAAAAGAACAGTTTAAAATGACAAACCCACTCCTCGAAAAGTCCTTAGTAGAATCGGTTCCACACGGTAGGAATGGCCGAAAAGAAAATTACATTTATAACACAGCAGACAAACTTAGAAAAATATGCAAGTTACATATGAGTTGCCTCTTTAAAGTCAAACTTAAGGAACATAAAACCGTCATATAAAAGAAGTGTAGTTGTAAAATATGTTATGGCAAATACTGTTGGAGAATAATTATTTTCCACCCTCTATCCTATCTCACACTCTCTATCTCTCTCTCATAGTTGGGTTATGGGGAGTCTCTCACTACTCTGTCGCTAGTACCATGGAAAGTGTTCAGACGAGCTACATTCCATGGTTCTGCCAGGTCTAACCTTCACAGATAGGGCCTACTCTGCCAGTTACTTCGTAGCAAGCCACCCGTATTCCGTCGGTGAGAAGTGAGTTCCACCCGAGAAGCTTCTTTCTGCGAACCACTAACTACCCTGTGGAAGAGACCCTAAAAAGGATGTTTCCCCGATCACTACAATCTTAACCTGATCAGTTCTAGTGTTAACCGTTATCTCCACCCCCACCTATCCGTATAAACTACAGCTTAACCGACCTCAGTTGGTTCATGGAAGTTCGTTCAGAGACGTTAGCACGCAGCAGAGGCATACTGAGGGAGCTGGTCAGATGCACAGCCGTGAAGCGGACCAAAGACCACGACGGATTATGGGAACAGTCCTGATGACGATGATGATCATCATCATCTTCATCTCTTGCATTTCTTCTCATATGTGCCGCGTCTCTTCAGATCATTGGCAATCGTGACTCTCCATGAACTTCCTATCACTTGTGGCTTTTAGTAGTCTTTCTCCCTTTGATAAAGCTCCCGCCCGCCGTTCCGACATCCATACATATCCTGTTTATTCCTAGTGTTAACAGTTATCTTCCCCTCCTATCCATATAAACTACCCCTTAACGTAAACACCTACCTTGAGAGCCTCATCGGCCGTTACAGGGTGAACCGAAACTGTAAAATGTAGAAACGAAGTGATTTGATTAAATTCTGTAGTATGCTGAAAATAAACAAATACGAAAGTATGAAAATTGAAAGAACTAGTACACATTAACTTAATGAAGAAGATGAGAAACATAATTAGAATCTCCGAGCAAAAATACAGAATCACTTGTGTTAAACGAATCGTAGTATTAGTAATTACGAGGGTCATTCAATAAATAAGGTGATTTTTTCGGTATAAGGACTTCTATAGAAGCTTATTTTTTTTCAACGTAGTCTCCCAGCACTGTCACACACTTTTCCCATCTATGCACAAGCTTCCGTATTCCCTCAGCGTAAAAACCTTTGGACTGATGTCTCAGCCAGTCGCTCACAACACTTTTGACTTCATCGTCACTTTTAAACTTCGTGCCTCTCTTGAACGCTTTCAAGGGACCAAACAGATGAAAGTCTGAAGTGACAAGGCCTGGGCTGTAAGGGGGATAAGAGAGCAGTTCCCAGCCCAGCTCGTTGATGGTCTGCACCGTTTGGGCTGCTGTGTGAGGCCTTGCGTTTTCATGATGCAAGATGTCTCCTTCTGACTGATGACCCCATGCGTTTGTCCCAACAGATAAGCTCAAAGTCCTTGCAATGTCATCCACTGTCACCCTCTGTTAGACTGAATGAGGTCATTGACTGATTCGATAACCTCAGGAGACCTCACTTCTGTAGGCCTGTCTTCATTCACAACGCTGCTCCGTCCTTCTTTAAACAATTTAGCCCACTTGTAGATATTTTTTGGCTGAAACATGTGGCACCATACACAGTTGACATTCTCCTATGAATTCCAACTGGTTTGCACCCTTCAGCAACCAAAAAAACTTGATAACTGACCGCTGTTCAATCCTGAAGCATGCTTCTTGGTCGGCCAACTTTGTTAATCGCCAAAACTCTCAAAGTTTTTTTTTTTAATCTGCAAAAGAAATTAAATCCCTGTGAAAAAGAAGTAAAACAAAAATAAAAAAAGAGTAAACTTAGAAGTCCTTATACCGAAAAGTTCAACTTATTTATTGAATAGACCTCGTATCTATGCGCCTCTCATTGTTTGTAATAAGTCGGCATATAATGTGTTATTTTTGTTACTAACCGACAAAAAAGGAGCATTCTAATTACTTATTAATGGTACATTTGGATAAAGTTGCAGAAGGTGTCAGCGGAAATATTGTTATAACAAGATAAGAATTATAAAAGATGAGTTCAATTTGAACAATCCTTGAGATGAAGATGCAAATTAATTTTTGGAAAAGGTTAATACATCACCTTTCTGTTGTAACAACCTTGATACACCGTAATTAAATGAGGAAAGCAAAAAGGCATGTGATCTCATGCATATTTCTGTCTCTAAATCTGTTAAGAAAAAGAACACATTTCTTCTAATTTTGGTGCAGAAGATGGCCAGGCAGCAGCAATAATTGTTCCGTGGCAGTGTGCTCGAAGAATGGGCATGTAGTTTAACGGATATCGACCTGGAACGTTGATCCAAATTCATATTCCAGGTTAGTCTGTTGCGTTTACTTTCACAGAAATGCTCATGGGACTGAATCTGTTTTTCAGTCAGAAGATGGATGAAATAGCATGGGACACTGACCTCTCAGAATCTGACTGACAGCCAGTCTAAAAGAGCGAAAACTCTGAGCTGAACCTTGGGTATAAAGCAGCACGAAACTGCTCCACTATTTTTCAAAAGAATATAATAATATAATTCTCTGAGCTTGATCAGGAGGCACGGTGGATTAATGGATTGCGGCTCGGATTGAATAATATAGAATTGATATATATATATATATATATATATATATATATATATATATATATATATATATATATATATATTGAGAGAATAGAAAAGCCCAGAGCAGATAACATTAGAAAGATTTTAGAGTTCCATGAAAATAAGTGGATACGACGTTTAAAAACACACTATCCAGCCGGGCTAAACCATAAATTTAACAATATAGTAATACATAACCCTACAAATCAAAACCTACCCACATTTCTCACCCACACAAAACAGACATGCTTACGGAGATGCTGAGGCCTCACACTTATACACACACCCACACGAATATACATACATACACACATCGTACTCACTGACTCCCTAATGAGCCAAATGATAACACACACCCACAGCAATATACACGCTTACACATATCATACTCACTCACTCCCTAAGAACCAAATAACACACAAACACACACACTTAACCCCCTCTCCAGGTACCAATAAAACTGCCAAACTGACCAAACGAATTCAAAGCAGCATCAATCCATCCAGCTCTTATCTCAAATAACAACTTAAAAGAGACTGTTTGACCAACACAAGGAATGTTAAAAAATTCATGTTAAAAAGATAAAAAAAAACATAAAAAAAATGAAAACTACAGGAAAAAGTTCGTTTTCTCCATCAAGACATTAATTTCTGTAGTTTACTGCTACTAGCAAGCAGAAATATTTTTTTCTCCTGATGATGGCCATGTTGGCCGAAACTAGTCGACGAATCTAAATGAAATAATAATAATAAAGAGAAATCTAAATGAAATAATAATAATAAAAACGATAGAATATTAATCTACAACCTAGTGTGTCTAAAGATTTTAATTTTTTTAATAATTTTTATCGTTCAATACATATATATATATATATATATATATATATATATATATATATATATATATATATTTCACTGATAGCAAAGAAAAAGTAACATTCAGGGAATCGTAACCGCCTACATGCTGAATAGACATATTATTTAAGAACGATTTAAAGACTTGTGATATACAAAAATAGAAGGGAGTGTAAAACAAGGATGTGTCTTCTCACCAGACATATTCACACTATACAGTCAGGCGATTCTGTGTGAAGTAGAAATCCTTCCAGAATGCATTATTGGCGGCCACAATCTTAACAACATAACATGTGCAGATTACACAGTGTCGATAACAGACAGAGAAAATAATCTACAGAAGGTAGTGAAGGAAAAGGAGAAGAAATGATTAAATATCAAGTGTAAGAAGACAGAATATATGGATTGTAGCAAAGGGAAGAGCCTAAAATACAGATTACACGTTGGAGACAACAAATTCAAACAAGTACAATTTACATATCTGGGAAGTGTTTTATCACAAGAAAGTGCGATACTGAAATCCGAAGGCTCACTGGAATAGCAAAAGATGTATTTTAAAAGCTTAGCAGAAAAAAGAACACTGAAATGTCATGTAATATCAGTCCTCCTAGATATCAGTATATACTGGAAAATCTACGCAAAGACTAAGAGGAGACTTTCAGCAAGAGAAATGTGGTGCAACGTAAGGATGCTAAGCATACCATGGACCGAATATGTGAGCAACGACGAAGTTTTAGAAAAATGGAAATAAAAAGGAAACTTATACTCGTCATCAGGAAGAGACAGTTGAAATTTATAGCGCATATAATGAGGAAAGAAGGTTTGGAAAGCCTCATACACACATGACAGAATGTCAGAGGAAAAGAAGTCATAAGATCTTTTAGCGAGCTTGAGTAAATAGATATCGGTTTTAAGAGAAACAACAAAAACAAATAATTATTATAAGCTAAGAAGAACACGAAATTGTGGAGAGCCATGATCGCTTACGTCAGAACGTAAGCGATCATGGATCGCACAGGGCACATGATTATTGGTTCATAAGGTAAATTAAAAGCATTCCAAAACAGGAAAAAAAACCTCTTATCTGCATTTGGAAATGAGAGTAGTGGTGGCACCTAACCTCTCCATAAAATGTAATTTCAGAATGAGAAATTGCAGCCTATAAATGCTTCAAATATTTGGGTGTATGGATCATTCAGAACAAATTTAGTATAGATAATAAAATAGACCATAGGACAAGCCACGTTAATGGTAGAGTTGGCTGCACCGGAAAATGCTGCAAAATCAAAATATTAATTCAAACCTCGAGTAACGTTCTTGTATAGCTTCGTCAGATCAAGACATTCATGTGACTGTCACGGATAAAATACAGCGAATGAAACTATTGCTATTTTCCATCGAAAACGTTCTTGTTATCTGCACCAGTGTGTGATGCTCAGACGATTTCGAAGTCGGTAAAAACAAATACATTTCAAAGCCAACAGAAGAAATCGTTTCAAGCAGCTTTGAACAGGTAGGTTTTATTTGTGAACAACTACAAAGAGGGTTTTTATTTTGCGAACTTATTTCGTAAAGCAATAAATACTTATTACTTTCTAAAAACTTTGCGAATATACAAGCAAGTATCGTTTTTATTGCCTGGAACACCTACTGAAAAGAGATTCAGGAGAGGTTATTTCTTTTTCTATGTCAATATTCCAAATTTTAAGGAAAGAATGGACGCCATATCGAGATTTGATTTATGGTAAAATTATACGTACATAGAAAATATTTGTTGGTGGAATATAAAAGTATGTCATATTTTCTTTTTTTACATACAAACTTACGTACATAAAATGTGCTTTGACAGAAACAAAATCACCAACAACACAAGCCTATCAAAATACACATGCACCCAAAAAGGAGAGATCCCCACCCAAATCAAACGAACATTATAAAAAGGTCAGCCCCATAGAGCATTAGCAACAAAAACTGCGATGTATACTAAGAGGAAAAATAATAAATTTTAGAAAGTAAAACTAACTGGTAAACAAAACAAAAATGAAATAATGGCTAAATGCTGACATATAAACAAATATCTACTTTTCCATGTAAGCATTAATTAAAATATATATATCGCCTTCCTGATAAATCGACCCGAGTTCGAATCTCACCGTAGTCGATTTGTCAGGAAGGAGATATCCTGATATTATCGGACTGGATCGAGGTCGATCCTAGCGTGCGGAACCTTTGGAAAGTGCTTGAAAAACCATACCATGGGTTGACCCAAGCTTTGTGAAATAAATTGGGTTTACGGACTCTTGTGTGTCGTCGATAGCTGTGCTAGCACGAAGCCACAAGTCATCGTGGCCGAGGGGTTGAGCGTGCTGGCCTTGTTCAAATTGTTGATTAGGCTAGATAGAACGCTCTCTACCAGAAACTGTAACTAAGGACTGCTCACCATAACTGCAGTATAAAGTACAGGTGAGCTCTGTGGGTGTTGAGCAAACACAAATGTGCCTGAGTAGGCGTCTGCAATAGTGATTTGCTAGCCGCCCTAGTAGACGGATATCCTCGAATACGAGTGGCCATCTATTATATATATACATATATATATATATATATATATATATATATATATATATATATATATATATATATTAGAATTTAATGTAAATACCACAATCTTCCATGGTTCTACAATCTTGTCGCCATTTTAGTAGAAACTTCGTGTTTTTATTGGAATAAGATTGTGAGGTAGTTTTCAAGTGAATCTACAGGTTATGGGTTAGCTTGTCGACTGACTTTTTAAATTGTTCTTTAGAAACCGGAACAAATGATATTCCGAAGGAAAGTAATCATGTAAATGTGATCGGTTCTGGAAGGTTCCCATTTCAACTCTTTAAACTTCTGCCCAATGACACCGTTTCAGTTTGCCAGGATCGGCGGTTTTTCTTTTAATAGTCATATTGCGACTGATGAAATGGCCGCAATACTTCTTTGCACTTATTGTTTCGCCGGTTGGAAGTAGCTCTGCAATCACACCAAACGGACAGCAACACCATCGGATGCAAGCCCACGTTAACTTTGGTTTCTGCACATTTACAGGCTTCTTTCAAGCTCTGTTTGTATCGAAAGTTATAAAAGATTTTTCGCTGCAATCATGTCCAAGAATAGCTCTTTTTCGAAAGGGTAACAAAAGAGACATTGCCGCAAAAAAACACGATCGGGCTTATCTCCCGTCAAAGAATGTGGCACCCACATGCCGAGTTTGGTAGCGAACTCAAGTTTCATCAAATGGAAAAAAGGCACCTGAGATATCGATTTTCAAACAATTAGCAATCTCTTCCATCGAAACCTCTGGTTTATTCTCCACTATGGCAAAGAAATCGTCTTCATCGATGCCAGAAATTCGCCCAGAGCGTGGTTGATCTGAAGATTCTCATAAGCGAGTCGTTTGGGATACGAAAATATTAGCATAGAACTTACATTTACATCTAGTAATTTCAACAGTAAAATGATGAGACTTTGCTGCCAATCTAGTACTGCGCTAAAATTAATAAATTCTAGGTACCATAGAGAAAAGTTATTCTGAATAATTAACATGAAAGTATTTATAGGAAAGAGACAGGGAAGCTAGGTTACGACAGCGGGAAATGACTGAATGTGAGATGCCAGGTTACGAGAAATAATATTGCAGATTATTTTTTGCATTGAAGAAGAATCTCTAAATGCACAGCAGGAGCTCAAGACCATATTTGGTAGCAATATTCAATAGACATGTCTGCGTATATGTTGGTGCAAGTTTAAAGAAATTTATGTTTTATTTTATTTATAGCGGCGTGTTTGAAATGCAAAATAAAATGCAGAAGAAATAGCAAATACATATGCATGTGTATGGAAGCATGTTCCTCTGTGAATAAACAACTTCAAAAGTATTTGATTTGATTAAAAAGAAAATCTTTGTAGTTTCCAAATCTGTCAAGTGTTTATCTGCTTTCATGAAAAGAAAAAAAAATGAGTCAAGAGAAGCGTTCACCAAGGCAATATGCCTCTGCAAAAAATTTCTCAGAAAATTCATTTTATAAAAAGAATGTCTAAACAAACGTTGGAAAAATATTATTTTCTTCTTTATCTGTTATTTCGCTTGAAAACAATGTAAATAATTGAAAAAATATCCTGCTTGAGAAGTATTTAAGACAAACAACATTTGAGTTTTTGATCAAAAGAAAACACTGAAATTAGTAAGAGATAGTTTCAAAATCTTAACTCTTATCTCGCTTACTTATAGATACACAGTGATACCTCGGCTTAAGTCGTTTCGTGTTAAATCATTTTCGAAGATACGTCGGCTTTTCTTAAATATTATATGGATAAATGAAACTCACGTTAAGTCCTTTTACTCGAGTCTACGTCGGTCGTTAAAAATTATTAGAAACGTCAAAACACTAAAATACCAATAAAGACATCATAAAATCATCAAAAACAAAAAATAGCAGAGTAAAGTATGTTGAATAAATGTTTTTATTTCAAATTCCTGCCGAGAGGCCGCACTCGTGCGTTGTTTTCTGCTCCAAAACCGATTTAAAATTCCGACTTGTTTACATCAGTGCTCTGGCGTTGACGTTCTTTCAATTATATTTCAATTGTGATTTAGAATACACTTTTGCCCATGGTTCCGAAGAAAAGTCCAAGTGCACGTGCTAA
Source organism: Acanthosepion esculentum (assembly GCA_964036315.1). Classification (NCBI taxonomy): domain Eukaryota; kingdom Metazoa; phylum Mollusca; class Cephalopoda; order Sepiida; family Sepiidae; genus Acanthosepion; species Acanthosepion esculentum. Next base: position 44,263,141 of record OZ038484.1, read on the forward strand.
TGGTAAGAGTAAAGCTGGAAGATAAAGTGGAAAATAATTATTTTATTCAGAATACTGTATGTACATATAATAAATACTGTAATAGGAAATTGGGATAGCTTATTTATGGTTTATAATCAGGTTATTTTGACTTAAGTCGTTTTTCGAAATAAGTTGAAACCTCTGAAACCAATTAACGACGCAGGGTAAGGTATACCTGTAAATGTAACATATCTCAAAAAATTATGTATGTATTTAAAATCACAATATAGGAATATTCGCGTAGTACCCCTTCTTTCTTCAACATTCTATATATTAATTCAAACTTTTTTTTTAATATTCATCCCATACAAAGCCCAAGAAGCACTCAAGATAGATACTTACTGAACGAAATGTGTGATATGAATGTAAGAAGAGGGAGTTGGGAAGGAAGATTGTAAGGACTTTGAGGACAGATAACGATTGACTCTTGACTTGAAGAGGTTACTATTATAGTGTACTGAGAAATATCAACTATGGTGTTTGTTCGACAAAGTAGCAATCCTTGTGAAGACGGTTTTTGAGTGGTACCTCATTCTTACTAATGAAACGCATAAGGAATTAGATAATTCAGCCTTGTGGACGTAGCAAGGGTGGTCTTGGCAGTAAAGATATGAAGTTGTGGTACTAAAGAGTAGAACAAAAAATATACCGAAGAGGTCGCGTCTCACCGAGAACCAGTATTTCGCAAGTTATTTTCTCAATTATTATGAAAATGGATTTGATTCTCACCTGTAGCCGGATAATTTAAGTCATGCATCAGACAAAACTAATATTAAGAATTATGTACAAATCAAGAAAAGGTTAACATTCTTTATATCGTTATTATCTCTTTATTGCTGTTGTTTCCAGGTTCAAACTGACCCGGCTGTTAAATTTCAAGCTATAGTGAAACCCAAAACAAAAGCAAAGCCCTATGAAAGTATCGAAATACAACTTATAGCAAAATGACCAACAATACACACAATTGCGTTCAAAATATTTAGATTTGAGCATTAAATGACCAGTAGGTTTATATACAGGTATACAAAATCACCAAACATGAAATAAATCTTTCATGACATTAATTCATATAATAACCTACAATTTCTTAAATCAAACTCTATTCTGAAATATAACCTCAAAGAAAACTACAAATTAAATCACACATTACCGCCTCTAGTAATTATGTCCACAGAAACATGTATATGCACAAAAGCTGAGTATCATCTACCATGTATTCAATTGTGAAAGCAGAATAACAAAACTACAACAGAAAACAAACATATCACTGCCTCTAGTAATTATGTCCACAGAAACATGTATATGCCCAAAAGCTGAGTATCATCTACCATGTATTCAACTGTCAAAGCAGAATAACATTTATCATATTTTTATTGCTTCAAAGCGAATTAAATTTCAGTATTAAATGACCTATAAATAGTTGATATGCCGTTAAAAATCAACCCAAATCAATCTACATCTTTGTTTCATTTTCTCTGTAATCTCCTCTCAGAATGAATAAATTAAGTGTAAAGAATAGCTCCTTAATATCTCGCTGTTTCTGCCTGTAGCAGACTGCGAACTCACTTGCCTTAGTTTTTTTCTAAAGAATTTTAGTAATTTTGATTTGGTGGAGGCGTGACATTTTCGTGGGAGGTCAAACTGCTGTGGGAATGAGTTTTTGTTTTTTAATCAAGATTTCCAAACAAGGTTAAAGAGCTCCTATATTTAGAATCAGAAAGAGACTGTTGAAATTTCTAGGATATGTTATGAGGATAGAGGGCTTGGCGAATTTGAAACTCACAGGATATATTGAAGGCAAGCGGTGAAGACGAGACCAGCGTGTAAACTACCTAAAGATTATGGTAAATGGGTGGCAGAACAGTCTGTGAGAAATGTTAAAAAGACAAACCTTACTAAGAGCAACAAAGTGAAAGAAGTTGTGGAGAGCTATGATCGTTAACGTCCTGAAGCGATACGACACATATAAAAAGTTATTCTTATCGCTCATCAGTACCGTAGTGGATACACTCCTCACTGATTGATACATATTTCTGGCTTTGTACAAGACAAAGTTGAGCTTGATAACGCCACTCGTCTCTTTCATTCCTTCGTTCTTCGTAGCGTTTAGTATGCTAATGTCAAAGTAAGTTCAATCCTCAATTATTTGTGCATTCAGGCGAGATTAAACTAGGCTTACTAAATAATCATTGCGAACTACAGGGTGTCCAGTAAAAAAAAAAGCGGTAAATTCAAAAATAAATTTATTTAGCTATCATGATTCATGCACAAACTGAACAATCATCGTAGATGTTCGAAATGCTGTCCATAATTTTCAACACAAACTTGTAAGCGTAGTAACCAGGGGGCAGCAGCTTTGTGGATAGTTTCAAGAGGAATTTCATTCAAAGCTTCAGTTAAATTCCATTTCAATAAATCACAATCGACGTTGTCACGACGACGGTTTTGCAAGTGAGTTAGGAATATACTTCAGATACAGTAATTCATAACATTCAGATCTGAGCTCTTAGAAGACCACTGAGATGGACCAATGTATGCCGGTGTATTTTCTCGAAGAATAAATTTGCCGCTCTTTTACAGTGTATACTGTCGTTAGCGATCTCGACTGGCAGATCAGTTCACTCTACAGTGGTTCGACATTAGCTAATTTCTGGGGTTTCTTTTAATCGTGGTTAATCCAAGAAATAAACTGTCTATAAGTTTCATTTTAATAATGCTTAGCAAGTTCAAATATACTGATTCTGGCAATTCATATAAGCCAGATCTTAATTTTTAAATTGTTTTCTTTAAGTAAAATGGTGTAATTTTTTGAAAAATCAATCACGCGGTTCATCCCCATCCCTACCCGATCCTTTGAATAAAAGAGTTCTATCCCTATTTTCGGTTTATGATTGGGTTTCTAGTTCATTATAAAGTATTCTTATTCTCTTTCACTCCCAGTAGCACCTTGCGTTTTAGTCTCATTATCGCCTTGCTTAAAAACAGATTGTATGTCGTCGTCACTAACATCTACGGTAAGAACACATCTGTTCTTCACAGCATTTACACTATATTGCTATAATCATCCTATTTCATACTTAATACCGATCTCTCCTTTATCCTAATTTGTAATCAAACGATTTTACTTTAAATATTCAAAAGTAAAAACCATCAAACCCAATTTCAAGTCTCTTCAATTCTTCTCCGCTTATATAACACGTGAAAAGATTTTTGCAGGTCTGCGGCATAATTCAACTGTATTTTCAGTGACTACTACAAATTGCCAAGTGCGTCTTAAAAGTTTTAGATTAAGTGATTGTTATTCAATTCATTGCATCAAGAAGAACACGCCGTTCCTTCATCGCCACGACATCCACAGTCGTTTCGCTGCGAGCGACGCGAGTTTCTATCTGGCTGGTTTCTTTGCAGGTGCATTAAAGCAACTCCCTGGATTCCTTCCCTTCAAACTTTTCAGCGAAGGACAATTATTCGCTAAATTGAAGAAATCGGGGAAAAAAGTCGTTTTTCTTTTTCTTTTTTTTTTTCTTTTTAAAGAATATGATGTTATTTAATAATGACTTTAAAAGCAATTGCTTTCCATTTCCCCTATTTTTGTGTCTCTTTCTTGAAACGAAGTTGCGAGTAAAAACGAGAAGAATCCATTCACTTTGTTGTTATGACAAACACGATAAAGTTATTTGTAAACGGAAATATCGGATTCAAGTCGATAAAGAACAGTATTCAGAACATCGAAAAACTCTGGTGATATTTCTAATTGAAAGATCAGATAATAATTCGTGTTTGGAAGAGAAATTAATTTCCAAGAAAGTTATTTATATACGTTTTGGAAGCGAGTCAATGAAATTAATGGAAGTATTGTCATGATAGTTGTTTGAACGATTCACCAGACGCACTACATCGGTTGTAGACAGAAATCATTAACATTTCTTCGGCATATGAACATACATACATATGTACAGAGTTTCCCAAAAGTCACTATACACTTTTAATAAATTCGCTAAAAAATTCACGAGAAACTGAGTTTATTCATAATTTATCATCATCAAAGGAGTCATTGCAGTTTTCCTTGCTAGACTCGCCATCACGTCCCAACGCTTTGAAGACTAGCTGTATAGCGCCATATCGACGGCTACATTTTTGTTAAACTTCAGCCACCTTCGGGTGAAGAGTCTCCAACGTTTTGCAACATCTCTTCAGTGACCTCTTCTCAAGCTGTTAGAGATAACGGGGTTTACTTGCACACACCTTGCTTTTGATATAGCCACACAGTAAGGTGTGAGCTCAATGGAGCGCAGCCCATTTAATATGACTCCTTCGACCGATCCACAGGTTAGGAAACTTGCTGTTCCGTAAATCCCTCATTAACCTGATAATGTTGGGAGGGGCTCCGTTTTGTTGAAAAAAAATAGGCATTAGAAAGTTCACTCCACCTCTGAAGTTGTGACACAGGAATCTCCTGCGGCATCTTCAGGTAATTACCCTCTGAAAAAGTGGTCGTGTTACCATATGCAACACGGAAGGAAAATGGTCCAATCAGACCAGTGCTAAATATGGCACATCAAACCACCAGCTTCGGGTAGACTTTTTATTCTGACGATTTATTCTATAACACACAGAATTGTGGCACAAGGCCGGGGGAGAAAGAGGGACAGTTTGTCTTCATTAACTATATCAATCAATCAGTATCGCGACCCATTCATTCCTTACAAGTTGCTCATTCACCAAAAAACTTATCCATCACCTCTCAAACCGGCATACACTAAAATACTGCATGTTCACAGGTGGGGACCTAAAAATCACCCCATGTGATAAAAATCTCATGAAAGTCCAAAATGTCCTTTTCTCCACTTTTTGGGGGTTTTTTTAGCCAAAATATATAGATATTTCAGGATTCGTGAAATGATGGTAGGGGGGGGGCAGAAAAACGAAAAAGTAACACAACGACAAAATCAAAACAAATGTTAATAGGACACTTCCACCCCTCAAAATAATAAGAGAAGCCGCTGTATTCTGCCAAACAGCTTCGGTTAGTTTCGTTAATGCTCGAGAATTTCTGCAGAATTACCAGAGAAATGAAAAATAGATTCGTCGCTGAACCATAAGTTTTCACAGAGTTAAGGGCTGTTTTGGAGTGATACAGTAGGGGAGAGATTCACATATTTTCACACGAGCAACATAATCTACCGCTTCAGATGTTTGAACAACCTGAAATCGGTACAGGTAGGGATTTATCATTTTCCGAAACATCTGTTGAATCTTTTGCGTTTTTAATGATTCGTATTCATCTATCTCGCATACGTGTGTGATAATGTGTCGCCCCCGTATTGTGGGTCAGAAACGTATGGTTTTTCTGACGCTGCTAGCCTTGGCGCGAATAGAGGTAATCTCGAGATATGAACGGTATTCTCATCAGGCTCTGGCCGGATACTTTCGACATCAGCTGAAGCGTTTGATATCGAGGGATTTCAGCGAAAGGTGGGTGAAATTATCGAGTTTAGTTTGTGTGAAAGCGGCTAACACTGAGTTCCTGTTTTTAAGTCCACTTGGTCACAACGTGGTGGTTTCCTGTGAACCCTCCCCTGGTTGAATCAGACTGTTTTATGTTTTCCTAGATTATGTGAATAAGAGTTGTTCCAGGCCTGTCCCAGGTATTCTCTTTTGTTATCCATGTCGAGATTCCCAACCTCCTCATTTTGTATTTGGTCCTCTTTCTCAACTTGGCCGGGTCAGACTTTGATTTTTTTCCCATTCCTTCATTTAGTTTTGCCCAGCCCAGTCCATTAAAGAGTGTGCTACTTGATTCTGTCTATTCTCAGAATACAGCGGCCACTCTGATTATTTTTGAGCGGTGGAGCTGTCTTACTAATATCTGATTCGCTTGAATTTGTTTAAAATTTTGTTACTTTTCGTGGTTCATTCCCTCCCCATCATTTCATCTTTCATTAATTTTTTTACATATTTTTGTATTTTTGAGATTTTTATACCATGGGGTGTTTTTGTAGACCCCCCCCCCCCAGCTGTGAATATGCGGGATGGTGGTATATGTAGATTTGAACGAGGATAAGTTCTTTTGGTAAATGGATCAATAGTATTGGATGAATGTGTCATGATCGTGATTAACTAGGACTAGAACAGTTAGAAAAGACCAACCTCTACCCACTATCCCATTGGCCATATGCCACAATTTTTGTATATATGCAATAATAAATAGTGGGCTTTAGTTGATACTGTGTTCCAGTTCAGACATCCGGATGAAATTTCCCTGGCTTTGCGTAAGTTCGGTGTTTTCACCAGTGGTGATAGTAGCAGGCTTTTCGCTGCGTCATTTGCCAAGAACAGATCCTGTTTCGAGAGACTGGATATGTATAACGTAAATTGTTTTATACGTTGGAGTAGTGCACCGGACAAAATGCTTCTCAAACTCGTACTGAAAGATAATCGCGTAGTGGAAAACTTCTTGCCAGGCGTGAATTTTTCAACGCTTCTCAACATCAATTGATGAATCAAGAACAAGAAAATGATACACTTAAAAAACAGCAAACAAAATGCCGTCAAATGCCGAAGGACTCATGCGTCCCAGAATGAGACGTGAAACGAAAAATAAAAAAGAAATTGTATAGTGAATTTTGGGACAAATTGTGTATGTGTATATATATATATATATATATATATATATATATATATATAATATATACGAGGGTTATTCAATAAATAAGGTAAATTTTTCGGTATAAGGACTTCTAATACAGGTAGAAGCTTACTCATTTTTATTTTTCTTGTCTTACTTCTTTTTCACATGGATTTAATTTCTTTTGCAGATTAAAAAAAACTTTGAGAATTTTGGCGATTAACAAAGATGGTCGACCAAGAAACATGCTCCAGGATTGAACAGGATTATCAAGTTTTTGGTTGCTGAAGGGTTCAAACCAGTTGGAATTCATAGGAGAATGTCAACTGTGTATGGTACCACATGTTTCAGCCAGAAAATGTCTACAAGTGGCCTAAATTGTTTAAAGAAGGACGGAGCAGTGTTGAGGATGAAGACAGGCCTGGGAGGCCTACAGAAGTGAGGTTTCCTGAGGTTATCGAATCGGTCAATGACCTCATTCAGTCTGACAAAAGGGTGACAGTGGATGACATTGCAAGTACTTTGAGCTTATCTGTTAGGAGAAACGCCGGGGTCATCAGTCAGATGCAGTCATCTTGCATCATGACAACGCAAGGCCTCACACAGCAGCCCAAACGGTGCAGACCATCAACGAGCTGGGCTGGGAACAGCTCCCTCATCCCCCTTGGAGCCCAGATCTTGCCCCTTCAGACTGTCACCTGTTTAGTCCTTTGAAAGCGTTAACGAGAGGCACTAAGTTTAAAAGTGACGATGAAGTCAAAAGTGTTGTGAGCAACTGGCTGAGACATCAGTTCAAAGATTTTTACGCTGAGAGAATACGGAAGCTTGTGCATAGATGGGAAAAGTGTGACAGTGCTGGGAGACTACGTTGAAAAATATAAAAAAAAGTAAGCTTCGATCTGCATTAGAAGTCCTAATACCGAAAAATTCACCTTATTTGTTGAATAACCCTCGTATATATGCATATATATATATATATATATATATATATATATATATATATATATATATATATATTCATATATATATATATATATTCATATATATATATATATGAATATGAGGAAAAATATGGAAACACAAGAAATCCTGAATATGCAAGTTTATTGTTTTTAATGTTGTTTCAATGTCGACGTCAGACGTTTCGGTCTAGTAGAGCTTCTTCAGGACATAGTTATTAAAATATAATTTAAAATTAGACTATATTCAAGTCAACATGAAAAGACAATAGACAGCGTTCCGTTTTGAAATGCGATCACGTCGGCGTCACGTGGGCGATGTTGTGAAAACGTATTCCTAAAATAGAGTTTAGTATTAATGAAAAAGAAGAATTTTACTAGAATCTAAAACCAATGAACTTGCATATTCGGATTTTTTGTTTTTCCATATTTTTCCTCATACTGTCGGATCTATATCCACATATTTGCTTACATATATGAATATATATATATATATAATATATGAATATATGAATATGTATATATATATATATATATATATATATATGACTATATGAATATATATATGAATATGCATATATATATATATATATATATATATATGACTATATGAATATATATATGAATATGTATATATATATATATGAATATATATATATGAATATATGTATATATATGAATATGTATATATACATATATATATGAATATGAATATATGTATATATATGAATATGTATATATACATATATATATGAATATGAATATATGTATATATATGAATATGTATATATACATATATATATGAATATGAATATATGTATATATATTCTTATATATATATTCATATATATATATATGAATATATGTATATATATGAATATATGTATATATATATATGAATATATGTATATATATATATGAATATATGTATATATATATATGAATATATGTATATATATATATGAATATATATATATATATATGAATATATATATATATGAATATATATATATATATATGAATATATATATATATATGAATATATGTATATATATGATTATATAAATATATATGTGTATATATATATTCATATAGATACATATATTCATATATCTATATATATATGATTATATAAATATATATGAATATATATATATATATATACATATATATATATGAATATATATATATATATATATATATATATATGAATATATATATATACATATATATATATATATTCATATATATGTATTCATATATACAGTGCGTTCTGCTTGTTCATGCAAAGTCATTTTTTCATCTAACGTGTCAATAATGTCTGTTTTTTTTTTCAGACTTCGTGCTTCTTGCAGATTAAATTATACTTTCAGACAAGAGAATATGGTCAATGAAAAAAGTTGTGTAGTAACATAGTTCTTTTTCTCAAAGGATGTAAAAAGCCACAGTTTCAATTATTCGGTCTGATTAAGCAATCAACATATAAATCCTTAATATGGGTAAGAAAAAGGGTCTTACTGAAAACGATCATGCTGAAATTACTCGCATGCTTGGAAGTGCTCTGTCAACGCTAGAAATTTGAAACAATTTACATAGAGATCACCGTACAATCAAAGCATTCGTCTTAGGCGGCAAACCATACCGAAAGACACGTAAACGATCGCATTTGCGAAAGGTAACTGCCAGAGATTTTTGTAAAATTAAATATGAAGTCTTGAAGAAACCGCATGAAACTAGTAAAAAAAATTTGAAAGCGCTAGAGTGCCTAAAGTTGGTAAAACTACCCGTTGTGAGGTCCTCAAGACCCTTGCCAAAGTGAAGAGTTCCATCAAGAGGCCCCCATTGAGCAAAGCAAACAAGATGAAAAGAGTTGAATGGGCACACAGTTACATGAAGACCAATTTTAGCAATGTGATTTTTAGCGACGAGTGCCGTGCTACCCTTGATGGGCCTGATGGATGGTCATCTGGATGGGTGTTAAATGGTCGACCGGCAGGAGTACCCATTCTTCGACAACAGGGTGTCGGAGAAGTGATGTTTTGGGCTGGGATCTGCGGAAATGAACTAATAGGCCCACACAAAATACCCAAAGGGCTTAAGTTAAATTCAAATGCATATTGTAGGCTTTTGGAAGATGCCTTCCTGCCCTGGCTTGATGAACAACCAATTCAGAAAAGAAGATCGTTGATATTTCAGCAGGATAATGCTCCAGCGCATACATCAGGAAGCACCATCAATTGGCAATCAGACCATGGGTTCAAAGCGCAAAATGTAATGGTATGGCCTCAAAACAGCCCTGATTTAAATCCAATAGAATATCTGTGGTCTCTAGTCAAGAGGAGGATTTATGCTGAAAACAAGCCATTCACCAGCTTAGAAATCCTGTGGAAAGCAATTGTAAGTGCTTGCCAATCAATCAAACATTCTGAAATTGAAATATTGACGTCAGCAGTGGACAGACGCCTCATAACGGTTTTGAAGAATGGATGATGTCATGTTGCAAGAATTCAATAACACTTGCGTTTCTTATGCACCTCCATGTTAAATGCTACCGACTCTGAACTTCTCTGATCTTTACTATCTGAATTTGTTCAACACATCCATATAAACTCTGCCACTTATTATGTAACCTTCTAACTCGATTTGCTCGTGGGTCTTGTATACGGTAAACATCATTGTAAATATAACATACTCCGGGAACTATCACCCTTTATCAGTCATCACATCAAAAACTTACTTATATTGGTAACTTAAGGATTAAATTAAATTCTGGCAAAATGAAAATTTGAGAAATTATTTAAACAGTTCACTATTATATCTCTGATCCACTAGCTGTGCGTCTTTCGTTTCTCTAGAGCATCATCAACTATTAAAAACTATTATTCAACTAAGCCACCTGTTGTTACATCGATATCAACTCGTGCTAATGACACTTAACGCCACCAGCGACACTTGCTCTTTTCTCGGACGTCTTTATTTTGCTACCCTGTCTCGGTCTTTTTACCCAGCTGTTAAAAAGAATTCTCCATTTCGTGGATTGATATGGCGTTCAAGGCAGACTTACACAGATCACCGTTTTATTGTTGGAATGCAATGCGCACCGTTAGATATAAGCAAAGTACTCTATGATTTTTAAATATTGCTGGAACTGCACCGATCTCACATTGAAAGCATTTTAGCGCGATCCACAGCGCTATTTGTGGCCGTCTGGTTAATTACTGACAATCCCGGCAAATTTAAATTGTCTGCTCGTAATCTTTTTCTGGATTAAAAGAGATACTAGATCAGAAGTTAACGGAAAATCCGTAGTGATCTTGTAAGTATTTCTCCGCTAAAACTTCTTGCGTTTTACTGTAAAGCAAGCTAATAAAAGTAAAACGTTCATTAAGAGCTCGGTAATTTCAACTCAGCGACTCTCAGTTGCTGAGCCAGAGAAAATTTTTAGCAAACAGTGCTGTCTTTGAAATATTTGAAAGACTACGAACAGTTTATGCTATATAGCTATTTAACAAATTATTTTAGAACAGGACTAGAGGTTTATCCCTTGTTTCCTGTTTAGGTCTGGGTTTCCGGTCCCTTCGAAAGTCTACTTCTCCACTACACTTTTAACGTCTCCGACTTAACTCTGAAATGTTATTCACTAATTAAATCTTCATCCCTTTCAAGTCTAACGTTAGCCTTTATCACCACAGAGTAACTTTCTACATTGACTGGCTTTGGTGCCTTAAATTGAGTAAACATTAGTTAAAAAAATTAAATTAATGATTTCTTAGGTAAATTGAAGCTTAGATGTATATGCGAGTACCATTTGAATATGCAATATTTAAAAGATAGGCTTCATCAAAAGTGGGCTTACGACCATATCACGATGAGACTACTGGTTCTTGTACGATCACCGAAGTTAAGCAATGTCGAACCTGGTCAGTACATAGTTAGGTTACTTTTTGGGAATAACAGGTGCTGTAAACGTGGATGTACGGATGATTTAATGGATAATGGCTCGGAATTTTTAAACGGAATGCAGGGTTCCAATTTCAGTTGCGTTTTTTATATTCGCTGACGCGCAAAGACCTTTGGAAAAGTTATGCTTCCACGTCCTCTCAACCCGGCTAATGGTTAATTAGTATGACTTGCGATACTAAATCCCTATCTTATATATAAATTCTTACAGTATAAAATATGTTGGGCTTTAAATAAACTGCAAAGTGTTAAGCCGTAGTAAACGAATCAATCAACCAAATTCATCAAATGGGAATTGCATTTGGTATCTAAAATCTATTTTTTTAACAAAGTCTTAGATTTATGACTTTTAATTATTTTTTCGCCCTTTGCTTGTGACAGTTGTTGGTTATCTAAGAAAGTTAACCTAGAACTGCCGTACAACAATGTACATCTCCACCAGGGTAATATAGTTATTACTGCACTGTACTGTTAGCTATGAAATGGTATTACAGAGAATTGCTAAGAACTGATATTTAACTATACTATAGCTAAATAAATGCATAGAATCGTAGTTAGTGTGATGGTGTTGATGCATCAATCACGCCCGGTGTCCCTGCGTTCGATGTTCTACATAGGTGGACATACACCAAAGATGGCGCAGTTCAATAAATGCCTGCTGCAACGCTTGAAACAGATTCTAATAGCGGAAGCCGACGTTCTTATCTCCTGTGGATTGACCCTTATCTCTCTAGTAAATGGGAGGAGATTATTAGTAATCGATGGGCATAACATTTTTTCTAATACCGGTCTGCAGTGCGGGCAACTGTCATTGGTCAAGAAATCAAAGCGTTGACAGCCAATCAGTATGGGTTCCTGGCCTTGTCACACTTCGCTGCCTCGCCATCTCATCGTGTCTGACATGATTGATGGAGTTAGGCTGACAATCCTTATCGCATTACCGGGCATCGACACGACCATTTCATTTGTTAAGGAACGTGCGATAATTGACATTAACATGGCGTCCAGAGATTCTTTTGTCCAGTACAATCATCCCCGTCTTCAGTTCTTCATCTGCTATAGACTGATTGCTGTGGTGGGAGATCGTTGTATCATTTCGGTATAATTCGCCTCTATGTAACTTTCATGTGTCAGTTATTAACAAGATAATACCTCTTTGTAGTCTCTTTTTAAAACATTTTTTCTACTTTGACAGTATGATTTATTGTCGTTGGGACCAAATATAAAATTTGCAGCAAGGTCAAGAAGAAAGAAAGAAAGAAAAGAGATTACTTTTTTAAAAAAAGAAAAAAATCGGTAGGAAATAGAAAACTGTAGAAAAGATAAAATGCTATGAAGAATAGGATGTATGTTAGGAAGAAGGCAGGAGAAAGAAAAAAGAATTAAAATGCAAGAATGTATTTACATAAGTTAATGTAAGGAAACCAAACATGAGCAAAAGCTTAAAGACAAGAGAATTATGAATGAAAGAAAAAAGAAAAGGAAAAAAAAACTATATATAAAATTATGTGACTCCCGTTAATTCGTCTGTCCGTTACACCCTCTAAAATAGCCATAAAATGACTGATCGAAATCAAATTGCAAACAGGTAAGGGGATACAAAGTATATTTGGTTTTACTAAGGTGCGTAGCTTAGTACAATACATTTTCATTAATTTTTTTTCGAAAGATTAAGAGTTATCATACACTCACTATTTTAAAAAAATAATTTAATGATTAAAATAACAAATGTTTATTTAATAAAAATGCATTTTTTTTCGCGTGACTTTTCCTTTAAGTTATTATATTTCTTCGTTTGGATAGCTAAATTGAACGAAGCGTAGAGTTTGTAAAAAATCAACAAAAATGTTAGCGATAACGTCCAGAATACTA
>OZ038484.1:44281580-44321580 GCA_964036315.1 Acanthosepion esculentum
AAATAAATAAACACAAATGAAAAAAGTCTGAAACCGCACCAGCAATCTGGGAAACCATTATGGGAAGCATCAGGAGCAGTCAAAAGAACAGCAGCAGTTAAAACAGGAGAGACGACAGCAGCAACAGCAATGGCAACTCTAATCAGCAGTCAGATTAGGTTTAAGGTTCCAAGTTCATCACAGTAATGACAATAGCCTAGTGAGACAATAGCCTAGTGGATTCAAGCGTTAGTTTGTGAATTTGCGACATAGCATTTATGAGTTCAGTCCCTGGGAAACTCGGTGTGTACTTGCGTGCAATAACAGAACAGTATTAAAAAAATATTAGAATTAGACGATATCCCCAGACAATGAGCAGTGGAACAGCCTTTGTTCGTAGATTAAATATAGGGTTCAGATCAAGAGTCCATGTAGGTTAACCAGATCGATATACACCCGAGGAAGACCGGAGGGTACAACGGCCGAAACAGTCCGAATATAAATAGTCTAAATAATTACATTTTCTTGTATATTTTTAAAAGCATTTCATCCCTAGCAAGGCGGGAGTGCCACTAGCACGCAAGGGGTTCCAGAGACTGAAAATAAAAGTAAAGAAGTGTGCTTGAGGAAAGGATAAAGAGAAAGCAGGTGATCAAGATAAAGGCATCAGAAGATGTCGATTGACATTACATGTTAATATTTGAAGATTATAGTTATCAGGGAAGCAAGTAAGAGGAAGGGAGTTGCACTGTCGAGAAGTGCGAAAGAAGAAGCTGTTAGAGAATAATTATTTATTAGTTATATTTAACTGTTTCGACAGTGAAAAGGTGGGACCGAGACGCCAATGAAATTGAGATGAAAATATTTGTACAAAAGACAGAGGTATCCACATCACGTCCGTGAGAAAGTGACTGGAGTCGAGATGCCAGGTCAGGACCTATCACCTTGCGTATCCCTCTTTGGATTTTGTCGAGAACCTCGAGATGAACAGCGGGACACCAGAACATATATGGCAACAGTATTCAATGCAAGGACGAATCGTAGATTTGTAGATTTGAAGGATGGACTCAACCGAGAAAAACACTCTGGCACGACACAGAGAATAAATTCTCCTTGCGGTAGATGTAGCTATTGTTTCAATATAGTTGCTCCACTTCAGGTCAGAGAAAAACGTAAAACCAAGAAAGAGAGACGCTCACGTGGAGTTGAGCATCAATTCATGCTGATAGGAGGCAGGCAGGTTTCTCTATGGTGAGTAAATGAGAGCAATTTTGTTTTGAAGGCATTAAAGTTTACATTAAAGCCATTTCCTGCCCCAGGATAACTTTGTCAGCAACGTCGGATTTATTATTGAGACGGGAGAAAATGGTAGTGGAGTCTGTGTGGATGTCTATTTGAGGACTGATGACATACTGAAGATCGTTGATGAAGATCAAAAACAGTGTAGGACCCAGGATAAAGCTTTGAGGAACACCAGTGTTTGTATGAAATGAACAGGAGGAGAGCCTATTTAGGACGACCTTCATTTCACGGTTTGACAGGAATGATTGGTTTAAATCAAATAATCGTCCTGTTATATAGTATCCCTGAAGCTTACGAAGAAGGCTGGCATCAAACGCCTTAGAGATATTTAGAGCCACACCTCAAGCTTCGCCATTATTATCAAGAGCTTGGTAAACAAATTCAGTTATGGGTAAGCACGACAGCGGTAGGCTGGGCAAACTATATTGTGCGTCAGGGAGTAGATCATGAGAGGTAAGGTGCTTAACAACTTCGGCATTGATTGAAGACTCGAAGACTTTGCTCAAGAGTAGTAGGAGACTGATAGGACGGTAGGTAGATAGGTTAGAAGGGTCTCCAGAGTTGTTAAAAATAGGGACAACAGATGAGGACTTCCAACAGGCTGGAAAGCAAGAGTCAGCGCGTCAATAGTTATATAGTTTAGAGAGAACTGGAACCAATTCAGGAGCACATTTCTTTAGGACTCCAACTGGTATCTCTTCACCCCCACTTGCTTTTTGAGAGTCTAAATTAAAGATGATGTTCAATACCATAGAATGGGTTATGTTCCTCTTACTCAATAAAGTCTCACTTCTCGGGGGAAAATCAAGTGTGGCTACTCCGGATGAGTCAAGTGTTGAGAATTTCCGAGCAAAGCATTCAGCCTTATCAGCTGTAGTAGTTAGGACTTTGAATTGATTGAATAGAAGAGGGGTTGTGTATTTATTGTTGTTCAGCCATTTTTGGTGAGCCGCCAATAATCTTTAGAACCAAACTTGCGAGATGCATTACGTTGTTTCATTCTATCAGCAAATCGTAACATTGCTTCATTAAGGATGCACTTGGACTCATTGCGAGCGGAGACAAAAAGTCGTCTGTTGCAATCAGGCATGCCGCACCGGTACAGACGGAAGAAATGATTCCTATGGGCTAGAGCTACTGAACAAGCAGCTCAGAACCAAGGAGATGAGTACGATTTAAATTTATATTTTTTTTGCTGGGATGAAAGCCTCGATGCCAGCTTTTACACAGGAGGAGAACTCAGACGCATTTTTTTTTATGAAAGAAACAACGCGAAGGAAATCACAGAAAGATTCCTAATCTGAAAATATGAAAAGGGCTCAAACATCTCAAAGCATATATGGAAACAAAAAACTGACGTGGAAATTAAGAAAAAGGGAACACGCTTAAAAATAGATCCGAAAACCGTAACGTTTGTTTTGAGGATATAATTCACCTTTCCAGTACGAGGTAACTTTATTAAGAGATATAGATTATTTTCAAAAGCAAATACGAAAGAATATCCCTACTTTTCTACATTCAACCACATCATGATCGAAAAGAGTAAATTTAATCTATTAAACTAAATATAATATAATTTATTTCAAATATAAAAATTTAGAGCCTAAGAAAATATACAAATATAAACAACTAAATGACTTAAATCTGGTATTATTATTTGGTCGAGTTAGGTCGGCCATTTATGAGTCTATCACGATAACTATCACGGTCTTGCATCAAAGTCGCGAAGAGATTCAGATGGCATATTTTGTCATAACATGGTCAATGTAGGTGGTTGATGGGCGACCAACCCGTCTTGCGTCCAAAAATTAGATATATTTATGAATATTACATGGTGTCTCAGAATTACTTATAGATTTAAGTGAAATCGGATATATTAAAAAAGAAAGCTCATTTTTATTTCTGTTCATCATTTGTTAGATGTGTATATATTTCTAATTTTGTTTATAACTTTATAATTTTTATTGTTTTTTTTTCATAATTTTATTTTCATTACCTTTGAGAACCCTATTAATAATGAATAAACAAGAACCCATCTCTGTTGACCCCCACCATCTTTCTTTTCATGGTGTTTCATAAAATAAAAGGTTTATCGCCAAAAGATCAATAATTTAACTGCGCTTAAAGAACACATTCAGTTAGCAGTGCAGCCGATATCTCCTAAAATGTTTCAAAATGTGTTTCGCAAAGCCAAGTATAGAATTAGAAATTGCAGGGATACAGATGGAGCACATATTGAACATTTTCAATAAAGTTTTGACGTAAAATTATATATATATATATATATATATATATATATATATATATATATATATATATATATATATATATATATATATATATATATATATATATATTATAATTAAAAGAAAGAACCGTATGATATATAATTGATAATTTTTATTTTTACAAAACAGTGCTCAATTTAAATTTACAGAGCATAAATATTATAAATTAAATGATTTAAAATAGGGTTTTATCGCAACACAGTAATAACCATGTTTCAAAAACCGAAGCTAAAAACCTCAAATTTAATTATATAATTAAACTAAAAGCATTAGTTCTGTTTAATTTTCAAGCGGATTTTGGAATAACTTATTTTTTAAATTTACTGAGTTTTAAATGCACATATAAATACATAATTTCCTGTTTCCAAGGATACAGAGAAATCCAATCATTTAGACAGGGGTTGTAGTGTGTTCATTTTATTAACTAATATTGTATCAATTATGAGTTACCTTCGTAACACTGGTTACGTTTAGGGAGGGTAAGGGTGCATTTTTTAACGAATTCTGACATCCGTTAAATGCATGTCGTCTGTTTTTCTTTAATATTTTTAACGACAAACGTTAAATTCGTACTTGTATACTTAAAGATTCTTTCTAAAAGGGGTGTTTGGGTTAGAATACGTTATATTTAACTACAATTTTAAAATATTATTTTTACTATTAATTACTAGTAGATTATATTTCTTTTTAACTCAAGTAAATGTAATAGAATTACTTGAATTATTTAAAAATTATTTCTTTCATATCAAATACAAGTATGTATATTACAAGCTCCCATTTTTTATTTTTTTATTTTTATTTTATTTTTAAATATTATTTAAGGAAAATGTTTGACAATGACGGCAAAGAATAGCTATTTAATTTTTTGATTCAGTAAATTTTGATTTTTTATAAACTTAGTAATATATAGTTTGTCATGTATGCACAAAGGACATGGGTCATTTAATCACCTACATATTCTAGCTTTTCTTATTAATTTCCATTTTACTGTAGGTGTTTTATAAACCTATTTGTTTTGTAACATAATTAAGTAATACATATAAAATTATTTCAGTTTTTTTATTTTTTTTAAACTGCATGATTTCATTGAAACAGATCTTTAATTCTGGGACATTTTGTATCCAAATCGAAATACAAATCCAGGGGTTTCTCACACCTAATGGAGGAATTCTCCCTATTTGACTCCCACTACTTCCTAACTCTAACCATACTGGGCCGCTATCTAGTTATTTTCCTCTGCCTAATAGTATCTCTAATAGTCCAGCTGTTGTCTCTGAGATGAGAGACGTGGCCAGCTCATCTATATTTGCATTTCCTGACGGTTTCATTTATGTCCTTCACTCCAGTCTGGTGTCGGATGCAGGTGTTGCTCTTCCAGTCACGTAAGGTAATGCTGAGCAGGATTCGCTCTATTTGACGTTGGGCCACTGCCATCCTCTCTGTAGTGGTTGTGCTGAGCGCCCATGTCTCACTTTCAGAAATAATCACCGGCTAAACATATTCATTAAACAATTCTCTATTGGTTTCGATTCTTTACTTGAGGCTTCTCATGACCCTATACACTTTTCCAACATCTTCCCAACCAAACAAAATCCTTCTTTTGACCTCCGGAAATAGGCCACAATCTATTGTAGTCTTCTCCCTTATATACACATAGCTGTCTATTTCTCAATGGTACAAGGTAGCCAAAAAAGAAAACGAAAAAAAGAAAACGCTTCACAGAATGTGTAACTTATATTTAGTCTTCGAAATAATCGCCATCAGCATCCAGCACCTTCTGCCAACGTGTCTCCAGCTGTTCAATGCCCTTTCGGTAGAACGTGGGAGGGGAGATTGACGCAAAGAAGTCCGTGACGGCTTTGCGCAAGTCTGCTTCATTGGTGAAGGATTTCCCACGAAGATGATTTTCCAGGGAGTGGAAGAGGTGGTAATCGGATGGCGCAAGGTCAGGTGAATAAGGTGGATGGCACAAAGTCTCCCACCCAAGTTGATGTATAGTATCCCTGACCACTCGCCCGACATGCAGACTGGAGGAAAAGCACACCTATGCGATTCACAAGTGCTGGCTCCTTCTGGCGCAATGCCTGTTGCACACGTTTCAATTGCTGCGAGTATAGGTCTCCAGTGACTTGGTAGCAGTTCATGATGAACCACATGACGACCTGTCCACCGGACACAAAGCATAATCTTGCGTGGGTGCATAGGCGGTCTTGTGGTGTGAGGGACAGTATCCTGAAGAGACAACCAATGACTGGAACGCTTGGGAGTTTCGTACAGAACCCACTTTTCATCACTGGTAAGCCCTCGATTGAATAAGGATGTGGTACGGTGGCGAGAAAGCAGCGATACGCAGGCTGCCACTCGTTTTGTGGACCTCCAACAGCGTTTGCAGAACCCACTTGCTCAGTTTGTACGTCTTACCTAGGCGGTGCAGGTGAAGTCTAACTGTTTCATCGGAAACGTTGAACTGTCTTGCAAGTTCACCACACGTTAGACTACTGTCCTCTTCAATGGCCGCCTTCAGGACTCCGTCATTCAAGACCTGTGGTCGTCCACTGCGATGCTCAACATGGAGAGACAAATCTCCCGACTTGAATTTT
The DNA here is from genome assembly GCA_964036315.1 of Acanthosepion esculentum. NCBI lineage: Eukaryota > Metazoa > Mollusca > Cephalopoda > Sepiida > Sepiidae > Acanthosepion > Acanthosepion esculentum. The sequence goes on from OZ038484.1 coordinate 44,287,750, forward strand.
CAAAACCAACGCCTTGCAGTACGTTCATTCACAGCACTATCCCCAAACACTTGACATATGCGGCAACTTGATGCAGCTGCTGATAAGCCCACTTTGAAGTCGTAAAGCAAACAGCCCCGAACGAGATCTCTAGACACTTCCATTCTTCTCACAGCTGTCCGGCTTATAACTGATGGCCAGTCACGGTGCGCGTGTTTTTTATTAACGTCTTCTTACTTCCGGCTGTCCGAATTTGAAAACAATTGCTACACGCATTTCGTATATATTTCAACTTCATTCAATGACTAATCAAAGAACGGACAGAACATTTTTGGTTACCTTGTATTTCCATCTACAATAACTGTTGATGGTTTGTTTGGAGGTTAAACATAACCTTGGATTAACCAAAATGCATGGTTGGCGCACAGTGTGAATAACGTTGTGCATCTCCTCCATTTTGTTAGTGCATGGGCTATTAGGAGTATATCCTTCAATAGTTTCTATATAAATTTGCCTAAGTGCAACATCTGGCGCGTTTACGTTTTTACGTTTACAAATCAAAGTAATTAAAGCAATGTAGTGTTCATGAAACCACCTTTCCCCCAATACTCACGTGAATAACTAATCTGTATTATTCATTATATTAAATGCATTGACAAGGAGGGGGATTAGAATAAGAGATAAATATATGTTGTGTAAAATAAACGTTTTTATCTACCATTAGTATGCGAATTTATTAACGCACCTCCGTAAGTTTTTTCATAGATTCTTTTCTCTTTTTGCAAACATGTAACTTTTCATGCCCAGCCTCGTTTTACATGAAGCGAAAGGAGACAATGCAAAATCCATTGCCTTTAAAAGGGTCATAAAATACTGCAATATTAAACCGACTGTTGATTACTTCGTAAGATATGCTGATAGCAATTTGATATGAATATTTAATGATAGATAAGTTGATAAGTTCTTTTAAAGGCCGGAATGCGTTGCATAGATTTTTTTTCTCCATTTTATCATTCTACAACGAGATATTGTTTTGATTTATAGAAATATATATATATATTATATTATATTCCCCATTAGTCAGTCAGTTATGTGCTATGCGTGATACAAGCTTAGGCGATCATGTATCTTTTGATACTAGACTGACGAGGCAAATTTTTCCCGCAGTAGGTTGCCATTTCTTCCTGCGGCAGACGAGTTGCCATCCAAGTCTATAGAACACAGTCTGCTATTTACCCATAGCTGGCCGGAGTAGAAGAGGATTCCTAAGCGTATTAGAACGTAAGTGAATGTAATGGATTCAAATGGAATTCAAACTAGGCTCTCTGATTCCTTATTGGATAATATTACTAGTTTTAGGTTTGAATTTGATAAAATAATTGAACTGTATTTAAATATGATAGAATAGTAAGAAACTAGTGCTGACTTTTTCATTTATTTTACCCGAAACAAGGGGATAAAGCCACTAAGACGTAAATGGGTACTGAGTGTGGAAAAAAAACCGAGAAAGCGTTATTGAGGAAAAAGGGGGAAAAGAACAGGATAAAAAAGAGATGAAGAAATAGCTTTTAATTTTTTAAAGATCGTAGTTGACATGAAAGCAAGAAAATGGAAAAGATTTCCACAAGGGAGAAGTGCGGGAGAAAAATAACAGAATAAAGCTTACAGTTGTATCTAATAATTTCATCATTAAAAAGATGTGATCTTGCTCCAAATCTGGTACTCTACTTAAATGTCGCGGTAACAAAGCGGAAAGATCACCAGTACAATAATTGATTTGTTATTTCACTATGGAATTTAATTTTTTAAATTATCTCAACCCAAGCAAGGTCAAAAGCAACTAAGACGCAAGGGGTTACTGAGTGTTAGAGAATATAAGAAAAAAACACTATTAATGAGATAGAATAATAAAAGAAAATGATTTAAAAAGAGTCGATAACGATTAACATTGCATTTAAATTTTTGAAGATCAAACTTGAGTAGGAAGTAAGACGTTGGAAGTGAGCCTCACATGCGAGAAGTGCGATAGATAAACTTTTAGCATAGAAGCTGCAATTACATCTAACCATTTCAAATGCAAGATGATGAGACCTTGTAGCAAATCTACTATTACGCTTAATTTCATGATGTCTAGTTGTCATAGCGGAAAGTTCTTCAGAACAATCACTTATAGAAAAGGTACAATGAAGCTATGTCACGGTCGAGATATCAGAACCAGTAACATTGTAGATTTTTCTTGGGACTTTATCAAGAATCTCTAAATATATAGCAGAAGCATCAGACCAAGTATTGCAGCAATATTCAAAGCAAGGAAGAATAGTAGACTTATAAATATGCAATATAGATTCTGTCGAGAAAAATTGTCTGGCACGGAACAGTGAAACAATTGATTCTATATAATCGTTCCACGTCATATCAGCGGAAAATGTTAGTCCAAGAACAGGGAAAGTAACTCTCATGGAGGTTAGTATATGCCAAGTTATTGAAAGTCAGAAAGGATACTTCCAGACGATTACTATTTTAGCACCCCGCTACCACATTTGTTTTTTTATCAATGTCGATTTTTGTGCAAATCTGTGCAAAAAGCAGATTACAGAGTTTATCCAGGGTTATACATATTTTCAGAAAGCCTCAACTTCTGATTGCTCAGTAAACACAGAAGTGGGCGTGGCAATCCACCCACGTACAAGTCTTTTTCCAGCGCGTGACCAAGTCAAAATTTTCCGCTTCTTTCGCAGGGGCAGATTACGTTGATTAAAATTCCAGTCACAAGTTCGTTCTCTCTTCTCTTCATTTTTGATCTCTTTCGCTTAAAAAAAGCTGTTTAAGAAATCGCGTTTCGACCTCTTTGCGAGCGGACGCAATGAAAACATATTCACACACACACACACACACACACACACACACACACACACACACACACACACACACACACACACACACGTACGTACGAAACTTAATTCCAAACATTACGAACGTTACAGAACATTACAATCTAACATATTACGAATATTCAACTATAGGGTGACCCCCAAAAAACGGGAACTTTTTAAGAATCCAATAAAACCAAGAGTGATGGAAGAAAAACATTTAATTCATAGTAATTGAAACCTTAAAACATGCCATTTAAGAAAAAATGATGGAATTTTCATTTTTACGTCCTGTAGATGGCGTCCTCCTGTACGAATACACTCTTGAAATCTGCTGTTGAGATCCTCATTGACTGCTGCAACATCTCAGCTGGGGTACTGTGAATTTCATTCTCGTTACTAAAATGCCGAAATGTTTACTTGCTCAAGGTCACTGTCTCGCAGTGTTGCCACTTGCTCATGTCTGGCAATGCGCACTTCAAAAATTCCCGTTTTTTGGGGTCACCCTATATAAGTAACAGAAGCTAAATTACAGACATTACAGAACATTACAAGCATCAACATATGCCCAGCTTTACAGAATTCTTTAAACTCTTTCACAGCGAGACAAAAGAAAATTCAACCAGACATTACGCTTCCACAGTAAAGACATTTAACTTTGATATTCCAGTTTTTTTTTTCAATTCTTCACAAGCAAGAAATTACTTAAAGAAAAACGTCATCTGAAGTTACAAGTTCACCGAACGTATTTTAAGCTTTTCAGGACATAATTCAAGAAACTTTCTCTCTCAGTTCTATTCAACAGAATTTGTTCTTTGGTGAAGATTTTCTTTTAGCGTAAAGATTTATTGTAATTATTTTCAGAAGTACAAAAAAAATCATTTAGTACCAAACAGAAAATTCTTGAAGCAAATAATAATAGTAATAATTCAAAGTTCCATTTTATCAAACCCATCCTGACAGTGAACATTTTGAGCGGCAAGCCGTCCTGGATATGACGTTAAACTGCATCCGAGTCCCGGGTAAGACGATAAACTACATCCAACAGCAAGGCCTCTGATCAGGAGGTTTTGAGGAGCGTGGAACCACCTCTTAATTGCTGATGTTCCCAGGTCCACCCTGACCCGGGGTGGTAGCACCTGTTAGGGTCCCAGCTATGGGAAAATAGTGAAATCCTAAGGTGTGTCCACGTCCTGGGTATGACGATAAACTACGTCCAACCAAAAGGCCGTCGATCCGATCAATGGGCTGGTCATGTCATGCCCCATCACATCTAACCCATCCCAAAACAACTACAACTTACAATTAAGTTTCCCTCCCAAACCCTACACTAAATATACTAACACCTTACCCCTAAAATGTGATGGGAAACAATGATGTTGCCAGCTATACGTTTTTGAAACAATGATGTTTCCAACTATACGTTTTTGAAACAATGATGTTGCCAGGGATACATTTTTTTTTAAACAATGATGTTGCCAGCTATACGTTTTTGAAACAGTTGCCAGCTATACGTTTTTGAAACAATGATGTTGCCAACTATACGTTTTTGAAACAATGATGTTGCCAGGGATACATTTTTTTTGAAACAATGATGTTGCCAGCTATACGTTTTTGAAACAGTTGCCAGCTATACGTTTTTGAAACAATGATGTTGCCAACAATACGTTTTTGAAACAATGATGTTGCCAACTATACGTTTTTGAAACAATGATGTTGCCAACTATACGTTTTTGAAACAATGATGTTGCCAACTATACGTTTTTGAAACAATGATGTTGCCAGGGATACATTTTTTTTTGAAACAATGATGTTGCCAGCTATACGTTTTTGAAACAGTTTCCAGCTATACATTTTTGAAACAGTTGCCAACTATACGTTTTTGAAATAATGATGTTGCCAACAATACGTTTTTGAAACAATGATGTTGCCAACTATACGTTTTTGAAACAATGATGTTGCCAACTATAAGTTTCTGAAATATCTAGTAAATACTGGATCTGGCATTAAATAACCCATAGTGGTTGATATGCCATAAAACCCCAAACAAACAAACGAATGAGCGGCAAGTAACTCATATTAATTATGCTTGTAAAACATTGACGTACATAAACATGAATATTCTTTGTTATAAAAACCGTTTTGTGTTCCTTCGTATTGTTTCACTTTTTGTGGTATTTTCTATTAATATAAATTGGAGAATCAAATGATCTTAACGCTATGAACACTGTTGAGCTTTAACAAATTGTGTTAATAAAATTAAAAAAAAATCACTGAGCTTTAATTAACTCGGACAATTTTTATCGGAGACGAAGAATAAATTGGCATAAATGGGTTCGAATTTACAAGTCATGTACGATTGCATTATTTCTTACTTATGAAATGAACAGCGTTTGTTTTAATTTTTGCCGTTTCCTTAAAGCACCCGAGGCCATGATAAAAAACATTTGGTTATCACGAAAAGTAATCATTCGATAAGAGAATTTCAGAGCAGAATGAAATCTATCGAAATACATCCATAAAGAAAAACGCCGACAGGAACAAACGTTATCTGGAGTAAGCAGCCAAAGAAATTGTACCGATGCCGGGTAATAATGATATTTTCAACTTAATCCCTTGTTAGATGCACTCGAATCAAGCTCCAGGCGATCTTGAAAATTTGTAATGGGGAACTGATAAAAAGTAAAACCAACAACTGTAAGTATAAAACGAACAGATATGAAATCCCTCGAAGAGGAAATTGTTAGAGCACGAAGCGGCAAAATAGGTAAAACTCCTCAGGCCTATCGAAAGCTTCTGTATTTAAATTAGAAGTGAAATAAACTAATGCTAAGGGTAGCGAATTAGGCATCGGTGCAGATAGTGTCATCGGCGAGTCGAGTTCAAATTACAATCTAGTCACTTGACTGAACTTTTAAAAAATTACCCTTAGGCTAGGTATAAAACACATCTTTTATACGCATCAGGCTAAAAATTAGGTCAGACTGTTGAGTCTTGTGTGGCAACCATACTAGGACAGATTTGTATCCAAAATCCTGAAGAATACAAAGAGAAAAAACTCCACATGTTATGACAGTACATAGATAATGAAAAAAAGTGAATCTTTATGGAGGGCCATTATCGCCAATATGGCGTTAAAAATATCGTGATATGGCATTAAAAAAACACTGGAAAAATATTAGGTTTTTCACAGCTGTATATTGCGTTAGCCGGTTACAACTATTTTAGTATTAGCATCTTCGAACTGTTCTTTTCAAACGCGATTATATGACTCAGATATTTTTGGGCTATGCTGTTTAACGGACCCTGATACAAGAGACTTCGTAAATGGTGTTCAAGCGGTGAAAGTGAATAGAACACAAATCAACGGCTCCTTCATAACCTTCATATTTCAAATGTTCAAAGACCATCACATTAAAATTTGGCAATAAATTCAATAAGATTTCTTTTAATCCTGACCCGATCCAAGACTTCTAACTTTGAGGTCGTGACGCTAAAATCGATTCTCCTGTTATAGCACGTAGAACCCACGTTCACACACACACACACACACACACACACACACACACATACATACATACATATATATATATATATATATATATATATATATATATATATATATATATATATATATATATATGAATGTACGAAGGTAAATCAATATGCCCGTAGCCCCATAGAGTGATTAAATGAATTTAGATGTGAAATTTTCGCGACATCATATTCAATCAAATCATTCACCATATTCAATTTATTATCCCTGAACTGCCATAAATTATTGGGAAATGTAGTGGACTGGTTTTGCTTCGTAATGTTCAGGATTTTGAGTTCCAATCTCTCTTTCTTTTAGACTCTTGAGTCAGTTTTATGCTTGTATCATTCATCCCAAACATAAAAAATGTACATATATATATATATATATATATATATATATATATATATATATATATATATATATATATATATATATATATGGATATATGATGTGATGGGTAAATTATCGCCATTTTATTTTCATGCATGGACGTTGTTCTTTTTTTTATTTTGACTTTAGAGTCCATCATATATATATATATATATATATATATATATATATATATATATATATATATATATATATATATATATATATATAGTGTATTTAGGCAGCAATCCTTCATTTACGTATGTTACGTTAAAAGCAACAGACAAGGTACTACGATTAAGCTTTTATTTAATAAAATATTTAATAATTTTGTGTTTGAACTTCTTTTCTGGACATAGAATGTGTAGAAACTGCCCAAATGTCCTGTAATTCCGAGCGCTTTCGGCTATACTTTTAGCCTTTTTCAAGGATTTTTAAAAATTTAACTGGGTGTGTGCGTTGTGTGTAAGTGTTTAGTGTTATAGAGATGTTTTAATTTTCCGAAAAACGTTAGCACATTGTGGCCTTGTTCGTAGTTAATATTGTTAAATGTTGGCTTTTTATATTTTATTAAGTCTTATATATATATTATTTTTAATATATATATATATATATATAAATATATTTAATATATATTTATAAATATAGCATACCTTAAAACCATATTGTATGATATATATATATATATATATATATATATATATATATATATGATACAATATTGTTTTAAGACATGCTATATTTATGGGTTAAAGTGCTTCTATCAGGGATAGAGCGTATATAAATACTAAAATGGAATTGATTCAGCACTAGCTGTTTCAAATTAAACGCTATCGTCAGGCCTGTCGATTGCGTTTTGCATGAAATAGTCTGTCGCCTCTGGGTTTTGACTTCAATATCCATTTTCATATATATATATATATATATATATATATATATATATATTGATTGTTGAAAGTTTTTGACTTCGGTTTTCACGCTTTTGCAATTGTCAGTCAAACTCCTTACGATCGCAAAAGCGTGAAACCCAGGGTCACAAACTCACAACAATTCAAATAAATATGTTAGCTCTATCACTGATATTGAGCGCTTTCCAATAAGTACCGCGGATATATAATATATAAATAACATATATAATAATTTGCATATATATATATATATATATATATATATATATATATATGATGTGATGGGTAAATTATCGCCATTTTATTTTCATGCATGGACGTTGTTCTTTTTTTTATTTTGTCGACTGCAACGTATAGTAGGGTCAGTTAGGCACAGTCAATGAGGAAAAAGCACCATGATGCAATTAACTCCGCCCATATTTTTGAAACAGCATGTTGCACTTCTTGGGATTAGAACACTGCAAGTTCCAGTACAAAGAATTCAGAATGGTTGAGTGTCGATCTGAGGATTCGGAAAGAGTTGGATAGTTTGTGCAATCAGCGTCATGGTGTTTAGTGTAATCACTAGTGATGGCGTCGTTATGCCTCCCATCATCTTGCCAAAGGGCGTCAGACACAACATGGAGGCCTACATTGTTCCTTAAGAAGGTAGTGCTTCACTGTGTGAAGTGGGTGGCTGCTGGAAGACCCTCCCTCTTGCAACAAGACTTTGCTCCAGGCCACACAAGCAGCAAAACCCAGTCATGGCTATCAGACAATTTTTTACGATCACATCACTCCTAACACCTAACTCCACAGACTGCAACCCTCTTGAATAATATTCGTGTGGTGCAGATGAGCGAAAGAGCGACAGTAATCTTTGGGACACCAAAAATGAACTGAAGGCAAGGATTATGCCAACATTACCCAACATAAAAATGGAGACCGTCCAGAAGAGATGCAGGAGATTCCAAAGTCGTCTGGAGTCCGTGGTTGAAGCCAATGGTGATTTTCTTGAATAAATTAACTCTTTAGAATTTGAATATATTTTTGTGTTAATTTTGGTAAATATATCTCTTAAAATAAGACGTCAGTGTTATTTTTAATTTGCGTAATTGAGATGACAATTTATGCATCACATCTTGCATATAGTGCATTTTTTCTTTCAGTGACGTATAATTCTCACTTTTAACGTTCAGACCCTCAATTTAAAAAGGCTGCTTACTGTAATGGAGATTACATCATGGACTGTGTACACAATCGACACAACCGCCAGGAAATCAATATCTCTCTTACAAGCTAAATCCAACGAAAGAACTAATTCCTGCAGCCCAGCCTGAAAAATTGGATGACTTTGTGATAATCATATGAGCGCGATATATTGACACTTATTGATAAAATCTCTTCATAACCTTACAGCTAAGGCTCAGTTAAAAAATACTTTCAGGCGCTGAAATCCAGTCTGCTCAGACGGTCTCTGACTGAGGATGTTCCCAAATATCTTCACGTGTCTCCGAAGTTGCCTCGGATGCTTCATCCTTCAAACTACAAAAGAAAAAATGTCTCTACACCCGTTCAAAATGCTCCCCGTATACGGCCACAAATGAACATAGATATAGTGTGTGTCACCATCTTGTGGACATTCCCAAATAGTGAAGCTCAAACAACTAACAAGCAAATTTGTGGAACTAAAAGACATATTTTCTTTTGTTCATCATAACACACTAAAGGAGAGTGTGTACATGTTAAGACCTCCAATCAATGAAGATGTGAATTCATGAGAGACATGATCTATAATTATTTTTTAATTATATAGGGTGACCAAAAAAAAACGGAAATTTTTGAAGTGCGTATTGCCAGACATGAGCAAGTGACAACACTGCGAGACAGTGACCTTGAGCAAGTAAACATTTCGCCATTTCAGTAACGAGAATGAAATTCACAGTATCCCAGCTGAGATGTTGCAGCAGTCAATGAGGATTCTCAACACCAGATTTCAAGAATGCATTCGTACAGGAGGACGCCATCTACAGGACGTAATTTTTTAAAAATGAAAATTCCATCATTGTTTCTTAAATGGCATGTTTTAAGGTTTCAATTACTATGAATTAAATGTTTTTCTTCCATCACTCTTGGTTTTATTGGATTGTTAAATAGTTCCCGTTTTTTAGGTCACCCTATATGAATAAATGCTATATTATACAGACTATTAAGCTGTAACTTTTATTTCAGATATTATAATGGCGACTACATGTATTGAGGGTCTGAAAGCTTTTATGCATTATATGGGCCTCAAATAAGTAATTTATTTTAAAATTCCTGAAATCCTCCCTGATTTCATGAATTGGGAGGTAGTCCTGGGTATGACGATAAACTACAGCCGGTAGCAATGCCTCTTATCGAGACGATGTTTGAGGAGCGTTGAACCACCACTTAACTTCGATTGTTCACAGCAACCTCCCCACACCCGACTCGGGGACGATAAACTACATGCAGCAATGCCTCTGATCAGGAGGTTTTGAGGAGCATGGAACCACCTCTTAATTGCTGGTGTTCTCAGGTCCACCCTGACCCTGGGTGGTAGCAGCTGTTAGGGTCCCAGCTATGGGCAAATAGTTAACTATTACCTGCAATATTTTTTTGAAAAAAATTATTACCAGAAATACAATTTTGAAGGAAATATATTACCGGAAACAAATTTTGGACAAAACAATATATCACCAGCAATAAAAATATTTGTCGGCATTAATTAACCCATTGAGGTTGATATGCCGTAAAAAAATAAACCAAACAGACCTGGGGTGGCATCACCTGTTAGAATCCCAGCTATGGAGAAATTGTGGATCCCCAAACAAAAACGAAACAATATGAATTTATTAAAATACATTTTGATAGCAAAAACACCAGCGATAACATTTTAATATAAAGAACTAACAATAACCATTTATAATAAAATTACCAGAAACACAAATTGAAAGTAAAACGACCAGTGTTACATTTCAAAGTAGAATTACCATGAATAAATGTAATTTGCAGTTGAAGGCATACAATAGCGGTCAAAATATATTTATTTGAAGCCATAAAATATTGTTCAAAATATTTAAATTTCGACATTAAATAACCAATCTTTCTTTCTTTTTGTTATGGTCCAAGTTCCTTGTACCACGGTGATGGTCCAAGGTAGAACCAATGAAGAATAACTCGAACACAGGTATGGAATAAAACAGATATATTACAAACAGAAATATGTACAAAGAAGTAAAAGTATTAGTAATGAATATGAGATTTGGTTAGAGAGAACTATGTTGTCTCGGCAAGTATCACTATTCCAATGTCTTACAGTAATCGTCTGACGCGACTCTGTCTCTGACTGACTCTGAAGATGTTCAACAACACGCCCACGTGTGTCGAATGTGGCACAAGGCCGGTTTAATTTCGACTCACCGAACCCGTAGGCTCGGCCAAAAAATGCCCGTAGAACCCGTATAAACGGGATCGGGTTGGTCAACCTCCCCGAACGAGGCTTTGCCCTTCGGCGGAGCCTCGTCCAGGTTCCTCTGGGCAGAGAGTTCGACCGTCTAGCCGAGTCGTCCAAAAAGGACTGACTCTGAAGTATTTAGTGTCCTCCCCACGAGGGACAGATGTGGCACAAGGCCGGGTTTAAAGTGGGGTACCCGAGCCCGTAGGCTCGGCCAAAAAATAGCCCATAGATCCCGTATAAACGGGATCGGGCCAGTCAACCTCCCCGAACAAGGCTCTGCCCTTCGGCGGAACCTCGTCCGGGTTCCTCTCTGCCCAAAGGCAGAGAGTTCGACCGTCTAGCCGAGCCGTCCAAAAAGGACTGACTCTGAAGTATTTAGTGTCCTCCCCACGAGGGACAGATGTGGCACAAGGCCAGGTTTAAAGTGGGGTACCCGAGCCCGTAGGCTCGGCCAAAAAATAGCCCGTAGATCCCGTATAAACGGGATCGGGCCGATCAACCTCCCCGAACGAGGCTCTGCCCTTCGGCGGAGCCTCGTCCGAGTTCCTCTCCGCCCAAAGGCAGAGAGTTCCCCTCTGCCTCAGAGGCAGAGAGTTCGACCGTCTAGCCGAGCCGTCCGAAAAGGACTGACTCTGAAGTATTTAGTGTCCTCCCCACGAGGGACAGATGTGGCACAAGGCCGGGTTTAAAGTGGGGTATCCGAGCCCGTAGGCTCGGCCAAAAAATAGCCCGTAGATTCCGTATAAACGGCATCGGGCCGGTCAACCTCCCCGAACGAGGCTCCGCCCTTCGGCGGAACCTCGTCCGGGTTCCTCTCTACCCAGAGGCAGAGAGTTCCCCTCTGCCTCAGAGGCAGAGAGTTCGACCGTCAAGCCGAGCCGTCCGAAAAGGACTGACTCTGAAGTATTTAGTGTCCTCCCCACGAGGGACAGATGTGGCACAAGGCCGGGTTTAAAGTGGGGTATCCGAGCCCGTAGGCTCGGCCAAAAAATAGCCCGTAGATTCCGTATAAACGGCATCGGGCCGGTCAACCTCCCCGAACGAAGCTCCGCCCTTCGGCGGAACCTCGTCCGGGTTCCTCTCTACCCAGAGGCAGAGAGTTCCCCTCTGCCTCAGAGGCAGAGAGTTCGACCGTCAAGCCGAGCCGTCCAAAAAGGACTGAACTCTGAACGCTGCTCCGTCTTGAGGCGCAGTATTTATGATGTCCGGAATAGTCCATTATTATTATGGGTAAGTTCCCATAACACTTTTGATGCGCCGTGTCCTTTCAGTTCGTAGGATGTCACGGCTCTCCCCCTATCCCTTGTAGCTCTAAATGTTTCGTCTCTCTGCTACCTCATGCACGCCACGTTTTGTCATCCCCTTGCTCAAGCCCGGCAGGTATGTCAAGCGTTGCTTTCCCTGTCTCCCTTCCCCTCTATTCAACTTGTGAGTATCGGATTCTCGAGGCACTCCTTTCTCATTACGTGTCCCAGAAACTTCAGCTGCCTCTTCCTGATGTTAAGTATAAGCCTCCTCCTTGTTTGCATCCTCTCCAGTACCTCATCGTTGCTCACACGCTCGGTCAATGATATCCTTAGCATTCTTCTGTAGAACCATATCTCCGTCGACTCGAATCTCTTCATCATCTTTGAGGAAACCGTCCAGCATTCTTTGCAGTAAGCGAAGACAGATGTCACGTAACAGATCAGTACTCTTTTCTTTGTTATCAAAGAGGTTGATATTCCACAAAACAAAATTTTTAAAAAGCATTGTAAAGAAATTAAATAATATCTGGCCCTACTGCTCAAAAATTGTTTTACTGTTTTAAGAGTGGATGCATGATTCTTGAAAGAAAGTCCAGAAATGGATAACAATCAGTTATCAGTCATGATGATTTAAAAGTTCGAGACGAAAAACCAACTGTCGTTGCCGGGAATCTTTTAGAAGAGCTAAGAAAGTCACAATAGGACAAACCTAGCTAATTATATAAACTTCATCGACACATAGGATTACCTATGGCGGAAAAAGAAAAATACTTTCGATGGACCCTAATGAGAAAAAAAAAGAATTAAGAGAAACGATATAACGAAAAAATATTAAACAGAAAACGGAATATTAAATCAAAGAAAGAAATGTCAGGCAGAGATTTCTTGTCTAGAGCAATATATAATTGACTAAATGACGGCTTTCATATTTTTACAACAGAGTTTAAAATAATTAGCGAGATTTATTTCGGTTAATTAGTGTCTTCAATTGGATTACGCCAATTATAAACGCTTTTTGTGACACGAGGCCTCATTAAGGTCAGCTGAAAACGTTTATTAGATTCTGATAAAAAAAGGAACAGATTAATTACAGCGAATGACGATGTAAAATCTTGATATTCCTGGACAATCTCCAAAGAAAATTAAAATATTTCAATACTTTTTGTCTTCTTAAATGAATTATCATGAGATATTTTTTCTTTAAAAGTGACATTTTTTTCCACAGTTATTTAATATTTGTTATACTTTGTAGCATATTAAAGAACTCAGATGAGCAAGGGCACGCATTGTAAGAAGGGTTTAAAAACAAGCTCATAATATACTTTAAAATACGTGACTATGGAATTTTCGGGCCAACAGATATTTTTAAAAAGAAATATTTTCGCAGAGGTATAAGATTTTATAAGAAAAAATATTTTTATCGGTTTCCTTAATTATTATGTGACACTATAAATGTTCACTGGGATGTTAGCTGGAATTAGGAATTAAAAAGGGCTAATGAAAAATAAACGTATTGAATTGGATTATTGAAAGTGTTGAAAATCGTTAAGCAAGAAAACATTGGAGCAGTAATTGTTTGAGCGAGAAGCGACTAGATTCCACGATAGGCCATCAGAGTATGCCAAGCCTCAGCGATGGCCGGAAGACGCCGAAAAAACGTGCTGCCGAAGAGAATTGCTGACGTGGAGCCAGACGAAGAGAATTACCGACGTCGAGACAGAGAAGAGAATAGCTGCCGAAGAGGATTGCCGAAGTCGAGCCAGACGAAGAGAATTACAGACGTCAAGCCAGGCGGAAAGAATTGCCGACGTTAAAACAAACCAATAGAATTGCCGCCGAAGAAAATTGCCGAAGTCGAGTCAGACCAAGAGAAGTGTCGATGTCGAGCCAGACGATGAGAATTGCCGACGTCAAGCCAAGGGAAGAGAATTGCCAACGTCGTGCCAGACGAAGAGAATTTCCGACATCGAGCCAGCGAAGAGAATTACCGACGTCGAATCAGACCATGAGAATTGCCGATGTCGAACCAGATGAAGAGAATTGCCGACGTAAAGCCAGACGATAAGAATTGCCGACGTCGAGCCAGCAAAAAGAATTGCCGACGTCGGTCCAGACGATGAGAATTGCCGACGTCGAGCCAGTCGAAGAAAATTGCCGACGTCGAGCTAGACGAAGAGAATTGCCGACGTCAAGCCAGCGAAGAGAATTACTGATGTCGAGGCAGACGAAGAGAATTGCTGACGTCGAGCCAGACGATGAGAATTACCGATGTCGAACCAGATGAAGAGAATTGATGACGTCAAGCCAGACGAGAAGAATTGCCGACGTCGAGCCAGCGAAAAGAATTGCCGACGTCGAGCCAGTCGAAGAGAACTGCCGACGTCGAGCTAGACGAAGAGAATTGCCGACGTCAAGCCAGCGAAGAAAATTACTGATTTCCAGGGAGACGAAGAGAATTGCTGACGTCCAGCCAGACGATTAGAATTGCTGACGTGGACCCAGCGAAGAGCATTGCTGCCGAAGAGAATTGCCGACCTTGAGCCACACAAGAGAAATGCTGATATTAATCCAGACAAGAGAATTGGTTATGAGAAGTCCCAACATCCTAACATCTGTGAATGTTTAATTCTCTCCAAGTTTTAGAAGCAAGAGATACAGTGTCACGATAGAGAATCCAATGGGGAAGCTTAATTTTATTGCATCAACGATTATATAAAACCATTGAAAATTAACCCATCAGCTTTTTTTTTTGTTATTTGTTATGATATTTATGTTTTTCACCGGCGGAAACATTCTTGTCCTGTTTCATACCACAGTTCCGTCAACTCTATTCAGCGCTTAAGTGCGGACGGAAATTCAATCTTTACTCCACTGTGATCAAAGAACACAACGTTGGTTTTGAGCAGATGAATGAACGAAGCGGTCAACAGATAAACGATCATTTGACCGGCACGAATAGTGACCAGCGTGGGAGCAACACAGGATTGAACCGGGCTGGCCGTGTTTTAATTATATTTCGATAATACCAATTTATGGAAATATATTTAAGTTTATCCCTCTCTTTTGTTACGTATTTCTTTTATTTTTTATGAATTGCCTTTTAATATGTTTGCTTTTAATGCTCTAGCAACATTTTCAAAAGCGTTATTTGACAAATATTAAATCCCTATTTCATCAGCTGTCGAGATTTGCTTAATATAACACGTCAAATTCTGAGCTAAAACTCTATTGAATCAACAATATTGGCAGTATGCAGATTAGTTTTACAGTTTTCCTATTTTACATGTATGATGAATCTTATTTCATCAGTTAACAATTGAATAAACTCATAGCGAGTTTTACGACAATAAACTAGCCGTAGAAATTACTCTATCACATCGTTAAATTATTCGAGCTTAACAATTTTCACAAAATATTGCAATAACAGTACTAAATATGAATTCTTGTCGTGATTTTAAGAAGAACGGGGGTACAAATGAAAAGATTTGAAATTGAAAACTTTTTCATTTTATTGAAGCAGATCTTAAATACTAACCTCCCTGCTTTCTTGAATTCTTTCAATGAGACAAATTAGTGTTTTTGATATTTATTTTTTCTTCACAATCGATCAAAACAGAATAGTCTATTATTTTGATGTCTTAGCAGGTGATATCAAACACTTCTTTCTTTCTTTCTTTCTTTTTTTCCACTGAAACCAAGTAGCGTCTCTGGCATGTCTAATTGTCTCTCCATGCGACGAAAACGGAATAGTTCATTATTTATGAAGTAGGGGCAGTGGGTAACGGTCGTGCGAACTAAGAAACTAACGAAAGGAGGGGCAAGAACAATTATGATATTTAACAACAACAAAAGTAACAACGGCAATAAAAAAAGAAAAACTGACGTAGATTTCTATCCAGTGACCATATCATATTTGCTTTATCTCAAAAGGAATCTTGTTGTCTCTACACTCAGGAGTGTCCCATAGGACAACAGTCTAGACGAATAAAGTATCGGTTTGTGAATTTGGTGATATAGTAATTTTGAGGGCAATCTCTAGACGTGGCAACGCAGGACGGGCACTAAATGACCAGTACTAGACGATATATCCCACGCGGAAAGAGATTAAATAAACGGTTCAATTTGAAATTGCCTGTAGGCTACCCAGATCAACAAACCGAAGTGAGGGCACAAATGCCGAGTCTTTGTGATAAAAATAGTCCGAGTGGAAATAATTTAAACTACTCATCCCAGAAATTCACGCAGAAACCAATTGAAATTTAATAAGATTTTCGCAAGGGAATTCACAGGGAGTGAATGCATATTCAACGGTTTGATAGATTAACACACCCCACCTCGTTACATGATATCAAATACTTTCTACAAAAGATTAAATAACGACCATAATAATGCATCAAATATGGCTGACATATGTTTAGGTTTCCTACCGTAGCAAGACAGACAGCAACATATTTTGAAATCCTTTCGATAGATAGTAAAATTTTTAGTAAGATCTTTCTTCACCGGAAGCTACATGACTGTGACTGTGTGACAACACAAGCTATGTAAAATATCTATTATAAAACATGATTGATGACGAGGGATTTGTTTTTTTACGGCTTATCAACCTTTAACAGGTAAGTTAAAGCCAGAAAATATTTTAAGATTGTTAGAATTTTTTGAGATAATAATGATTTACTAATACAAGTTCTAACAAATTAACCCACAGCGAGGGGGAGAAAAGGTGAATTCATAACTTTCCCAAGGGTACCGCGCGTAAGTGAATATTACGAACCCGGCTGGAATCAGAACACGGCTCTCCTATTGTTAATTCTGAGCCGTTATCCTTTACACTACCGCGCATCCAAGGTTACGTCACCTGGTATATTCAAGGAGTTACCCATTTAGGTACTGTCTATACTCTACGTTGCTTAACTTTGGTGATCGTACGGGAACCGGTATTGCAACGTGATGTGGCCTTAAACATATTGTCAAACAGCTGGTGCCTATATAGTGTTTGAATTAGTTGAGTATTTCTCTCAGGAAATTCTTACTCAATTAAAAAACCTTGAGTTTAAATGCTTGCTTTCAATGCCACCTGTCTCTTTACACTTGGCGTAATACAATCTTTCCGCTTTCACCTCACAAATTAGCTTAATAGCATATTACAGTTTGTGTATATATAACGAGTTGATATCTGACTCAGTATGTTCAAGTTGCGGCTGACGGAGATTGCATACGCTTCACACTAATATCTGTGGTGGCACGGAGCAAGCGAAGGACCGGATATTAACCCTCAGAGGTTTAGACAGCAAATAACCAATACTGGTCTCTGCGCACCCGGCTCCACGCAGAATTTCCGGTGGAAAACTAAAAAGAAATAAAAAGAACGATAAGCAATTTTCCACCAATTAAACAGCTCCGCGCCATACCCAACAGTTTGTTTCAGCAGACTGACTCTGATCCGAAGGGCACACATAAATAGAGCGATAAATTCACTTCTAAGACAGAAAGCTTTGAAGTACCGTCAGTGAATGTCGCTACGCTTTTCTCACCCGTCAAACCCGATGCCTTCAGCCTTCCTTCACCAACGGAGATATCAAAGGACTCCTACCAACCCATTGACCTCACCTTTCATCTCCTGTGACCAGCACGTCATGAACTTAAGTATTAACAAAAGACACTTATATTCTTTTAATAATCGGATTTCTCTTCTATGAATGAACATTTTATAACGGACTTTGTGCGTGTAAATCAAGAAACATTGTACTATTCAGTGATGTTGCATTTAAATACAAAGTGTTTTTGATATACCCTTTCGTATGTTATTTTGTTTATGTTATGGTGACCTCAATTTGATCGCTTGTTGAACCTTTAGGCCAAACTAGCGGCTGTCCCGAAGGACTGCTACTATTTATCTACCTTCTGATACAAGCAACAATTAACAACGAGAACTCTACCCCCCCCCATCACCATATACCCACGTGAATCCTGTTTTTTCTTCTATTTAAATGGAATGTTTATTGCAATGTAGAACACATAATGCATTATATACCCTATTGGTACAATCGTCAGGTAATTTAATTTCTTTTTATTAAAGCCAAACAATAATTCTTATACATGTAACATACTAATATTATGCTGCGTTAAAAGCATTTTTCTTTTTTACAAATCTTTACTGAAAAGTAAAAATTAAATATACAAATCTGGAAAATACCCATTATTAATATTATTATTGTTTTATTTCCTTTGATTTCTAGTGCGTACACATTTCTTTCCCAGACACCTAAGGTAAGAAAAGGCATCATGAAATTTTCCCAAAAATAACAAAACAAAAAACACACACATATTTTACACAGATAAAGTCCTTCGTAAGGTGTGGGTTGTAATCGTGAGAACATTTTTTTTGTAATTTCTTTAAGGCTTCCAGGAATCCCTTCAATTAGTCTATTGGAATCTTTTCGAACCAATTCGAGGGCTCCAACTGCAACAGGGATTTTGATGTTCCCATGTGCCCCATTTTTGAGATTTCTATTTCAAGGTCCTTGTATTTTGATAGCTTCTTGAAGATCTTCAAAGATACATTGCAGTCTGCAGGGACTGATATATCAATGAGGAGGTAATTTTTCTGTCTGCGATCTCTAATAACGATGTCTGAGCGATTAGCTTTGATTGTTTGTTGTTGTTGTTGTTGTTGTTGTTGTTACTACTACTACTACTACTACTACTACTAGTACTACTACTACTACCTATGAACATTTCACGGTTTTCCGATTTGGATTTTCTAATGATTAAGTTACTGACTGAACGAGTTCCACAACACAAAAAAAAATCATTATTCACCTATATTTATATTAATACGGGATTGGCCTAGTGGTTAAAAGCGTTGGCTTGTGAATTTGGTGACATTGTGCCTCTGAGGTCAATCCCTGAGTAGGGTGACCTGTACTTGCACTCAGTGGAAATGGGCGATAAATAAATAAATAAAAGAACTAGAAGATATCCCTCGATATGAGCAGTCTACCCCCGTACCTTTCAGTTCAGAATACCCTGTAGGCTGCCCAGGAATGCCGGCAAACGCAACGACCAAAACGGTATGAAAATAATAAAAACAAAGATAAGGAGACTATTCCGAATATAAATAGTGTAAGTAAAGATAACTCTTCATATCAGAAATTCAGACAAAAATGATAAAAATATCATGGAAATTCCCGTCTAGCCTTTGTTACACATTTGAGCTTAAAAAATATAATAGAAATATTACAATAACAAATTTCATAAAATATTACAATAACAAATTTCATAAAATATTTAAAAAAATATTACAATATTACAATAACCAATTTCATATAAAATTACAATAACAAATATTATAGAAATATTACAATGACAAATTTTATAAATTATTACAATAACAAATTTCATAAAATATTAAAAAAATATTACAATATTACAATAACCAATTTCATAAAATATTACATTAACAAATTTCATAAAATATTAAAAAAATATTACAATATTACAATAACCAATTTCATAAAATATTACAATAACAAATTTCATAAAATATTACAATAACAAATTTCATAAAATATTAAAAAAATATTACAATATTACAATAACCAATTTCATAAAATATTACAATAACAAATTTCATAAAATATTACAATAACAAATTTCATAAAATATTAAATAAATATTACAATATTACAATAACCAAATTCATAAAATATTACAATAACAAATTTCATAAAATATTAAAATAACAAATTTCTTAAAATATTAAATAAATATTACAATATTACAATAACCAAATTCATAAAATATTACAATAACAAATTTTATAAAATATTAAAATAACAAATTTTATAAAATATTAAAAAAATATTACAATAAGAAATTTCATAAAATATTAAAAAAGGGACTATAAATATGAATGCAGGTCATTATTTAAATGTGACACCCAACCCTCTTCTGTCCTGGTCAGGGCACCGTTTGTGACACCCGTCTTCTTTTTCAGTCACGATGCCAAAATGTGACGTCGGTCCTTTGTGACGGGCTAACCCTGGGACATCGGTTGAAGTCTGGTTGGTTTCTAGCACCAACTTGTCGTACTCGGCTCGTTTCCAACGCCTGGTCACCGAAGCAACTGCTTTGATCTCGATTCAACCTACCCACGTTGTGATTTGATCTTAGGTTGACGAGATCAATCAGACGTCGGGCCGTAGTGCCAGCCGAATCCGGGTCAAGGTAATACTGCACAATAATTGTAGACAAAAAAAACAAAAGCACAAACAACAACTTCAAGGCGAGCGACTGGTTAGGAATAGTGATTAATTTTATGTCGGTTTGTTGAGTTACAGGAGTGCGTCTCTCTCTTTCTCTCCCAGCCCGAAGAAAAAAAAATGTGGATTGTAACACTTTTGCGTTCCTTAACTAGGTCTGGATATCGAGATGGCGAATACAAGTCAGACTTCTATAATTTGTTCTTGGTTAGAAGTCTAGTCGGAAACTTGTTTTGATGGGAAATCTAAAGTCGGTCTTCAACAAATCCGTTCTTGGTTAGAAGTCTAAGTCGGAAGGCATGGAATCGTGCGGTCACCTGTGCGAGGCGCGTCTCTCTCTTACTGTACTGGCTGTACTCTTCTCTGCGAACTCAGCTCTACTCTGCGAACTCGACGAACTCTACGAACTTTACTGAAACACCCGTAGATGTTTGCTTATATGGACGCCGATCAAAACCTGGCGTGGGGTCGGACGTGGTGTGGCCACCACGTTGATTTCAAATCCCCAATAAGGATTTTCTTTGTTTTCGGCCAAAAATAATTATCATTTTCCGTATTTGGAAATCTTATTCCACTCCCACCCTCTTCTGCTCTCATATGGGTATCTCACCATACTTTAGAGGGCGTCAACGGTTTTCCCACTTCCTCGCAGTAACATCTCATACCTATCCTCTCAATGGGCGGTGGCGGCCTCCTCTCTGCGTCACATGATCATCTCCGCCTGGCTATTCGGCCAATAGGCGTCAACTGATAATCTCAATTTTTATCCAACTTCACGGGATATGTTTTTTTTCAACCAGGTTTATCCGTCAACATTAAGTGGAAGATTCTTTTTTTGGCGAAATTGGGTTAATTAAAATACCCTAACATAGCCTTCGTTATCACAAACGAACTTAAACAAAATGCAGATGTCCTGTGCAGGCGACATCTCATTCTAGGGCTCTGCGTGCGGTTGGCAGACGACCCATCAACTACTGATAACAGCCAATGTTTTATCTGCCCAGAGCTCTGGTATCCCTCAACTAATTTTCACGACAATGACCATCAGAATTTTCGTGGGTGGCATTCTTTCCTTCTCTTATCATCTAAGATGTGAAGTCCTGTTTCTTTCTCCTCTTTCTCTTTTTCCTTCTTTTGTCCTCGCAGATAATTTGGCATATCACACTTCCACGAGAAAGTAAAGTGGTTATCTTGAATCGCACTTGAAAAATGACAGAACAAAAAATCTTTTTTTTTTTTTTCACCGATACTCTGTTTGGGAAAACAACAAAACAAAAAGAATATCGCTCAGTATGTCTTTCGTTATATCTATCGGTGTAAGTAATCGCTCAGTATGTCTTTCGTTATATCTATCGGTTTAAGTATCCCCGTAATTAACTTCTGTGGTTAATTAATTGATTAATTAACCTTCCGTTCCTAAATAGTGTCACAAAAGAAATAAGAGGATACAAATTGAAATATTTTCATTTTCAGTGACGCCGACAGATTAACCGCCATCAACACTTTTCGTGGTGCTATACAGTTTCAAAATCTTTAATTGAAACATAGCTGACATCAAGCGAATGCATGTCAAAAGGAGAAATGTTCTCGCTTACCACTGAACGTATCATCTTAGGTTGATTTTGACCGCCTGTATGTGTCCAGATCCGAAAGAGGCAGAGGGTTAGGTCAAATAGAACTGTCGTACAAAGCGACAACGATCAGTTTTCAAATATACCTGAAAACTACAGAAGATTGAATGAGGATCTCTGTCAAATAACATGAAAGAAATTAGAAACTGTATTCAGTAATAAAGGAAGCCAACATATTCAAAAATGAATTTCAAGTGGGTGAAGAAGTGCAAATAAACCATAATATACCTAAAAAGAAAGCCAAAATAAATGCAACGTACCAAATGCAGAAACGGCAGCAAGATAGGCCTGTTCAATGGTCAATATGCTGCTTGTACCAAACACGCTGATGTCGACAATGCCCGATCTCATTAGTAATTGCGTAGTGCAGGATTAAAAGCTGAAACCGAAGGTTTTATTCTTGCTGCACAAGAACAATGTTTACTGACTAGAAATTACAAAGCACACATTGAAAAATTGAGTTAGCCCCTAATGCAGATACTGCGATAAATATCCAGAAAATATTGACCTTCTTGTATCAGGTTGAACAATGTGTGTAAAATATCTGCAAGGGAAAAAATGCAACTTTTATGGGAAGGAAACTGCAAGAAACTGGTATGAAAACTACCAAAACCTGGTTACAGAGATAGAACCTGTAAACTTTTATGGGATTTTACAATACACACAGACAGAACAATCAAAGCTAATCTCCCAGACATCGTGATCAAGGACCACAAAACATAATGTGCTGTCTTATTGACATGGCAGTCCCTGCAAATTTTAATATATTTATGAAGATCTTCAAAAGAATCTATCAAAATCCAAGGCTCTTGAAGTGGAAATCAAAACAATGTGGCACATGAGGACATCAGTAATTGGAATATGTTCCGATAAACTCAATGAAGGGATTTTTGGTAGCCCACGCCTTAAAGAAATGCAAAAATATGTACTTACAAGTACAGCTCATACATTACGAATATCTTTATGTAAAATGTGTGTGGTCTTAAGTTGTTTTTATGAAGCTATTTCTGAACTTAGGTCTCTGGTTACGACCCCGAAAGAAATGTTTATACAAGTGAACACAAAGGAAGATAATAATAATAATAATAATAATAATAATAATAATAATAATAATAATTGAGACCCTCTTCGAATTTTAGATGTTTCGGCCTGTTGACGAGGGTCATAACTCAACCCGCAGTATTTTCCCTTGTTCGTGAGCTGCTCCAAACAATGTTCTCATTTCATGCCAGATACACCCGAAGCGTGTTTCAAGGAACTGAGATTCTTTGATTTTGTTATTGTTAATACTGTATTTTGTTTCTACTTCTTGTAATACAAAGTTGCCACTCAAGTCTGAATAAGATACTTCAAGAGACAACAACTTTTGAGAGAAAGAAAATATCTTATATTGATCACTGTCTGGATAGAAATCTATGCAAGTATTGTTTTTATCTTTACTGTTGTTATTTTTGTTGTTGTTAAGTATCATATACCAATTGTGCTTTTCTCTCTTGTAGTTAGTTTCTGAGTTCGCATGACCGTGACGCCCAGCCACTACCTAATAAATAATAGACTGTTCCGTTTTCGTCGCATGGAAAGACAATTAGACATATCAGAGTCGCTACTTGGTTGCAGTGGAAAAAAGAAAGAATGAAAGATAGAAGCTTTTGACATCTCCTACTAATACATAATAAATAATGAACTATTCCGTTTTGATCGACAGAAAAGAAAAAAAATAATTATCAAAAACACTAATTGGTCTCATTGAGAAAATGAAAGAAAAAAATGAAAACAGAAGTGTTTAAAATCTGTTTCAATAAAATGGGAAAAGTTGTCAATTTCAAATCATTTCATTTGTACCACCGTTCTTCTTAAAATAAGAACAAGGATTTATATTATTGCAATATTTTGTTAAAGTTGTTAAGCTCAAATATTTAACGATGTGATAGAGTAATTTCTACGGCTATTTTATTGTCGTAAAACTCGGCATGAGCTTACTCAATCATTAACTGAAAAATTAAGATTGATCATATAAGTATAATAGGAAAACCGGGTAACATTAAAAAGTTAAAACTAGTATGAACAAATATGGTATGATTGTGAAAGCTATTCAGCTTCTAACTGACCAAGAATTACTTCTTACTCCTAATATTATGTGACTCAGCAGAAT
The DNA here is from genome assembly GCA_964036315.1 of Acanthosepion esculentum. NCBI lineage: Eukaryota > Metazoa > Mollusca > Cephalopoda > Sepiida > Sepiidae > Acanthosepion > Acanthosepion esculentum. The sequence goes on from OZ038484.1 coordinate 44,312,168, forward strand.
CAGTCACGTGTTATTTGGGGAACAAATGAGAATCGTGAAGCAAGGGCCATTGCCTTAAGAAATGAAGCACACCGTTAACCTATTAGGTCAGGAGATAATGAAATTCTTGAAGTTGTAGATATTTATAAAATGTTGGTGCGTGAAAAAGAGAAAGAAATCTTCTCAGATAAACTAATATAAATTTAGAGGAAAAAAAACAAGGCTGAGTTAGTTCCGTTTCTACTATGGTCATGATATTCATTTTCCTGGCACAATTTGGAAAAGACCTCGGATTATTATTTCAAGCTTTTAAATATACATGAAACAATTTAGGTTTAGCGTTGAGGTCTTAATTCCATTTTTTGATATGATTAAATATTTCGCGTGATGGGAGGTATGGATAACATTAAGAGTTTGTAGTGATTATTACTGTTTTCCACGCCTACATTTTTCTCAACTGTGATTGGTCAAATAATAAATACTAACTATCACAGGACAATTTACTGATCGCATTCACCACACTGAATTTTTCCTACTGTTAATTCACAAACATACTTTTGTTATAAAATCACCGATTGGGTAATTTTTCATCCAATCAGATATTTTTTGTGTTCTTTCGAAATTTCTCCCGCCGTTGTCCTGGGAGCCTACCGATAGTAATATAAACCAGAATTCTTCCAAAAATAGACAGTAGAAGCAGAACTCAGTACAACCCAGCAACTCACACGCGTCTACACAGACTATTCATTCTACTCACTGCACGCACGCACGCACACAGAACTTAAATATCATTCACCATCAGTTCTATGTAACAAGCCAAGTTGCAACTGCTCTGTTAGTTATATATAATCCACAACTGAATTACTACATGTTCTTCTGAAAACATCATCCTATCTAATACAGAACTTTGAACATTCTTATTCAGAAAACTTGTTTTATTACATTTAATCTTTCAGCTAACAGATAAAGGGAAACTACTTCTTCTTTCTTATTGTTTCACACATTACAAAAATGTTTTGTATTTGTTGGTTTTAATATATATATATATATTTTATCGTTGAAACAAAAATCGCTTTTCCATTGTTTTTCCTTAATTCAAAAATGTATAATTGTTAAATGCTATTCAACACGTAGCCACATCAATCTTTTCAACACAACCAGCATTTACAAGTTGATCTTCCAACCTAGCCTGGTGCGCTCACGTTTGTCCGAGTGTCATTGGGAAAGGGAAGAAATTCATCTTTTCTAAACCAGCTATGTGTTTTATAGCAGTGTAGACTGGGATGTCAGAACTTGTAGGAATGACAATAAACTACATCCGTCAGCATGGCCTCTGATCAAAAGATTGAAGCTTTTGAGGAGCATGGAACCACCTCTTAATTGCTGTTGTTCCCAGGTTCACCCTGATCAGGTGTGTTAGCAGCTGTTAGTGTCCCAACTATAACAAATAGTGAATCCCCAAACAAAGACAAAGCAATATGAAACTATAAAAATACATATTTATAGTAACATTATCAACAAATACAATTTTAAAGACAAAACTAGCATTACATTTTATAGGAGGATTGCCAACAATACATTTTAGAGGAAAATAACCAACAATATATTTTATAGGAAAATGACCAACATTACATTTTATAGCAAAATGACCAACAATATATTTTATAGCAAAATGACTAACAATATATTTTATAGCAAAATAACCAACAATACATTTTATAGCAAAATGACCAACAATATATTTTATAGCAAAATGACAACAATAAATTTTATAGCAAAATGACCAATAATATATTTTATAGCAAAATAACCAACAATATATTTTATAGCAAAATGACCAACAATATATTTTATAGCAAAATGACCAACAATATATTTCATATCAAAATCTGTGATAAACAAACTTTTATTTCTATTTCGAATATGTGATAAAAAGACTTTTATTTTTTATTTCTATTTCTTTCTCGCTTTTTTTTTTTATATTATTTAGAGTTGAGAAGCCTAATTCCTATAATGGGAAGTAGAAAATTGCAATAAAACAGATAAAGCCATTTTAGCTAATGTTGGATAAAAAATTTAATACTAATTCATTTATTCAAATACTAACACTGTACCATTACGACTTGTTATGACGGTTAAACACTGTTCCTTTCTGCCTGTCTTACATTTAGTATGCCCTGTTGGTGAGTGTCAAAATCTCCAAGCATTATTTCCTCGTTACGTGTCTCAGAAATTTCAATTGTCATTTTTCTCGTCCTAAGCAAAAGCTTCCTCTTCGTTCGCATTATCCTGAAAACGTACTAGGTACTCATAGGTTCTGTACATGTTATTCTCAGCAGCCTTCTGTAGAAGAACGTCTCTGCAGTTGCAAGTCTCTTCTTCATCGCTGAAGACATTTTCCACCGTCCATATATGGGGATTTATAATTGATAGCAATTGAGCAAACTTTAAATTGTTTCTATCAAAATTTTCTAGTTTGTTTATATTCTTTTTTTTTTCGTTTTTGGAAAGCATGCTCCAGTAGGCCTTTAGATTTCGGAGTTTTTATTTTCGATCGTCCCAGATATTAGGCAAGCGGTGCATATTTTGAAAACCAGCATTCAGAAGCTTGGACTATATACTGAGGCTTGTGCGCTGGGAAATATACAGTGAAATTTCCAGTGTAGGATATAAATACCTATTTCAAATATTGTTATTATTAATTATTTTCTGGGTGTTGTTATCATGCAAACATACTGTTGTATACGAATAAAGTGTCGCTGTCGACACATGAGATTTGAACATAGATCGCCAGTGAGCAAACGCAGGCGATCCCATTATTGAATAAAGTGGATCACGTGAGCATAGACGAAACGCATATATAGGAAGTCGTGTAACGTCTAAATGGTCGTTATTCCTAGTATATCCTTTATTACTATTCGGATCTCCATTTCTAGCCTATCATCTATTATTATACGGTACGCTATACTCTACTGTATTCACTATACTATTTCTCTATTCAGATCACTATCCGGATTATTTTCGAGCGAGTATTATCGAGCAAGTGCTATTAGTGCGAGTGATATTCGAAGGCGTCAGACACCAGTATTGTTCAACGGCGTACTACAGTTGTATCTGCGATTACAAAGTCTCTACTACAACGAGCATTGCGAAAGTGACAACGAGTATTCGTTGGCATTACAAAAGCAGCAACTAGTATTCGTAAAATACTCCACAAAATATACGTAAATTCCATGAGATACAAAATGGTAATGAGACTTGTTAGTTTAAACGTTTTCATATAGGAAAATGCGACAATCGTTAACCGAATATTTAACGATACTGTCAAAATCTCTCTTGAAATATTTTTAAGGAAATAGTTTTCTTAAGTCGATCTGTGTATTATTCAGGAAGGTAACATGTCTAACCTTTTTTTTTAGGTAAAAATTAACATAGTTATTAGAAATTGCCACGCGGTGAAAAGTTAACACAAATCAATGGCCCCTTCATATCTCATCAGATTTCGGACGCCAATACGACAGCACTCTACCAAATCCAACAACAAAAAAAAGATTTCAAATGTTGAAAAATTTGGCAGTAGGTTATCAATAAGATTTTTTCTTTTATACAGACGCAATCCAAGCCACCGAACTTTCAGGTCGTGTTGTTCTCTTGTTATAGCACGTGGATCCGCGTTCACACACACACACACACACACACACACACACACACACACACACACACACACACACACGCAAATATATATATATATATATATATATATATATATATATATATATATACAGAGAGAGAGAGAGAGAGGAAAAGACTGATACATTTTCATGAACGATGCAAACTTCAGGTGCTAATCAGCACCTGATGATTGCTTCGTACATGAAACTCAGAGTTGTGCTATCGCTGAGGCGTAAAAATGTATATTTATCATTATATATCTTATTACACTTTGAGCGATGTTTTTTAACACCTGCTTTCAAGGTGCGATTTATATGTAAGACCAAATATGTTATTGTTTTTTTCGAATAAATTTTAATTATAAGATTACTCCTGACTATATATATATATATATATATATATATATATATATATATATATATATATATATATATAATATATATATATGTAGACAGGAGCAATCTTATAATTAATATATATAATAATCTTATAATTAATATAATAATATATATATATATATATATATATATATATATATATATATATATCTGTGTGTGTATGTGAGTGTGTTTGTTTGCGTGTGTGAGTGTGAATATTTGTATTTAGGCAGTAACCCTTCATTTATACATCTTCAATTAAAGACGACAGAGAAGTTACTGCGATTGAGCTTTTTATTTAAATTTAATGTGTGATTTATCTTTTCGGGACACAGTGTACCAAATGTTCTGCAATTTTGAACGCTTTCGGCTATACTTTTAGTCATTACCAAGGATAATTTTATTTCTGCTTTTTAACTGGGTGCACGTGTATGACTCTAGAGTTATACAGAAGTTTTATTTTCCGAACATAACACATTGTGGCGTGTTCGTAATTATTCTTTATTTTTTTTATTTTTTTTAAAGCTTATCACCCCAAGCAAGGCTGGAAGCCACTAGCACGCAAGGGGTTACAGAAGGTTTGGAGGAAGAGCAGATAGGAGTGGTAAAGGAGGGGATGCGGAGAAAGATAGTGGATTGATCAAGGCAAGGGGGATACAGAAGATTTGGAGCGAGAGCAGATAGGAATGAAAGGTGAAAGGATGTGGAGAAGGGGAAGTGGATAGATCAAGGCAACTGGAGATGTCGATTGACGTTACACTTAAATATTTGGAGATTGTATTTGTCAGGGAAACAGGAATAAGGAAGGGAATTCCACAGGCGAGATGTGCGAGACATGAAGCTATTGGAGTAGAAGAGACGTCTACATCTAACAGTTTCAACGGTGAAGGGGTGGGAACGGGATGCCAGCCTCGTAGGACGTTTAAATTCATGAGGCCTAGGAACCAGCGAAAGCAGCTCCTCGGAGCAATTACCGTGAAAGTATTTGTAAAAAAGACAGAGCGACGCAACGTCGCGTCTGTGAGAGAGCGACTGCAGACGAGATGACAGATCAGGGCCAATTACATTGCATATCCGTCTCTGTATCTTATCAAGAACCCTGAGGCAAATCGCAGGGCTGACACTAGTTGAGAGTATTGGGGGATAGGAATGACATACTATTGTGAATGTGTGCAATACTAAGTTTTAACTTAGTATAACTCCCATTGACGTATATTAAAAAAAAAAATAGAAAATATGGTTAGCTCTATGAATAGAACGAGGGTTAAGAAAAAGCAAACAGAAGAAAAGAAAAATTATATATGTGTACAAGGAAGAGAGAATTTTGGCTAGAGTGGATTGATACTCACTGAGAAAACGTTCGTTGCCGGCTCCACGTTTCGCAGAATGACACTAGAGATAGCTTTCGGCTTGCCTTTATCGCCAAGCTTCAAATTACAATGAACGCAGTGCTGGGAGGGGTGAGGGGAGGTTCACACTGTCATTCTTCCCTCCCAACCACCACCAGCAGTGAGCCTGGTGTGCGTGCGTTTAGTAAAAAATATTCAAATCAACAGGAGAAAGAAACGATCAGACAATTCTCGTTGAAAAAACATTTTAACCAAGCATGCAGAGAAAGGCCGGCTAGGTCATGGAAAATAGTGACGACTCACAAACTAAAATCTCAGAGACTGTCCATTCTATAGACTAAGATATGTTAGGGGGTCCAAATAGAATGAGGGTTAAGAAAACGACAAAAAATAAATAAATAAATTGAAAATATGGTCAGCAAGATCTATGAATATTATTGTATGTTTGCTTTTTCTTTTTTATTATTAATGCTTCCATTATTTTTAATCATTTTTACATGTGGATAAAGTTATTATGTTTGTATTTTTACTAGTATATTTTGGATGGCGTCTGGTAAGTTTGAGTGCGAGTTTAAATGGGTTTTAATGGAACTGTGGTTGGATAGGTGTAACGCGTAAGTTGTCTGGATATGCATATAGTAGCGTAACTGATGTAATTATTTAAGAATTAGGTTTGATCAGGAACACAGTTCCAAAAGAGGCATCTATGAACATATATATATATATATATATATATATATATATATATATATATATATATATATATATATATAACGAAGTCAAAAGTAATCATGACCGAGGGTTTGAATGTGCTGGTGTTGTTCAGATTGTGATCACGCTAGATAACGAGTTCTCTCCCAGACACTGTAACCCTGGTCTGCTCAGCATAGTTACAGTATAAGACACAGGTTGGCTCTGTGGGTGTATACCAAACACAAATTTGCCTGAACAAGTGTCTGCAGTAGGGATTGGCTAGCTGCTCTAGTAGACCGGTATCCTCGAATACGGGTGTCCAGATATTATATATATATATATATATATATATATATATATATATATATATATATATATATATATATATATATATATGAAAGTGAATATAGAAGTCAACACTTAGAAGCGACACACTGTTTCGTGCTAGATACAATCGTCAGGCCACGAGTGCTGTTATTTTTCTCGGCTATTTATATATACGGGTCAGCGTTGCATTGTGGGTAGTCTATTTTGGCGGTTATTTTACCGGAGGTCGTTTATTTGTTTATGCACCACTGACTATAATTAGCCGAGAAAAATAACAGCACTCGTGGCCTGACGATTGTATCTAGCATGAAATAGACTGTCGCCTCTAAGTGTTTACTTCTATGTTCGCTTTTATATTTACACACGCTCTATTCCTGATATTGAGCACTTTATCCCATAAATATAGCACACTTTTAAAACTATATTTCTTTATATATAGAGATAGATAGATAGATAGATAACCAAGAATAAATTCCCCAAAACTCTGATGTTTTAGCCGTTTGATTATATTTTGTGAAGTGATTAGGCCTGAAAATTGTCCAGGAATATTCGTATATATCATATCATGCCATTATACGTTGATACTTTAAAGAAAAAGAAATGTGTAAACACATTTTTGAAATTTATATCTCGAATAAGGTAATCAATCAAGCAAAATTGAAATCCCAATGTCGTCAGCATTATCGGTGCATTTAGGGTTGAATTAATGTTACTCTTTATGTCGATGAGTGAATTAATTGATTCAAGATAGGCGATATAAAGGCAAGAGACAATTATGGCGCTATAAATTTCTATGTCACTGGAGAAGGATCGGATTTAATTAATACAGAACGAACAGGCAAAATCTGTGAACTCAGCAAAAATATAATTTCGTAATAAACTTTAACAATTATGTGTTTCGTTTCATATCTTTCATGTCTTCAGTGGGGTAATTTCTAAAATCGGATTGAGATTTCTCTTAACACACAGACAGACTCGCATCCATTCACACACATACAGGTATATGTACTTAGTTAAGACACATCTGTTTTACACTTACATGGATATATATATATATATATATATATATATATATATATATATATATATATATATATATATATGTCTAAGTGAATGTCAATGTGGAAAACATTGACGTAATATGGTTCCCCCTTTTCCATTTTGTCATTGTTCTCATGCATAGAAATATATGTAGCATATATACTCCCCTACATAGATAGATAGATAGATAGATAGATAGATAGATATGGACAGGACGTGATAGATAGATAGATAGATAGATAGATAGATAGATAGATAGATAGATAGATAGATAGATAGATAGATAATGATCTTCGTTAATTGTATTACGCGAATCTCGGGAGTCGTTCAAGAGATTCGCTTTTACTGAGATTGAGCATTTATTAAATAATGGAATATATATATATATATATATATATATATATATATATATATATATATATATATATATATATATATGAGTGTGCGTGCTTGCCTGCTTGCGTGATTGCGTAATATATCAATGGTAAATTTCTGTTGTTGATCTTTATCATTAAATAAAATAAAATTACAAGGAAACGAATGAACGTTTATTGAATAAAATAATATTTTCATGTATTCATAAGATTGGGGAAAAGGCATGAGAGGTTTCAAAACCTTTTGGGAGAAACCCACTTCCTCAAATCTGTACAAATTACCAGCTCATTTGGTAGGTAAGGGCTACTTTCTGTGACCGTTAGCTTTTCAACTCTCCTTATATATATATATATATATATATATATATATATATATATATATATACATATATATATATATATATATATATATATATATATATATATATATATATATATATATATATATATATATATATATACATATACATATATATATATACATATATATATATGTGTGTGTGTGTGTGTGTGTGTGTCGGTGTATTGATATAATAGGAAAGAACTGTTAGATTGATGATCCGAAGTTCTTTAGTATTTTTGTTTTTATTTTTAATAACAGTGCTCGATTCAGAAGTAGAGTCTAGATTATAATTTTTTTTTAAATCGAGACACTACACAGAAATTACTATGTTTTGAAACTGGTCAGCAGTATTCAGGTTTAATTTCAATATTAAAACATTAACTACCGGGTGGCAGTCTCATCCTCAGGCTATGTTTGGAATAACTATGCTACGGAATGTTTTACTCATTTATAGTTTTGAAATGAGGGAGGGTGTTCTATGGTTTGTTTTTCATTATCAAGGAGTCACTGATTTGATTGAGGTAGGGGTGTTTGTTATAAAACTTTTAAAACCTGGGATGACCCATACCCTTTATCCCTACATGAAAATCTACACATTATTAAGTTTCTAAAAAATAAAAATTTATTAAATCAAAGAAATGAGATAACGTTTTTTTGCAGACATCACCAAATATTAACCTTAAATAATTAACATTTTATTAATGGACGACAAAAATTTAAAAAAAATAATACTAAAAATTTCCAAATCTTTTAACTAGTACAATTAAAACAATAGGTTTAAAACACAACCCAATCGTAATCTTAAAGCCTCTGTCAGAAATCATCAACGAAAACTACCAGAACTTCAAAATCATAAGTTAAAGTTTTAGCATACAGTAATAAAAAAACAACAACAGAACTACAACATCAATCAGTTAGAGTTTTTGCAGGGAGTCGGATAAGATTAACTATTGTAGCCAGACAAAGAAACCCCAACCCAACCTTACACGACTCCAAAAACTTTGCATATAACAAACACCTCTATCTCGACCAAACCAATGACTCCTTGATAATGAAAAACAAACCCTAGAACATCCCCCCCATTTCAAAACTATAAATAAAACATTCCGTAGCATAGATATTCCAAACATAGCTTGATGATAAAACTGCCACCCGGTAGTTAAGGTTTAATATTGAAATTAAACCTGAATGCTGCTGACCAGTTTCGAAACAGTAATATCTGTGTAGCGATTAAATCATATTTTTTTTAAATAATTAT
>OZ038484.1:44324080-44361580 GCA_964036315.1 Acanthosepion esculentum
ATATTTTGCTTTACCTTTAAATCTCTCTCTATATATATAGAGAGAGACAGAGAGAGATATTACTGATGAAATGATAGCATATATATATATATATATATATATATATATATATATATATATATATATATATATATATATATATAAATATATTGCCTCAAGAATATATAAGAAAACGCACAAAGGCATTAAGCCGATGCTGAGTAAGTAAGAGATAGATAGTAGATAGTCTTTCATTAAAGAACGGAAAAATACTTTTCTTTATATAAAAAAAAAGAACACTTTCTTTAGAAAACAATTTTTTTTCGGTGGAAATGCAGACGAATCCGTATAGTCTCCTGCGAGCGTAGGATTCCAGCATATCGCTTCTTCTCTTTTTCTTTTTGAGTCTACCATTGTTGATCAATAACAAATATATAAAAATAGAATGAAATGCTTTATTTGATAAAATAATACTGAGAAATAATGCAGAAAGGAAGACACTAACATTGACAAGTCTATCTTGCGGGAAATTAAAATCTAAGAATAAGTGCGTCGAAGAAAGAACGAAAAAAATGACAACAAAAGCCACTGATAAACAACAAAGAAAAAAAAAGCAGAAATGCTTTTGTTTGTTTGTTTTTGCCAGAGAAATAATTAATTTTCATTGACTCTATTTACACACTTTTTCCCCCACCGTCTGGGTCTTCTTATTCGTAAATTTTTGAATATCCAACTTGTAAAGCTGAATTTGAGTTAATAAACAGTATAACGAGAATCCCATGTGATTTAAACATGGCGCATGAATAAAGGAAGTAGAGACTTTCTTTTTACAGCGAAAATGATAAACAATAGAGTGCGTGTATGTGAAGAAGAAATAAAAAAGCATTTGAAAAAGTGGGTGTATCAGAGGGGAGTATGAAGCAATTTTTTTCAATGGTGCCAGTTCGAGAGACGAGAATAATCTTAAGCTTTCGTTTCATTGTATTTCAATTAGTTGCCGCTTCATCACATGTGGCACAAAGTGAAAATAAGTTGACAGTTAAATAGAGAAATGACATACAAGTGATTTAAGAGTTAGAGAGAAAAATAGCTTCCCCAATTGAAATGGGTGTTTAATTGTTTATCGAGTGTTCGGTTAAGTCTCATTAGAGAAAACTCTTAATCAAGTTACACTTCGGGGGTAAAATTCCCAACGGGGGAACAGAAAGATTTCTCTGTAACTGAATGTTTACCCTGATTCAATTTGACAAGAGAACGTGTTTAAAGTTTTGGCGAAGTGATTCATTATTTGCATTAAAAGTTTGTTTGTCTTTGCTTTGCAATTTGTCCAATCTAATAAAGCTTGTAATAATTACCAGCAAAGCGACCAAAAATGAACCGGCACTAATCTCTTTCACGCCGTTAATTTATCCCCGGGCGGACCTGACACAAACAAACGCGTGTTACTTTCTGACTTAAATGAAAAAAACTTCAATCAACGAAATGTCATTTACATACATTATACATTATTGATTGTAATTCTCTTGTTTATAAAATTAACATTTTTAAATAATATTAATTTTACAATTTCTTTAATTAAATAACAAATAACATAGAGTAGCATTTTTTAATTTATTACAAATACAACAAAATTCGAAAAACCAACCACACACACAAAGATATAGATAATATTAGTGGTCAATATACATATATATATATAAATATATATAAATATATAAATACATATACATATATATATATATATATAAATTTCCAAAAGGATAGAATCCAGGTAGAACTCAATGTCCAGGACAGAGTAAGAATATAATATGAAAGGCTCAAACACTAATATTCCATGCTTATCATTTATTACATTGGAATCGTAATCACGAACCAATTCATCAGACCTACAAATTCAAAAACCTTTTAACCATGGAATATTAGTGTTTGAGCCTTTATATATATATATATATATATATATATATATATATATATATATATATATATATATATTTTGAACGATAAAAATTATTAACAAAATTAATTAAAAGAATTAATTAAATTAATTATATATATATAATTAAATATATATATATATAATTAAATTAATTATATATATATATATTTAATTATATATATATAATTAATTATATATATATAATTAATTAATTACATATATATATATTTTGAACGATAAAAAATATTAAAAAAATTAATTAAAAAATTAATTAAATTAATTATATATATATAATTAAATATATATATAATTAAATTAATTATATATATATACATTTAATTATATATATATATAATTAATTATATATATATATATAATTAAATTAATTATATATATATATATATTTTGAAAGATAAAAATTATTAAAAAAATTAATTAAATTAATTATATATATATATATCTGTGTGTGTGTGTGTCGGAATAATGCTTTGATAACACAGAATGAATACATAGATTTGAATAAACACAATTTTATGCTCATTGTATTTTTTCAGGACGTAGGCAACCTTTTCTGCGCTTCTTAAATGAACCAACCAAAGACCGCAGACAAAAGTCTAATTGTTTGCGGTCTTTAAACTTATTTGGGGGTCAGTGAGCGTTTCTTTAGTTGTGTGTTGTCCTGGTTACTTCATTTAGTTATTCTCTTAAATTTGCGCATTTATTTTAATCGTAAATTTTTAGAAGTATTCCAGGCTTATCTCCAAGAATTTTCCCGCATATTCGCAGTCTAATTACTTCAGTTGTGCCAAAGGTCGGTCCACGAAGAGGCGTTGATCGAAATGTTGCCTAGGTCCTGAAAAGAAATGAGCATAAAATTGTGCTTATTCAATCTATCTATCTATCTATCTATCTATCTATCTATCTATCTATCTATCTATCTATCTATCTATCTATTCAGACCGATATATATCTTTATTTCTCAAGAACAATTTTGGGAAAATTTTATGACAGGAGAAAAAGTTTAATTGTTACGAGTTTCGTTCTCCTTCGGGGTCAGTTTGATATGTTAATACAACTATATATGCACACGAACGAGAGGTGCTGTGGATTTTAGAATTAAAAAAAAAATTATTGACTAGATAGAAAAAATGAAACCAAAACTAAATAAAATTAATTAAGAGTATAGCTACAACAGATATAAACTGTCTATAAAAAGCGATGTTTCGGGATAGCACAAATTGTAAAATTTTTTTTTTTTTTTTTTTTTTCAATTTCAGGTTGTGTATTTTTCAAACATTAATGATAAAAAAATCTAAAGTAAGTTACTTCCCTTACATGTAAATTGTCTATAACGTTGTGCGTCCATGCGCATTTACAAAAACAAGTTTAATAAATGGGAACAAAATGGAAACATTTAACATCAGGAAGCGACACCTGAAATCTCTAGTGTACGTCATGAAAAGAGAGGGCTTGAAAAATACGATACTCACAGGACGGATTCGAGGCAAAAGGGACAGAGGAAAACAATTTATAACCTACTTAGTGAGCTTCTGTAAATGGTTGGCGGAACAGGATTTGGAAGAAATAACAAAAAAGTAAAATTTAAGACCTACAAAGAAGAAGAAGAAGAAGAGGAGGAGGAGGAGGAGGAGAATAAGTAGGAGGAGGAGAAGAATAAGTAGGAGGAGGAGGAGGAGAAGTAGGAGGAGGAGGAGAAGAAGTAGGAGGGGTAGAAGAAGAAGAAGAAGAAGAAGAAGAAGAAGAAGAAGAAGAAGAAGAAGAAGAAGAAGAAGAAGAAGAACTGTTAGAGCTTGGTCAGATGAGAGATCGTCTGCCAGGCTATGGTCATCTAGCATTTTTAAGTGCACGGATGTACAAAGATATTTACAAATGATCGGGGTAAACTCTTTCGTAGATCAATTTATGTAAAGTAAGTGGATTAACTGAAAGTTCTGGTTCAAAATACCCGAATCTATTAAGGGAGCTATTGAATAATTTGATAGCAATTAGCCGGAACATAGATTATAGTAAAGCAGACACGTATTTTAATAAGCTTGAAATAATGGAGATCAACAATAAACGTTTCATAAAGTTACCCATTATTATTATAACAAATTCCTTCTTCTTTAATTTGAAGAAACTAATTTTGAAAAGGTAAATGTTTATCCAAAGGTATTTGTATGAGAATTATCCAGATGTTTATCCAGATATTTATGTGCATGGCATCCCTAAGGTCTGGACACATAGAAAATCTCATTAATTATAAATTTTTTTACCTTCACTTATTAAAAATCATTTTGTCAAAAGAAGAAAGACTTGAACATGACTTCTTTTTCTAGGGTACGCTAAAGGAGAAGGTGTACTCAATGAAAATCACAGATGCAACACACCTGATTGAACGCATAAAGAGTGAATATACTAAAATTGACGGCAATGTGGAGTTATTGCATTGTGTTCACGTGAATCTTGCAAAGCTCATCAATCTTTGCATCACAGATAATATGTTGTGGTGTCCTCTCTCTAAAGATTCTGTTGGACTCTTCCGCCTACTATAATATTAGTTGGAGAGAAAGCCTTGGCGGAACAGTCGATTAGATTATTCATCTGTCTAACTCTTTGCCTTGAGCAGAGAGGAACTCGGACGAGGCTTTGCCGAAGGGCAAAGTTTCGTCCGGGGAGGTAGACAGGCCCTAAACCCGTTTATACGGGCTCTCAGAGAATATTTTTGGCCGAACCTACGGGCTCAGGGAACCCACGGTAAACTCGGCCTTATGCCACATAATTCCCTCGTGGTGGGTGTTATATATTAACAGTCGAATAGATTGAACGCTGGGTCAACCGACACACACTAGTCATGTAATACTATTCTGTTGTACTTACTGTTTAATATATATCTGTAACACTTTTGTTATTTCTTTCACCATTTACTTGGTCACAACATAAAAGAAATCACAGTGAACATATTTGTTAATATGCCAATTCAATAAAATGTCGCTGAAAATTAATTTATTGAAAATATATATATATTTGCCTATGTGCCCAGACTTTGTTCATTTGTCCTGTATATTCAGATGTCTATATAGATGCTCATTATTGAGGGTTTTTTTTTAATCCAAATAATTATGTTTATGAAGATGTTTATTCTTAAGTAGATGTTTAGGTTTATCAAGATGTTTCTCCGGATGTTTATGTTTATCTAGATGTTTATTAACCAAATGTTAATCCAGATGTTTATGTTTAACCAGATGTTTATTAACCAACTGTTTATCCAGATGTTTATTATCAATTGTTTATCCGGATGTTTATGTTTAACAGATGTTTATTAACCAAATGTTTAATCAGATGTTTATTAACCAAAAGTTTATCCAGATGTTTATGTTTATAACAGATGTTTATGTTTATCCAGATGTTTATTAACCAAATGTTTATCCAGATGTTTATGTTTATCCAGATGTTTATGTGTTTACAGATGTTTATTAACCAAATGTTTATCCAGATGTTTATGTTTATCCAGATGTTTATGTGTTTACAGATGTTTATTAACCAAATGTTTATCCAGATGTTTATGTTTATCCAGATGTTTATGTGTTTACAGATGTTTATTAACCAAATGTTTATCCAGATGTTTATGTTTATCCAGATGTTTATGTTTAACCAGATGTCTATTAACCAAATGTTTATCCAGATGTTTATGTTTATCCAGATGTTTATGTTTAATCAGATGTTTATTAATGAAATGTTTATCCGGATGTTTATGTTTATCCAGAATGTTTATGTTTAATCAGATGTTTATTAACCGAATGTTTAACTAGATGTTTATGTTTACCCAGATGTTTATTTTATCCAGATGATTATTAACCAAATGTTTATCCAGATGTTTATTAACTAAATGTTTATCCAGATGTTTATGTTTATCAAGAAGTTTATTATCCATTTGTTTAATCAGGTGTTTGGGTTTATTATATATTTATCCGGAGGTGCCCAACATTATCCGAATTTCATACGGTTTTATTCTTTGGTTAGTGAAGCCGTTAAACTATTTAATTTATTTAGATGAGTTTGTACAAGCATACAGAAGTGTGGGGTTGAAAGCGATCAGAAGCTATGAGAGGAGTGGTATCTTGGCCCATTGTCCTATTGTTGGTCACAATGAACCTGCTTGGCAACTAAAACAGTCACTGGAAAGAAACGACTGTAAGAAAAGTTTTATTCGTCTCTTGTTCACATCAGAGTTTTCTTTCAATATCAGGTGTCATTTCGTGCATACGGTTAGCTTTAATTCATATAATCCTCATGCCAGAAAATTTACAATTCTATATCTTAAACACTAGTACAAATTATTATAGTTTAGTTTACTTGCTTTGTTAAGTTGTTTACATAAATATATCACTCTAACGATTACACATGAAAGGAGACATAAAACTCATTGAAAAAAAAAATAAAACATCAACGTTTGTATATTACTGCCGACTGCATTTAAAACCGGTCCGTCAGCCTATGTAAAGAAAACGAATTGAAACAAACGGAGCGTAAGGACGGCTGACTGTTCTCAACGAATTCATTTGACTTTTACATCGAGGGTATCCTAAATGACCTATTAGTCCTACTCGGATATATTATCCGTATTATTGTTCATATGAAACCATGAAAGGCCCAAATAGAAAACGGGTGGAATCCCTACTCTATAGTGTTTCCTTCTCTTGACTATAGATCCTCGACAAACTGACAAATAGATATCAGATATATCTAGAATTTCATAAACGAATTTCCCATCCGCTTGGTAGCCATTATTTTACCCTATCTGAACTCCGATAATTGATTTGTTCTAGCAGTCTCTGATTTAACAGAATACGAAAGTGCAGCGCCCTGTTGGGTGGGGCTTTAAAATACATCATCAGCACTTCTGCAGGGGGATAACCCTCCTCAATGAGGCGTCATGGGTATGACGTTAAACTACATCCAGCATCAAGGCCTCTAATCCGGAGGTTTTGAGGAGATTGAAACCACTTCTTAATTGCTAGTTTTCTCAGATCCGCTCTGACCCGGAGTGGTAACACCTGTTAGAGTCGCAGCTATGGGCAAAGAGTTAACTCCCACATTGGGGTCAAAACACTATGAAAGTGTAAAAATAGGTTTTAATGCCAGCAATATAATTTTGCATAAAATATTACCAGTAATAAAATTTAGAAAAAAAAATTACCACTAATATATTTTTGGAAAAAATTATCACTTGCAATACATTACTACTAGCAATACATTTTTGAAACAAAATACCAGTAATAAAAATCTTGTCTGTATTAAATAACTCATTGAGATTGATATACCGTAAAACGAAACAAAACAAACCATTCAAACTGTTTCCTTACAAAGAATATGTATTCTATTCACACGAATATATAATAAAATTCTTGTTGGAATTAAATAACCCATTGAGGTTGATATACCGTAAAATAAACCGACAAACAAGCAAACAAAACCAGAGTACAACTAATATAGATCAGGGAAATTCCATGATGAAAACGTACGGTGGCGCCCTCTACCTAAACTTAACATGAGTTTTGACACGTCAGTGGATTTGATATCTGCGAGATGAATTCATGACAATTTTGGAATAAAAGTAAACAGAAATAAACTATATACGGATGATTATAGGATTGACGATTTAAATCATTTATCCTTGTCCAATATATAGGTAATAAGTAACCGAAACGACGAGGAAAATATAGCAAACTATATCCTCCAGAATCCTTATTACTTGTTATTTGAATTGAAGCCAGAAATGAAAAACGTTAAATAAAGCCTCCGATTTTAAATACTGACGCCATTAAAACCGCTAAAATATTGTTAGAATAGAGAGAAGCAAAACAAATAATCCAATTAGAAGGGCTTTCAGAAATACGTCACAATTTTTAACGAGTCGCAAGTGCTGGGGGAAGTGGCTTGGGATTAAAAAAACAAAATAAAAAAAACAAGCCCTGGCAATATTTAGTACATATTTTCTGGACAGCCATGATAATTTCCACGCAATCTAGACAGTGTGTATATAAAGTCAAGGTAATTCCTTTATTCATATAAATGGATAAATCACTAATATTTCTATACAAAACATGTATTATAAAGCATGCGGCAGTAAACACCTCCCGCATTTTAAACTGTCACCTGTTTAAAGCCCTTGAACATAGACAAGTGACAATGGTGTCTCCATCTAGCTAATGACTTACTATTTTATTCCAGATACTTCCATTTCTCATCAAGAAAGGAACCAGTGCACAATGTGCATTTGTTTTTCAAACGTCTTTTAATAATTGTGAATCTGTAATTGCAAGACAGACAGTTTTACATGCTCATTTCATGTTACGTCGGAATTATGCTGTTCCAGATACAAAATGAGTTGCAAATTTCAGGGCCACAGGTTCGGCGCTTAAAATAAAACCATCTGGAAGCATTCGAACTTCCGAATAATGAAATAATTGTCTAAAACAATCTATGACGAACGGAGGGCACAATTTGGAGGATGTCATCTTTTAAAACAAAAGGAATAAAAACTGTAGTCCTTTCTTAAACAAAGGGTGAAATTATAATTTAATAGCAGTTATCTTGGTCTTTTTGTCAACATTTAATATGTGTGGGCTTTTAGCATCCCGCTACCACCTTTTTTATCAACATCGATTTCTGTACAAAAAGTGGATCACAGAGCTTATTCAGCTTCATACATATTTTCAGAAAACCTCAACTTCTAATTGGTCACATAATATTTAAGTCAGATTCGAATAACATCGACCTAGACCTGACCAAAAAATAATTCCGCCAAAATCTGTCAATCCTCTGTAAGCCTAACACGTGACCAAAGTTAGCAATAAATATGAAACGTCTTTCATCTTCGACAGTGATGAACTTTGAACTCGTTACACAGTTCCAAGCTTTACGTTAAAGTTTCTTAACATGATTTCAGCCTGAATGAACACTCACTCACACAGCAATATTATATCACGCACAATCAACTCAATTTTTCCACATTCAACTTGATACAGGAATCTTTGTCATACGCTTTCAAGCTCAACGTTAATTATTGCAATAAACATAAACACAGCCTGTTAAGAACCACTTACTTCAACTACAGAATATTATCTTCGAACAGGTGAAAACAAATCAAAGAGCGACAATTCCGTAAAACTTAAAGTCGTGAACTATATTTCTCTACTTTAAGTACAAACTTGAACTGTTTATTTTTTCTTAAATTACAATAATATTGTTGTAAAAAGAGTTTGAGAGGAAGTGAAACAAGGCTGAGTCCATATAGCTTGAGTGAAGCTTTATTCCACTAGAAATCTACTCCGGTAGCGAACCGTAAGAATAAAATGGCCAACTACCTCGTAAAGAGAGAAAGACGAAAACAGGGGGAAATCAATCAGTCCTGGAAAGTCAGGGAAAGATTAGGGAGTTCCTTTATTTTCACCACAAATAGCCAAACACATTTTCTCATGATTGTACAGACCATTCAACAACTTATAATCTATCAAACCAAAACTTTGACAACATTTTAATCAAAACATAAAAGGACGTTTGAACTTTTTAAAACTACCACTTTACTCCAGTTGTTTGTACCTCTTGGTTATATAAATATTTTCTTCGTTGTTGTGCAAAAACAGTTGTTTCTCATGTTTGTTTTTATTCTATGTTTATTGAGTACTGAAATTTTAATGTGAGAGAAAATTGTTAATTTCATCACGCAGTCTATTTAATCAACAATTATTGATCCATGTGATTTAATCTATTAACACAACCTCCACAATATATTTCTGTATTATAACTATAGAGTAATTTTTTTTATTTCCAAATTAGGCAAATAGTAACGGTGTTCTGTCAATAATAATACTGACTTTGGATTTCGGTCTGATTTTAGAAGAATTGCTTACTGATTGTGTGTAAATTTGCTCTAAAACGTTTTCATATATAAAACATGAAATTTAGGTATTTAATATTATTCATTTCAATTTAAAGCGATAATTCTTGTATAACTATCGAAGGTCATATATTAACCTGGGTAGCATTGTGTAATAATTCTGTATTTTAAATTTAGATTATTTTACAACATGGACGAATCAGAGTCGAATATAAAACACGATTTTGCTGTAAAAATTAAAATAATTTATAGTTACGTTGTTCTGGATTTGTCATCAATGGTCGACTGAACTTGCTTTGTTTCAATGACTTTTGTTTTGTTATTATTAGTTACTTTGTTCAATAAAAGAGTGTTGTGACGTGAAAAAAAAATTGGAAAAATAGATTGAAGCAATCAAAGAGTCGAGTAAAGGAAAACTATTCTACTGTGTGAAATATTAACTGGTGTGCTTCATGTGTTGAGACTTGGGCCTAAGATGAGAGTAAATGTAAGCCCTAAGATAAAAATATTGATCCTTGTGTCCATTGCTTAAATCAGTGTTACATCTGTTACACCCCGCCCATATATATATATATATATATATATATATATATATATATATATATATGTAATTATTTATTTAAAAATATGATTCCTTCGCTACATAAGAGTTCTCATGTTTCAAAAACAAGAGCTAAAAACTTCAATATAATTATTCGAATTAAATTGAATTAATATAGCAAACTTTGTTTCATCTTCAATCGTAATTTTAAGAAATTTACGCGTCATTATAAGCATATTCATGATTAAAATTAAATTACTATGGGAACAGCTAGAGCAATTGTTTAAATAAGGGGCGTAAGGGTTAATAATTTGTATCAATATTAACTAAATAAATAATTATATTTAGGCTCTACTTTTGTATCGAGGACTGTTTTTTTAAAAAATAAAAACAAAAATACTAAAGAACTTCGGATTATTTAACTAACGAGTTCTTTACTATTTTCTATATATTTTCACACACACACACACACACACACACACACACACACACATATATATATATATATACATGTAAATCTATTTAAACTCTCTCTCTGTCTCTCTCTCTCTGTCTCTCTCTCTCTCTCTCTCTCTCTATATATATATATATATATATATATAAAGACATTCGGATTACTAACAGAAAAATAGAGAATGTCTCGTATCGAGAATATTTAACATTGAAAAACATAAAGAAAGAAATTAATTATTTTTAATAATATGTGGAAATATCCACCCTTTACCTGAAGACGGTCGCGAGACCAGAAACACGTGTAGTAAAATTATGAAAAATAAAGCATAATATTTTTTTAAAAATCCACATAACAACCAAAAACGTTTGCGGTACCTCTCTTCTTTTTAATATACACACTTTTCTCTCGTTGGAACCACTATAACCTCTTCCTTTTATATATATATATATATATATATATATATATATATATATATATATATATATATATAAAGTAAAGACAACAGATATATTGTGTTGATTAATTTACTGATCGACTTTTAAATTTTCGAATGATCATCCTGGATGTGATGATAAATTACATCCGGCAGCATGGCCACTGATTGGAAGATTGAATGTTTTGAGGTGCGTGGAACCACCTCAATTGCATCTGTTCACTGGTTCACCCTCACCCTGGGTGGTAGCACCTGTTCGGGGTCCCAGCTATGTGTTAAAAGTAAAACTCAAAGAAAACACTATGAAAGTATCAAAATACATATTTTTAGTAAAAATACCGGCAATATGTTTTATATGTATATAAAAGAATTTACCAACAATACCTATTTAAAGCAATGCCAAATGATAACAATAGCGACTTAAATCAAAATGACCGTCAATACATTTCGTCTGTAGTTGAAGGCATACAATTCCGCTCAAAATATATTTAGTTGAAGCTATAAAATTTTAGTTCAAACTATTTAGATTTCAGCATTAAATAATCGATAGACAGTGGCGTGCCCGGAAGGCACACCCTGGGGCGCGGCACATCAGATAGAGTATATTTTATTTTATTTCAACATGGCAGCGATTAGGAAGAAGGAAAAACATAACTTTTTTGTTTTTATTTCGCAGATACACATAAAAGTAGATATTAAAAATAAATAAAATACTTTTAAATTTTAGTTTTAAAATGCCTATATTTGGCTGCTGGTACCTACTTTAAGTTTTTTCACACCTATGTGAGAAGTCTAAGACTTTGGCGCCAGTTCTTTTATTTTGATTTTACATGTTTGTGAACTGGTAGTAAAATGAAAGTTCAAAAGTTATAAAGGGTGGGTGCGGATATAGAATACCATAAAATCAAAGACTACTTAAAAAAATACTCTTGGTTATTATTGAAACAGTTATATTTTCATTCTCGTAGAGTCAACTTCTTTCAGAATAAAAACTGAAACACCAAAGGAAATTTGATATCATTATAAATATAAGTGTATTTTTCTTTTCTTTTTAAAATGAAAAATCAATTGCTAGCAATTTTTCAAGGACACATAGCACGTTGGCTAGATCCAGTGACCGGAACCAAGGAGTGTGAGTTCAATACCCGGTTAAGGCAGTGGAGAACTTTCAGAAGGAAATTAACAGGAGATAACTGATAACTGACATCCATTAAACATGGCACATGGGACTAGAACAATCTACCTCAGTGAGCGAAATAAAGGGTTCAGTTCGACATTCCAACCACCTGAAGAAGCCCGAAGCGTACAACGACCGAAACGTTGTAATACATATGGCGATAAAGATGAGGACAATAGTCCGAATAATGTAAATAATACAATTTTTTTCATTAATCTTTGTTTCATATTTAAAATTATATTTTTAATGTAATGTGAAATTTTTTAAAATTGTTTTCTTTGTAGAAGTAGATATATTTTTCAATTGTAGGGACCGTTGGATTTTCTCACCCATTTTGCTCGGTGTTCGCCCAAATTTTGGACGAAATTCATTGTCAGTCTTAATTGTATTTCTTGTCCAGGAATAAAATTCTACTTTAGTTTTTAAAATGTTGAGAATCTAACTTTAATTCAATGAATTTATTGCTGGCGGCCATTGCTTTTGGCCTTAATATTCTTGAATCAAAAATACTTGTATTTCTTTAAAATTTTACTACAGCAAAAAATAAACATTTTTACACAAAAATAAACTAAACATTCTTTTTACACACACACACACACACACACACACACACACAAAATGTCTTAACGGAATTGAACGAATTTAAAAAACAAAAATTAACAGGTTAAAGCATATTAATCGAGTATTTAAGAATAACAAAATGTCGCTAATTTCTTTTCGATGAAAGGTAAGAATTTGGCATAAATTTCAATTTTATATATGTTAAAAATAAATTAGGATTTCTTGTCAGGACAAAAGTACTATTATGCACCAAGAATCGATTTTATCCAACCTTTGATCGAATACCGAGCGAAATGGGTGAGTAAATCCAACGGTCCCTAGTACAATTGAACTTCTTTCATTAAATTTATATTTATGAACTTCTAAACCAAATGGCAAATATGATACACCATCAAATATATTATTAAAGTTAAACTAAATATTATTATTATTATTATTATTTACATTATTATTATTATTTACATTATTATTGTTATTATTATCTATATCTTTATAATTAGAATAAAAATATGAAATTTCTTTGATAGTATGTATAATTACATTATGCAACCATCATGTAATTTTGGGATATCAATGTGGTAGACATTTCATGCAAAAATCAGTGTTGTTCTAACTTCTCACAAAGTTACGTGTACTCATAACAAGAAAAACAGTAAACAAGACATCAGAATGTCTGTAAGGCAATATCTATCATTACAATAAGTAAACTTTATTTGTTTATAATGTAATTATACAGCTTTTAATAGAAAATATTTGACTTTTGGTCATTAATTTTTTCGCGAGTTTTATACTAAACAAGATCCAAATCTTCTGTGTTACGATTTATTATTAATAGTAAGCAAACCTGAATTTAGTTAATTATTACTAATTACCACCAATGTCACAGGAGACAGAGCGAAAAATTAAAAAATTTCGAAACAAACTTAAATTTAATAAAAAATTGAAATGAAATATCTTTTAAAATAATCTTTCAGCTTATTTTTTGAGAACAGAATGATATACTTTCTCTTTTTGTTTCCATATTTCACAAAAAACTTTCTCAAAGGATTTTGCAAAACTGATATCCGACAAGAAATATTCACGAAAAATTTTATCTAACCACTACAGAGTTGAAATTGCTTTTCATTTATTTTATCAACTGTCAATTATTAGATTTTTTAATCGGTATGTTCAATTTTCTGTAGTTTCGGAGCTAAAACAATAAAATAAGTTAAGAAATGTCTCACAGATGAAACCCTTTGCCAGATTTATCTATAATCTATAAAATTTGTCGAATTTTTATAATGTGTTAATGTTTTGTTTTTTGTTTTTTAATTTAAACATTCCCTCTAACTGATTGTGATAAAACTTTGTGAACAATGGATCTGTCCAAAAGAAAATAAATTAAGTATATGTTGGGATTTTGTTTGGAGTAGGGGGCGTCAGTCAAAAATCCTCGCACCGGGTGCTATTAGACCTGTGCACGCCACTAATTATAGCATAAACATTTTGACGATAAAACTGTGTTTTTATTAGGTTTGGGGATTTTTTCATCATGTTATTCTGTTTTTGCAACGACAAAGCGGAGATACCTCCCTCCCCCCTCTCTCTCTCTCTCTCTCTCTCTCTCTCTCTATATATATATATATATATATATATATATATATATATATATATATGTATAATAAAATAAATATTATTTAATATATTTTCTGTTTATACATTATTTTTATAGATACAATTTATTTAAGTAAATGCTCTGTTTTTAAAACATATATATATTTATATATATATATATATACATACATACATATATATATATATATATATATATATATATATATATATATATATATATATATATATATATATATATGTTCTCTTGCGATTTTGTTTGTCGGAATACGGGGCGCCAATCACAATCCTCGCCCCGGGCCCTACTAGACCTATGCACGTCATTGTCCATAGAGGTTGAAATGCCGCTAAACATATTCAACCAATCAACATCCAATCTGTACGGCATTCTAAGACAACAAAACACATACTCAAAATTGTAGCGACCTCACCTAAATCTGTTTAAAATACTACCAATCAACCAACATGAAAGAACTATTGCGTGCCACCAATCCATATAATATGCCCCAATTTCTTAAATAAATCCAAATGTATTACAATCAGCAAATCTACAACATAAAACATACATATCGCTGCTTCTAGGAACCATGTCGATATAAATATGTATATCCAGAAAATCTGAGTACCATCTACCCTGTTTTCAATTGTGAAAGCAGAATAATCACATATTATCACATTTTTTATTACATTAAATCGCCCCCGAAAATAAATTGGCATTAAATGACCCATAAGTTGTTGATATGCCGTTAAAAAAAAAAAAAAAAACTAATGAATGATCATACTTAGACAAGCAGAAATTTCCCTCAGAAATTGTCCGAAGTTCATTTCGGAAGAAAAGTGCATGAAATATAGTCCAATCTTTCGAATTTCTTAAATCATCATCAGTGTAGGTAGAGACAAGATGTGATATGTGCAATTGTACATTTATTTTAGTTATATACATTTTCATATACGGTCTCTGAAATTATAATTGCTTTTATTTATATATAGATGGTTGTTTTTGCTGTATGAGTATTGCGTCAAGGACCAGATTTATGATCCTCGAAGCAATATTCATACAACCAAAAATAAAAAAAATCTATATATAAAAACAATTAAGATTTAGGAGCCTGCATCCGCAAATGTATATAAATAAATACACACACACACTGTAACTTGAATCCGTCACAACAATTCTTCCATTTTTCACAACGTTCACCATTTGTCTCTACCTACTCTGATGATGATTTGAGAAATGAAGCTTTGTCCATGCTTTATTTTCCTTTTCTTCCGAAATAATCTTAGGACAATTTCCTAAAAAATTTCTTCTTCTCTGATCATTCGTATTTTGGAAAATTCGATCACTAAAATTAATCGACACAAAACGTCTGTTAATGAAGACAACAGACGTTTTGTGTCGATTAATTTTGACTTAAACAAAGACTTTGCTGCCTAAATACACAGTGCATATATATATATATATATATATATATATATATATATATATATATATATATATATATATATATATATATATATATATAGAGAGAGAGAGAGAGAGAGAGAGAGACAGAATCATATTGCTTAAATTTTACTCTATTTACATGAGGAGTTTACTAAATATCGTTTATAATGTTTATAGATATACAGAGCTTAGATATAGAATTAAGAGAATGTATTTATATGTGTCACATTTTTTTTAAATAAATAAAAAATGAATACAATTTGAATTTAATAATATATTATTATTACTGTTGATATTATTATTATTATTAAAATAAATAATTTATGTCTGGATATAGGTATGTATTACAGTGAATCAAAATATGGTAGAATTAGTTTATGTAAGCAACTAAATTCTTTATACCTCCCCGGCGAAAGTGTACACTATTAAATGCAAAAAAAAAAACTATTAAACTTTAAACTGTCAACAATTAAATTAATTCTAAAAAGCAGTTAAACAATGAAAACACTTCCCTATCGAATATTCTCGAAAGTCTTGCTTGCACTTCACTACTATAACCCAGGTAAACATTGGTATCTGCTAAATGGAACGTAATCTAGCGCAAAACCCTATAGAAGTGTTTGCCTTAGACGGCGAGAGAGATAAGCTCATATGAATACGTCAAAATATTCATATCTTTAAAGAAATTCGGATTGAGTTCGAACGCGTATATATTCATTTGCAACTCATTACTTTACGTTTGCGGTTTCTCATATCTTTTGTCTTATTAAAGAGAATAAGAAATCCCCAAAGGCGCTCAATTACAACCAAGATAGGCCTGCTTAGAGTTGGCATCAGCAAATATTAATATGCAGAATTGTAGCTCACTCGCTTGGACTGGACATAAATTACATTTTCCCCTGCAGTGTACCGCAATGCGCATGCGGGTCTGGAAACTTGTTATTACGCATGCGTACACGCTGTTGCTGAAAATTTCCCTTTTAACTACTGTTCTCGGATCATGCGAATGTCCACATAAATGGTTTGTGGCACATTTTTTCTTCGAAGAATGGAATAAATATAGATGATAATGTAAACATTTAGTAAATAAACCTTCCGCCATTAAAATACTTGTGAATTCTAAATTTGTTTTCAAATTCTATTAACCCTAAAACAATAACCATCAATTAAAGTTACACCACTACTAACCATGGGTATATCATACCCGATTTTGAAAATATAAAAAAATATTAAATATAAATCTTTATTTGAAATATTTTACATGCAAGCACTTCAAACTTTGTACTTTGAGTTAACATTAACAGGAACTGAAAAACATATTATTTAGGTAAA
This sequence comes from Acanthosepion esculentum, assembly GCA_964036315.1. Taxonomy (NCBI): domain Eukaryota; kingdom Metazoa; phylum Mollusca; class Cephalopoda; order Sepiida; family Sepiidae; genus Acanthosepion; species Acanthosepion esculentum. The sequence continues at coordinate 44,341,455 of OZ038484.1, forward strand.
AAAAGCAGGTACTGAAAATTTTAATTAAAAATAGGAAAATTTGCACTGGGTACTATATACCCAGGGTTAATGTTCTAAGGTTAAAAGCAATTTTTATAGATAAATACATGTAATTTTTTTTTCTTGTTTGCCAGATTAAGTGGATATATTTGCCCCATGTCTCTTTAAATACCCGTGCCCCTTCAGGATGAAGGTGATTGTAGATTCCGATGGATTACGTACAAGCATTTTCCTGGTAAACTTAGTAGAGTATTGTTTTTTTTAGTTACCTTCGTCCTGATTTTAAATTCAGAGATGTTCTTCTCCTTGTCCGCTTGACCTATCTAGGGTAAAGAGCGCTACTGTCTTGCTATTTAACCCATAACAGAAAAAAGAAACTGATTCATGACTTTACCAAATGCCAACCAGTCAAGGGTCGAAATGGAAATCGTCCTACCAATTCCATTTCTCTCCTTGTACCATCTGCTTACAAAAATTATCTGAGATTGATTTCAGTCCGAAATTTCAGGCTTCGGTTTTCGAACGTATTGATAGCGTGCACTATAAGCAGAAATCCGGGAGATATTTACACGGTTGCTCAATGTTGATTTTACTTGAGCAATATAAAATCCTGACGTTTGTAAAGATTTGGCATCCTATTTGAGATTTCTATTTCAAGGTCCTTGTATTTCGATAATTATCAAATAATTGCACTGGGTACTATATACCCGTGGTTAGTGTTCTAAGGTTAAAAGAAATTTTTATAGATAAATACAAGTAATTTAACGTTTTAATAAAAAAAATCAGGGAGATATTTACACGGTTGCTCAATGTTGATTTTACTTGAGCAATATAAAATCCTGACGTTTGTAAAGATTTGGCATCCTATTTGAGATTTCTATTTCAAATGCAATGAATATTTGTTTTACGAATTTAACTGTATTTTATTTTTAGGACTAATTAGGAAGAACTAAATAAATGTAATTTATGTACCTATGTGAGAAACAGTGAAATGTTGTTATATGTTTCTTTTTCTCTTTTCAGAAACAAATATAACTTAAAGTTGGTGGAGTGGGTCAACGTTTGATTGTCCAACACAACACACACACACATTACCCCCAATTACGATAGGGTTAAACACAACACACACACATTGAGTGTTTTTTCTTCTTCCGAGAATTATAGATATTATCAGGAAGAAAAGGTGTAGGATAATTAATTCTGTCTATTGTATCAATTTTGTATTATTTCTTTTTTTCAAGATTTCAAGTCGTTGAAGATTCTTAACTTTAGATTTACCAGTAAACAGGAAAAAAATATTTTATTACACATTTTATTCCAACTTGCTGATTGTTATTGAAATATTATGAGATATCGGAAGCCACGATTTAAATTCAGATTTCGCACTGATTACGCAATCATAAGTGTTATAATAAAAATCGACAAAAAGTCAAATAAACAAGGAAAATAATAATAAGAAATTGTACTCAATCAAAGGTTCAGCTCACACCTTAAGAAGGGTTTTATCTATGGGAAATGTGTGATCTTAGTTTTTTTTTTAATGCTGTTGTTACCTGGGAATAATGAGGAATAACCAAAACGGAGGTTGAAAATGAAATGGTATTCTTTACAAATCAGCAAAATAGAATATTCACCAGCGGCGTGGAGTAGGTAAACCACTGTTAGTGGTGGACTACTTATACAGCATATTACCCCCAATTACAATAAGGTCCAACGTATTCCTGAGGATTGGGACATACCCATTCGTGTTCATAGGTACGGTATATAATAAATGCTCAGTGGAAAATGTCATGATGCCATTTCTGACCTTAAGTCTCTTGTGCCCGGAAAAGAAATGACTATACACCAGAAATTAAAGGAAATACAATAATAATAATAATAATGATAATAATAATCCTTAAATATTATAGACAACACACACGCACACATACACACACACATACATACATACATATATATATATATACACACACACACACATATATATATATATATATATATATATATATATATATATATATATATATATATATATATATATATTCGACTGGAATTCGATTCGAACTCGGCTCCGATTTCTCAATCCAAGCAATCGAATCCATTACATTCACTTACGTGCTAATACTCTTGGGAAAGATGTGAATCTTCTTCTTCTCCCTCCAGCTATGGGTAAATAGCAGGGCAGACTTGGATGGCAACTGGTCTAGGAGAAGGACAACTCTGAATTCAAATCCTGCGGAGGATCGTTTGGGGACCTTGTAGCACTTAGTGCACCATGTCTCTGTATTCGACCCTTCAAAAAGCGTGGATGGTCCTGCACGAAACCATCACCATTATAATCAAATCTCATGTGCAGTTGTAGGGCTATCGGTTTCCTAGGAATTGATCTGCTTGACCCTCATACGTCAAATTCGACGGGAGAGTCAAGTATATATATATATATATATATATATATATATATATATATATATATATATATATATATATATATATATATATATTGTCATCCACAGACAGACTGTTTCGCTGTATCACAGCTCATCAGTGTGGCTAGACGTCCGGTATCGAAACCCAACTGAATTAGTGTCAGTCGGGGATTCTACCACTAAGCACGGCAGGGATGAAGGAGAATTTAAGCGTATTTATTTTTAAACACACAGTGACAGAGAGAACTCGATTCGGTTTACCGAAGAGTCTTGCATTATAAGCCGTAATAGTCACTGTTTACAAATATATATTTGTTTACTGTTTACATATATATATATATATATATAATGAAAGCGGAGTCTTTAGAAATCTATAGGTAATAGTTTATTTCATGGGATCAAGTGCCCATGTAATAGTTGTTTATGTTATGAGATGGGCGCATGATCTCAAGATATAAACAATCACCTATATATTTCTAAGGAATCCGCTTTCATTATTATATTTACTCTGTTCTTACATTGAGCACTCTTTGGATTTATATCCTCCTTGGAATTATCCCTATTAATTATCAAGTAATATTGTGTGTGTAAAAATTGAAGGGAAATGTGCAATATTTTGACATGAGATGCACAGAAGTCAAGGCACCCATTTACATCCACACGCAAAAAGCTACCGTGCTGAAAACTACAAAGAGACCGCCCCGAACAACGGCCTCACACTTCACAGTAAAAACTAAATTCTCTCTTTTATCCCTCATTTTTACTACAAACACGCACACACGTACTGGTCCTTTTAATCAAACGTTCACCCACTCCACCAACCTTAAGTTATATTTGTTTCTGAAAAGAGAAAAAGAAACATATAACAACATTTCACTGTTTCTCACATAGGTACATAAACTACATTTATTTATTTCTTCCTAATTAGTCCTAAAAAGAAGATAAAAATACAGTTAAATTCGTAAAACAAATATTCAACACGACTAATGTTGCCCGAAACTCATGTCTGTCTCTCATAATTTTTATTTAACTAAAGTTTTTTTTTTTCTTTCCAAAAGCAAATATAAATTGAATTTGGGCGGGCGGTTCATCGTTATTTTACATACTTCTGCTCAATTGTTGCACAGAAAAAAATTGTACTTGGATTAAACGAAAATTACTTACAATATAGTACATATTACTTATAATACATTCCTTCTTGCCGTCAATTTTGACAGCAAGGGTACACTAGTAATAATAATAATAATAATAATAATAATAATAATAATAATAATAATAATGTATGTTTGAAGATATTCAAAAGTCTGTCGAAATACAAGGACATTGAAATAGAAATCTCAAAAATTTGACACATGGGAACATCAACAATCCCTGTTGTAGTTGGAGCCATTGGACTGGTTGGAAAAGACTCCAGTAGGCTGATTGAAGGGATCCCTTGAAGTCCATGCCTCAAAGAGTTACAAAAAATTGTTCTCACAAGTACAGCCCACACTATACGGAGGGCTTTATCTATGTAATATATATATATATATATATATATATATATATATATATATATATATATATATATATATATATATATATATATATATATATATATTGTTTTGGTCGGCGGAAAGTGTCATGATGCGATTTCTAAACTTAGGTCTCTGGGTGGGACCCGTAAAGAAATGTGTACACGCCAAAAATCAAAGGAAATAATAATAATAATAATAATAATAATAATAATAATAATAATAATAATAATAATAATAATAATAATAATACAGACGTCGCCATGACAAATTAACACTCAGAAGACATTGGGAACTTTTCAGGACGTATGACCGCGAGTTTGCAGGGAAGTCGTATGATCATTTACTACCGTCAGTATCCGAGAAGTATCACTTGAAGCTCATAAGCTATACGACCATCCTGAATGACATGCGATAAGAAAATCGTGAAGGCGGAGCAGGCATAGTGTAACCAAGACCTGTAGTTGGCGTATAATGGCATATTCCATGGAATCTTTGTTCCTCGCAAATCGACTTTGGGATTCCTGGCATCACTGGGAGAACGTAGATGGCAGCGTAGATTGGAATAGCTCATTGCTAAGGAAATTGCTGTGTCTCTAAACAGCCAGTAAGAGCTGAGATATGACCATCACCAGCCAGCAGTAACATTTAAGAGCCAGAGAAGATATCAAATCAAATAATAAGTGAGTATGCCCTCTAAGATCTGGTACATTGTATGCTATCGCGTATCTGTGTGTCCGATATTATCTTTATTGTAGACGGATTTATTAGCTATAATGGTAATGGTAATATTAACAGTTTCCACATTCTGAAATATTCGGAATTCATTTACCAATATTATTATTATTATTATTATTATTATTATTATTTCCTTTGATATCTGGCGTTTACACATTTCTTTCCGGGTCCCGCCCAGGGACCTAAGGTTAGAAATTGCATCATGACACTTTCCACTGTAAAAAAAATAAAATAAAATAAAATAAAAAATAATTACATAGATAAAGCCTTCGTAAAGTGTGGGCTGTAATTGTCAGAACAATTTTTTGTATCTCTTTGAGGCATGGACTTCCAAGGATCCCTTCAATCAGCCTACTGGAATCTTTTCCTACCCGTCCAAGGGCTCCAACTACAACAGGAACTGTTGATGTTCCCATGTGCCACATTTTTTAGATTTCTATTTCAAGGTCCTTGTATTTTAACAGTTTTTCGAATATCTTCAAAGACACATTGCAGTCTGCAGGGACTGCCATATCAATAAGGAGGCACTTATTTTGTTTGTGGTCTTTAATAACAATGCCTGGGCGGTTGGCTTTGATTGTTCTGTCAGTGTGTATTGTGTATTATTATTATTATTATTATTATTATTATTATTAAAATAAATAATTTATGTCTGGAGATAGGTATGTATTAAACTGAATCAAAGAATTGTAGAATTATTTCATGTAAGCAACTAAATTCTTTATACTTCCCCGGCGAAAGTGTACACTATTAAATGGGGGAAAAAAAACTATTAAAGCATACTTTAAACTGTCAACAATAAAATTAATTTACAAAGCTGTTAAACAATGAAAATACTTCACTAGCGAATATTCTTGAAGGTCTAGCTTGCACTTCACTACTCTAACCCAGGTTCACATTGGTATCTGCTAAATGGTGTCTCTAAGCAGCCGGTAGGAGCTGAGATATGCAGTCAGCCAGCAGAAACATATAAGAGTCAGAGATGATATCAAGTCAAATAATAAGTGAGTATGCCCTCTAAGATCTGATACATTTTATGATAGCGCGTACGTATGGGTCGGAAATTATCTTTATTGTACATGGAATTACTAAACTATAATTGTAATGTTAATATTAGCCGTTTCCACATAAGGAAATATTCAGAATTTATTGACCAAACTACCAGTACGACATTCCGTCACAATTTATAAAATCTTTCTCTTAAAACAATCTTTGATTAAAAGAGGTTTCTCAAGTTCTCAAGTAACTCTCATTGCTTTTTCCAGTATTGATGGAAGTTTCCCAGATAACTTTTCTTCGAATTAATGTGGAACGTTAACCTTTTGTTTATATAATTACTTTCTCTTCGAAAGTTCCTAGCTTTCTGCTCTGCTTATATATTGTGGTTTCTGGTATTTCGTAGAGTGCAATGTTAATGATAGTGTAGCGCCAATGCACGTGGTTCGAAGAAGTATGTCCCCCCACTAAGACCTGCAGGCTACATTCATTCGAAGCCACATTTAACTTTTGATCTGAGAAAGGGGTTGTACAGAGATGACAGTTTAGATATTTCTTAAATATTTTGGGGGCCTTGGATGACAGTCCTGATCGGACGATGCTATTTAAAACTCAACACATCGCCCAGTGGATAAAGACGTTGGTTAGATCCAGTGACTAGACCAAAAGAGTTATGAGTTCAATACCAGGCCACAGCAGTGGTGAACCAAAACTTGGAGAGTTGAGTTAAAGCGAAATAACTGAGACATCCGGAAGAGATATGGCACGTGGAACTAGAACAATCTACCCCGCTGGAAGAAATAAAGGGTTCGTTTCGAAATTCCAATCACCTAAAGAAGGCCGGAGCGTACGACGACCGAAATGTTGTGAATATGGCAATGAAGATGAGGATAATAGTCCGAATAATGTAAATAATGCAAGTAATCATAATACCTCCTCTCAGAGCTTTAGGCAGATATTGAAGGCTGGAGTTTCCAACAGCCGAAACGTTGTGAATGTGGCAATGATGATAAGGAAAATACTCCGAATAATGTAAATAATGTAAGTAATCATAATACCTCAACTCAGAGATATAGACAGAAATTGAAGGCTGGAGCTTACAACGGCCGAAACGTTGTGAATATGGCAATGATGATGAAGACAATAGTCCGAATAATGTAAATAATGTAAGTAATCACGATACCTCATCTCAGAGATATAGACAGATATCGACTTTTTATGTTAAAATTTTGGTTTTATAGCAACTTCCAATGTTGTGCAACGCTACCTTAATCGCGTTTTTTTCTATGTTCGATTTCCTTACATCCTATAGTGTGACCAATAGCTAGTTGGTGAACAGGCGGATTTATAACTTTCTGGAAATTATTAGCACAAAGGGAATGCAAGACACTCGGTCGGAATTCGAACTTGGTCAGCCGATTCTAATTTACGCATCGGTTATCGCTACACCAACTTACGATATAACGTTTGTAAATTTTTTTATATTTATCCTTTGGTGTGTGTTCGTATTTTTTTTTGTATGTATGGGTGCGTGTGTATTTATGTGTTTGTGTTTGTGTGTGTGTTTGTGTGTTTATGTATGTGTGTTTGTGCGTGTGTGTTTATACATGTGTGTGTATGTATTTGTGTATGTGTGAGATTGTGTGCGCGTTTGCATGTGTGTTTGTGTGTGCGTTTGTGTGTTTGTGTGTGTGTTGTTTGTGTGTTTGTGAGTGTCTGTGTGTGTTTGTGTGTTCATGTCTGTGTTTGTGCGTCTGTATTTTTACTTGAGTGTGTCTGTGTGTTCATAAGTGTGTGCGTATGAGTTTGTGTGTGCGTTTGCGTATTTGTGTATTTATTTTTGTGTCCATGTATGTGATTGCGTGTGTGTTTTTACATGTGTGCGTTTGTTTGTATATTTGCATGTTTGTCTATGTTTATGCATGTGTTTTTGTGCGTGTGTGTTTATACTTGTGTGTGTTTGTAATTGTGTATGTATTTGTGTGTGTGCATGTGTGTGTTTTTATGTTTGATTGCGTGCTTTTTTGTGTTTTGTGTGTTTATTTCTGTGCGTTTTTGCGTGTATATTTTACTTGTGTGTGTTTGTGTGTTTGTGTGTTTGTATGTGTGTACATTTGTGTGTGTTTGTGTGTGTATGTGTGTGTGTTTGTGTGTGTATGTATGTGTTTTTGTACTTGTGTGTGTTTGTGTATGTGTGTGCGAGTTTGCGTGTAGTTTGTATGTTTTTTGTGTACGTTTGTGTGTTCCTGTGTTTATTTATGTGTGTTTGCGCGTGTGTGTTTTTACTTGTGTATGTAGTGTGTGTTTATGTGTGTGTATTTTTGTGTGCATGTGTGTATTTGTGTGTGTGTGTCTGCGTTTGTGTGTTTATGTATGTGTGTTTATGCGTGTCTGTCTGTACTTGTGTGTGTTTTTGTGTTTGTGTGTGTTTTTGTGTTTGTGTGTATATTTTACTGTGTGTAATTTGTGAGTGTGTCTGTCTGTGTGTGTGTTTGTGCGCGTGCACGGGCGCGTGTGTGCGTGTTTGTTTCCACTGAAGTAAAGCTACAAAGGATATGGGAGAAGAAGGGAAGCAACTGTAAGGAAAGCAAGACTGGAAGTAGAATTCTTTGGAGACAGGAAGCTTATCACGGGCCTTGCAAAGTACGATTCCAATCGACGAGAACAAAATGTAAAAGACGCATGTCGAAAGAAGTTTAAAACCAAGAACTCTACACACATTTATTAAAAAAAAAAACACGGAACATGATCTTCCACAGAAAAATTCCAACTCGGTTTAGCGATTTTGTTAACCCGTCCCCAATATGCCCCACTATCTCTCCATTATACACGATAATCAAGGACGAAAATTCACGCCATAATTTCTAAGCTGAACTTGGGTAACATGATATTCATCATTGCAGATACAGTAAATTTTAAAAAAATCGAGCGCACTCATGTGTCTGTAATGCGTTTTACTAAATATTCACCCAGTACAATGCCCAAGAGCCGCTCGAGGTAGGGTTCTACTGAATCTGATGAGTAATATGCATGTAAGAAGAGGATGTTTACTTTATGAGAATGTGTGGGATAAATAATACTAATAACATCATGTTACTCTTGATGTGCAGTGAATCTGATTGGTTGACATTGACCAATCACCGAGCGAATTTTGAGGAGACTTAAGAAAACTTCAATGATCCGTTTCTCCCAAAAGTGCACAAAATTGACTACATGAAAACAGAGCGATTACAAAATGGTCGCATTGCTGCGATTTGTAAATTGTCTATAATAACGTAGTGGTGATTTATTAACCAATGAATGCTTGTCGTTGTATGTGATTTTCATTAGTGTATGTATGTATGTATGTATGTATGTATGTATGTGTGTGCGATATAAATCGGCACAATACCATTATGCGAGCTTTTTTTCTTCATATTCGGCTACATCAATATCAGTGATAATCGAAGATCACCTGTTTTTACAATGTCGAAACTATTGCAATATCAATTTATGTATATTAATATTTTATTTTATTAACATTTAAAATTAATGATATTATTTATTATTAATATATTAAATTAATTTATATAACAAATCACAATCTTTATAAAATTTTACTTCATATATATATATATATATATATATATATATATATATATATATATATATATATATATATATATTAGCTCCTGAAAAATTAATTTCGGTTGAGCCCTCTGGTTTGAGGTGTGAATTTGTAAACAGTGACTATTTAAGCTAATACTGCACGACACTTCGACAGAATTGAGTCACTGTCAGTCACTGTGTGTTTATGTGAATCTAAAAATAAACACGCTAAACTTCATCTGCATCCCGTACCGTACGCTGGCGGCTTAGTGGGAGAAGTTCGGACTGACGCAAATTCAGTCGGGTTTCGATCCTAGCTTGAGGCAACCGGACGTCTACCCACACTGATGAGCTGCGAAACAGTCTGTCTGTGGATGACAAAAAATATATATATATATATATTTGAAGGTGACGATAATTAACATCTATTGATCTCGTTTTCTGTAAGTTTTAGAGTTGTTTTTCTATTCTTAGTACTTTAATATGGCGTAGATTACGGTGGAAATTCCAAGTCTCATCTGTAATAAGCGTTCCGAAGTGAAATTGATCTATGGACGACTAAAATATTACCGTGACTCCCCAAACTGCTATTTTTGTGTAGATCTCCAGTAATTTTACCTGAACACCTAGGCTCTTTATAGACCCCGGTTTAGAACCAGAGATTTAATCGAAGAGAAATCTAAGTTGTAAAATTGTATTACCCTTGTGTTTAAATTTTAAATAGTCCTTGTGTTTTGAATATAAACATGTTAAATCCCCAGCAATAAAACTGATCTCCAAATATCTATAATTTTGTTGTTAATGCTTCTTGAATTTTATATTGCAAACTCTCTCTGGAAATCCTGTTGCAATATGTACAGTGAGATTTTATTGAACACTTCTTCAATTATACCTATAGTGAGTGTTAAATTTGAAATAATTAAGAAACCAGAAGGTGGCATGTGTAATTCTGTCATAATGGAAGACTACAGTTAACGAAACAAGAATATAAGCTGCATTTCCAGGGTGTGATGAGGAAAATGTCACCATTTTATATTTTTAATCTCGCGCATGCGCTTTGTTTGTTTTTGATTTTGTCGATTGCACATTATAGTAGGGTCAGTTGGGCACAGTCTGTGAGAAAATGAGCAACATGACGCAATTCACTCCGCGAGAAATTTAGAAACGGCATGCTGTACTGCTTTGCATTGGCACACGAAGCTCCAATACGAACATTCCAGAGTCTTTGGGTGTCAATCCGAGGAGAGTGCAGGTATTTAGTGAGAGCTGAATAATATATCTAGTCAACATCAGTGTGTTTAGAGCGATCACTAGTGATGGCGACGTTATGCCACCGTTCATCTTCCCACGGAGCCACAGACTCAAAACGTCGTGCCTTGAAGAGGTAGAGCTGCTCTGGGTCAAAAGGGTGGCTGTTGGAAGATCCTATATCTGGCAACGTGTATGCACCTCGAGACGTTGTAATGGTTAGCAAGCTTGTCTCGCTAGAACAATTAAGACTAAGTAGTGAGTTCGATCCTCACTGGGTGCCCCATACTTTCGGCTATGTGCCACATCTAAGCCGCGCTTAGAAAATCCATATATCTTGCTACATGACTACGCACCATGTCACACATACAGGAGGACTTGTTCATGGCTCTCAGACAATTTCTGCGACCACAACACTTCTTACATCTGGCCACCTAACTTCCCAGACCCCCCCCCCTTGATTACTATGTGGATGAGGCGTAGTTGAGCGGGAGAGCAACAAAAATCTTTGTAACATCAAAGATTAAATGAAAGCAAGGATCATGGCAGCATTCAGCAACTTAAAAAGGAAATCGTCCAGAGGAGGTGGAGGAGATTATCGAAGTCGTCTGATGGTGGTGGTTGGAGCCAATGGCAATTTTGTTGAATAAATTTACTATTTAGTATGTCAAGATGTTTCCGTGTAATTTTTGTAAATATATCTGTTAAAATGAGATGGCTGTTGTTTTATTTTTCATTTTTCAGTATTTCAAACGTCACTTTATCCATTGCAAACTATATATGTTTAATCCAATAGAAAGATACTCTGGAAATGAAGATGATTGTAAGAGTGTGTTGCGCTTGTGTTCAAATTTTAAACAGTCTTTGTATTTTGAACAATAAACCTATTAAATCCTCGGACATCCACCATTGATCCCTCAGGCGTATACGTAATCTCTCCAGCAACCAAAACAATCCCCAAATTTCTATAATTCTGTTGGTAATGCTTCTTGAATTTTATATTGCAAACTCTTCCTGGAAACTCTTGTTCAATATCTACAGTGAGATTTTATTGAATATGACTTCAACTATACCTTTGCAACAATAACAGGAACATTATATACACCTATTTAAGACACATGAATTTAAGAACCAAATACGGTTATTATTTGGACAAGAGGTTGTCTTCCCTCGCTTGCCTCAAAGTCAATAATCTTGTTTTGAACGCATTGACAATTGACATAAGAAATATGCAGCCTAATATTAATGGGTCCACAAATCGTATAAGCCAGAAAGATGAAGAAATTCCCAGCGCAATCTTCCGTAGATTATTCGGGATCTATTGGAGTTGACTCAGTTTTTATTACGGGATCAATAAGCCGACTATAGAATGCCGGTTTAGAAGCTTTAAGAAAAATTCCTGGAGCAAGGAAAACGGATTTCACAGGAATCCGAGGGAAGTAAAATCGCTCTGTGTTTAAAGATTTTAATTCATCTTCTTGATCGAAATATAAAAACGTTATTTTTGAACAAGATAATTAGTAAGAAAAAGAAAAGTACTAATTTATTACGATAGACGAGAGTTTTCGTTAAATCTAATATCTCAGATGGAATGTAATAGAACGAAGGTATTCTGAATTTAATGCATTCTAAAGGGCTTTTAGCAAACTTGGATCTTCGTGTCCGCAAAAAACAGGGCGTCAAAACGACGGTTTTCCCGTAACACCGCTATTATTTTAATTATAAATATATATATATATATATATATATATATATATATATATATATATATATATATATATATATATATATATATATATATATATATATATATATATATATATATATAATTATTTCACTCCTCGCAGTTTTTTTTTTTACTTTAAAAAGTAATGATTAAAATTGCAATAAAACTTAAACATATGATGGGAGTGAATTTATACATATTTGGGGGGGATTTACAACAAAGATATTAAATGCTATTTTAATTTATTAGGTAGTTTATTTAAAATAATTTTAAATTTATCACATTCTAAAAACCAATACAATTAAAAAATAATGAAATGCAATATTTACCATTTACCAATTTATAAAGAAATAAATATGAAAACAATTTTTTATTCATAACTTTATAAACCTTTATAAATTATTAATATATATTAACCAACTATAAGAAAATCCTTATTATTTACCATTTCATAAAGTTCGAATAGATTGTCAATTAGCCGATTTTTTGCCAATCATTCCAATAAACAATATAATAAATAGTGTAAATTAACAATCTAAATAAACAGTATTTATTATTTTTGCTGTAAATTCTCAAGAAAAAAACTAATAAATTCACTTGCATATGTTTAGTTTTTATTACAATTCTAATCACCGCTTTTTAAAAGAATAAACATTGCCGAGGAGTGAAGATCGTTAAAATAATAACGGTTGTAATGATAACAGTACGCATGCGTAGGCTTTAAGAAAGCTTTATTCAACTAAGAACACAAAGTTCGTGTATAGCGTCCTTTTCTAGTTCCAGTAAACAGAAATAGCTTTCTCAAAACAAGGGGTGATCACTCTTGATTATTCATAACAACGGTGTCAATAGAAAAAACGATCTTTTGAAACTATTATTTTTGCAGACTCTAAAGTCCAAGTTTTCCGAGCACAGAAAGAATAATTTTCTTAAGAAAGTTGATCGGTTATTCTGCAACATAACAACGCTGAATTTCAGGATGTAAATAGTTCGTGGAACACGTAAATGGAATTGCATTCTCCCGACTTCTGTCTCACATCTATTTCACTCCATGTGACGCTCGTTATCTGGTCAGTAGTCCCAACAAAACGTCCTCGGCGAATTCTTCGAATAAAATTGGAAGCTAACATTTGTTTCAATACAAGACATTTCTGGCGTCCATTCACCGACCACTTAGCCTTATAATCTATTACATTTTATAGAATCTTTTACCCAAAACAATTTTTCATTTTTAATGCAGTTTGTAAATGCAACATGTACTTATTTTCTCTTTTATTTACAAGTGCGATCTATTTTAGTTGCTGTTACGAGTTTTCAGTTGTCGAGATGTTATTGGGTAAAGTTATTTGATTGTAATTCTGTACTGGTAGTTTATGATATTTGATGTAAGCTTGACTTATTTAAGACTTAGAGGATTAGGCTTTAAAATTAAGATTTAATTACATTTTAAAATTTTACCGCATTATACGTCATTTCTTTACTTGACATGGATTTTCAAATAAATCTTAAGTTGTTAATATGTATAAAAAGTTTCAGAAAACTAGGATTATTATAATATATTTGAAGCTTTTCAGACGTTAGTTCACTATAAAAATATTTAGAAATATTCTATCAGGTTTCTAAAAAAGGGTTTACTCATAATTCATATTTAATCACCATTTTCTCCACTTCCCTATGATTTCATGTCATATTTCTGGTAACTTCTTTAACCCCTTAAAGAGGACGATCTCCCGTTGCTGTTGTTGAAGACAGAGAGCAAGAATATGTCTTTAGGTACCAAATGAGTGATTTACTATTATAATGCAGAGAAGAAATTATGATATATTCTAAGTTAAATGAAAAATTGCTTCTACGCCTAATGATATATATATATATATATATATATATATATATATATATATATATGTATATATATATATATATATATATGCTGTGGTGTCCTTCCTCTAAAGAGTCTATGTTATACTTTTCCGCCTACTATAAGATTCGTAGGACAGAAAGCTTCGGTGAACTCTCACTAGTCTGATGTACGTACTGTTTAATATACGATATATCTGCAAACCTGATTTTTGTTAATACTTAACCATTTACATGGTCACAACAGTATATATATATATAATTTATTTGAAAATTATAACACAAATATGCTATAAAATCACTACAAAACTTTCAAACCTTACATTCAAGACCATCACTTGATAAGACACCAGAAGTGCTGAAAAAAATGGCTATTTTTGTCGTGATTTTATAACATATTTATGTTATAATTTTCTAATAAATTATATTGCTTTACTGTGTATAGGGCATTCTTTTAAGAATAGTATTATTGTTTATTGGAATTTAAACAGTATACACATCAATCCTATAATTATATATATATATATATATATATATATATATATATATATATATATATATATATATATATATATATATATATATATATTATATCGGCACTATGGCTATCATCTTCTTCCCAAAATGAAAAACTCCTTGACTGGGCGGAGTGATTATGATTATTATAATATCTGCTGTTAATGAAATTCTTTTACCAATCGGTTAAAAGCTTCTTCAGAAATGGAATCCAAGCTCTGTCACACTGGTGGAAGTAGTGTGTAAACCGCAAATACACATCATTTGGTCACATTCCATGTGAGTATCTTGGTCAGTGTATGGAACTTTCAGCTGATACCCCTATATATGTAGTCTTACTGGTGTAACATGACCAGATTTATTTATATTGAAAGTAATTCAATTAAATCCATCATTTTAGGTACTGATTTATATATATATCCCCACCCTGAAATGTAATTTATCTTTCATTCTTTCTTTCTATTGTTTCTAATATGGATAAAATTAAGAACATGCAAACATCAGGTGATCGCAAAATTTGGTCACAACCAAACGGCCTTGACCGCTTTTGAACTGGTTCAACGGTTCGATTTGATTTTATATATATAGCATTCAACAGTTGAATTTGATTTCATACGTAGCGTACAACGTTAGGTGCGTGCCTGTACTAACTCGTCAGAAGAATCATAGCCGTTACACCTAGATGACGTGTCAATGTTTATTCCTTTCTCCGTGGGCTGGCTCTCACGTAAAATCGTCTTCTGATCTTCCAGAAGCTGACGGGATCATCAGGAACTCAAAAGACAAGATGGACTGTATCCTCCATGAGTGAAAATCAAAGCACTTTCAGGAGAACAATCAAACAAATAAATAACATTGATAAAAAATAAAAATTCCTCATATAAAGTGAACCAAGAGAAAACAAGATGTATCTACCTGGGACTATTTATAAAAAGAAAAGAAAAATAAATGATGAAATATCGTCTAAATTATTTGAAAGACAAGTAAACCATTGAACATTTCTCTTATGATAATTTATATATTTTCTTTCCTTTCTCCTATTCTTTTTTATCATTTTCTTCTTCTCCTACTCCATATCTTTATTATATTAAATAAGTATAAATTTACATCTATTGTTTGTTCATGTTTTTTATACGTTATCTCTGCTTTTATTCGTTCCTACCCGAGTAGAAAATCTCTACTTTTTTTTCTTTTAAGCGAGCCGCACTCCCAGCCATATGTATGAAATTTGTCGGGAGATAAATTTCGTAACACTGGTAACAAATACAGATGTTAAAGTAGACGTAAATTGCATTAGAATGTTCATTTTAAGGCAGACAGCCTCCACATATTTTGGATGAATTGCCCGAACACAATATGACCAACAAATTTCCCCTCTGTTGGCTCTGTAACGAATTAAACGAAGAATTGAGAAACAAATGCAGAGAAAGATAAAAAAAAAGATAATCTACAAACAGAACGTGAGTGAGTGTTAAAAAACAAAACAAAAATATAAATTAGAGAAGCAAAAAACAAAACAAAACAAAAACCCGGAGTAATAAGAGAGAAAGCAATCATACAGAAAAATGGAAAAACAGGCGAAGTTGATTTTTCTTTTAGATATTCTGTTGCAAGTCGGTTATTAAACATGACAAATTTCACCTTTTGATTTTATGAAAGCTTTGAATTAAATCTTCGGATTATCTGATTAAGGATAATCGTCTCTATTCGACTCCGAAGTTGAGGAATGCGAAGATTACAAAATTTCGCCTCGGCCAATGCCGCCGGCCTTATCTCCATATTAAGTGAGAAATGAAAATGAGAAAAAATTATAGTGAAAGGAGTTTGGCACAGCGGGGAGGGGGGAGAAATAAGTAAAAGAATTAAGCGCCAAAAAGTTCTCTACGGTCTTCAGATATTATTTATTGGCACATCCGCACGGGGGAAATATGACACGTTTATTAAGGGGTCCCGATTAAATTTACAGCTCCAAACAATTAAAAATTAGCCATTATGTTTTTCGGGAACAAATGTGTAATTAATTTCGGTATAAACTGGTAGAGAGAGAGAGAGAGAGAGAGAGAGAGAGAGAGAGAGAGAGAGAGAGAGAGAGAATGAGATAAATACGAACAAACTGAAATTGACATAAAGATAGCGTGCGTGATATATATAATTAGATAATTATACAGACTTACACACAAACAAACACACACACACACACACACACACACACATATATATATATATTGAGATAGATAGATAGATAGATCAAGAAATTGATTTAAAGTGATAGAAAAAATGGAATATAATTAGATAGATAAACAAGCTGAGATGGATAGGTAGTTAGGAAGAAAGGAATAAAATTAGATAGATAGATAGATAGATAGATAGATAGAGAAACAAACAAAAATACGGGCTGATAGATAGATACATACATACGCTGAGATGGATGCAATGTTATTTATAGTATGCTTCAAGTAATAATTAATCACGCCTATTACCATGAAGATATACGGAATTCAACAAATACTAAATTCAAACACTAGCTGAAATAAAAATTATTTTGGCGAGCAGTGAAGCATTCTGTAAAATTTTAGATTGAATTATTCATAGAATTAGCAGAAATCAATAGTAAATAACCAACAATAGAACTTTGAACAGATTATTGTAATTGATAGGAAGCAAATTTATCTGACAGATTATCTGGCTTCTATCTATATTGAGACGCAATGGACGTACAAAGAGCAATACTTTACTGAGGGTCTAAAAGAAAACCATTTCAAAATATTAATTTTATTAAACAATACTCAAGGGAAAATATATAAAAAAATATTTGAATATATATAGATTGTTTTAGCAGAGTCTGGAAAGTCAGGAGAGGTATTCAAATAGCTAATTGAATTTATGAGAAACAGAGATTTCCTTAGAAAAGAGTACTGGAGTGATCTGTGATATCTATCATCTTTTAATGGCGGTGAATGCTGAAGAATCTCCCCAAAGGTAAAGAAAAACTGCAGACAACAAAAATGTGGTTCTACAGAAGGATGCTGAGAATTCCATGGATGTAACGAGTAAGCATCAAATAGTATCAAAACGAAGGCTTATACTCAGAATCGGGAAGAGACAAGTGAAATTCTTTGGGCTCGTAATGAGGAAAAAGGCCCTTGTAAACTTTTACTCTAGAAGCGAGCCAATTACCTGAGAAGTTTGTGTGAATAGATGGCAAAACGAGGGGTAGTCTTAGCAAAAACAATAAAACTGTTAGAAGCAACACAGAATGGGAAGATTTGGAGAGCCATGACCCCCATATCCTAAAGGCACGCGGTACATAGAAGTAGAAGGGTAAGAGACAAATGTTTTGAAGAAAATGTCAAATTCAGGAGTAAATACTGTCTATTTACAGACGTGTGAGCGAGTTGTCGGAGCATTAGCTTCAAATCCCAGCAATGGTAGATTTGTCAAGGAGATAATTTCTTGTTAATCTCAAACGAGAAAAACCTAGCGTTGGGAAGTAGCTGAATAAGAATACGTTGTGTTCGCCCAAGTCACGCGAGGAAAATTGGCTGACGTAACTGTTCTGAAGCCTTTGATAGTTTATCTTAACACAAAGTCATAAATCATCATAGTCGAGGCTTTAAACTTAGTGGCCTTGTTCAACTACTGATCAGGCCTGATCGTGCGCTTTCTCCCAAACATTGTAAATAAGGTCTACTCAGTATGTCAGCATAAACCACATATTATCTCTGTGGGGGTTGAAGAAATAAAAATGTGTTTGATATCTTCCAGACACACTTGGAAATGAGTAACTAACACTTATCTTGTAGCCATGGGTATCGAATGAAACCATTATGGCAGAAATTACATCAGCAGACATTTATAAACATATACTGAAAATCAAGGTCGCACATATATAATACTGATATATATGTGATTTACCCACGTACAAATGTGTTGACCAAAATATTAACGAGAGAATACTTATTCCAAGATGAAATTCAATATTAATAAGAAACAAAATGAAATTCTTTCCAAAGGAAACGTCTCATTTAAGAAACAAATTTCAATAAAATTTCGTTTGGAATTCGTAGTTTTCTATGTATCAAGAAAGCTTCCATATCATTTGAATGGTCAAGAAAGTGAATTCTTCTTTTAATCATAGATTTCCTCTCGTTAAACAGTCACCAAAATGGAAAATGTTCTGCCAAATAATTAAGAGTTGTTGATATGCTTCTAGGCGAAAACGGTGGCTCTTAATTTTTCCATAACACTCCTGTCTGTAAGACTATTCCCTGATAGAGTGTGAACCGATATTCCACTAGAAAGATACAATAACTATGGAGAAAAAAACGAACCATATTTGGGAATTCATCTATCGTCTGTATCAAACAAAAGCAATCGTCATCACGGCATGGAGACTTTATTTTCACCATTTTCACACGGCAGTTCGAAGAAGCAAGCTGCAGTCAAAAATTAGAATAAAGTAAGCAGTCCTCACTGACGTGGCTTCCGTCGGCTGACAGTCTCTGTTCTGCAGAACTTATAAATGCTCAATATAAAAGAAAACGCGACCGCCTCTCAAAGACACGGAATACATGAGCAAATCTTTTAGGTGGATTTTGAGATACGCCCTGCCAATTTCCATTTCCGAGCTGCATCGAGGTCACCTCATACGGATTTCGCCGAGATTGATCTAAGTTCTAAGTATCAGTCTTAGAACGGCCGCCTGCACAAGCAGAAGCTCGGCGGATATTTTCACGGCAGTTCAGAAATTTTGATTTTTCTTGATCAGTTTTGAATAACAAGAATATTTTTTTGCAACACGCTGACGCCTGTTGAAATCATCACAGCATTAAGTATTGCTGAAATTATCAGAAACATTCTTTCACGATTTACAAACTCTACGTTTCGTTCAATTTCGCAATCTCTGAAATTTGATCAGTCTGATTCGTCTGGAACTCTACTTTGACAAAAAAAACCTATTTCGCAGTTTAAGAATTCCTTTAATTTAATTCTACATGATTTTATGGTAAACAGTATTTTTGAAGATTTTTTTTTCTTTTTAACTGCGAAGAATAAATTCTTATGCTTTCTTATTCTTGAGCACGTCCCAACGTTAAAAACACATCTTGTGTCACAACCTGGGTGGGGTCAAGTAAATACACTTACTCTTGAGCATGCAACAGGCCATGCGTAAATCTTTATTTCCGCAGATAAATTCAAATGTTTTGAAGCGTTTGGCTGTGTGATTTGTTCATAATTCTTGCAAACGCCGAGTGAATTGGAAACTGGATTCTTGTATGTAAAAAGTTATAGAAAAAGCATGCAAAAAAATAATATTGCATTTTTATTAAATTATTATTTGTTTAATCATTAAACTGTTATTTTTTTAAATAGTGAGAGTATTTTGTATTTTAAATAATAAAATATTTAATTTTTCCAAAGAATTAATGAAAATTTATTGTAAAAATCTAAACATCCTAATAAAACCAAATGTACTTTGTACCTCTTTATCTATTTGCATTTCTCCCCAAAATTTGG
>OZ038484.1:44364080-44386580 GCA_964036315.1 Acanthosepion esculentum
GTTATCATTTAAGATAGCTCCCGCGGAATGCTCTTGATTGGCCATTCATCATAATAGGTAGGGAGGATTTGATGTGATAGGCAGCAATGAACTACTCAAAATTGATCTCTGCATGTAAGTTTTGCATTAATATTTAAGCTTGCCTTTTAAAAGTACAACGATAAATCTTCTGCCGCCATGTAATTTAAAGACAATTTGATGTACGTAGGCCCTTACTTTCCATAAAAGCAATTTTTTTTTATTTCATGGGTGACTTTCGCAGGATTTCGATTATTTCCAAATGTATTTCCAAATTATAAATATTGTACAAGAACATTCGTCGCAAAAAAATCACTTAATATGTCGTGGAAAACAATCGCAGTCATGTAAACTAAGGAATCCAAAATTTCAGGATTGCGGGTCCAGATCCGTCCCGGAATATTTTTTAATTTGCTCACAGTGCCTGATTCCAAAATGGTATAATATATTAAGTGTGACACATTGACACACTGACGTTCACATTTATTATACACACACGCACGCGCGCACTTTCTCTCTCTCTCTCTCACACACACACACACACACACACACACACACACACACACACATATATATATATATATATATATATATATATATATATATTTTAAGCGTATATATATGTTTGGGTGTGTGTGTCTCTGTGTGTGAAGAAAATCATTAAAAATCCATCTCGTTTATAATTTATTTCATGAATATATTTATATATTCATCTCTTCAGACAGAAGGGTTTTAGAAATGGAATCAATCCGTCCAGACAGATAGAAAAAAGGAAGAGGAAATAAAAAAGGAAAATTTTGTATAATATAAAAGAAAGAAAGACAAAAAAATCCAATATATATTTTTTGTAATTCATGGAAGAAAGAAAGAGAAAAAAAATAATGGGAAAGAATGAAAGAAAAGAATGGAAAGTAGGAAGAAATAAATTACGATCCAAAACCTAAAATATAATAGGAGGACCCAGAAAAAAAATTTATTTTAAGTGTTGAACAAGTTAATACACTGGGTAAGGTAGGGAGCGATCAGAATGAAAAGAGTTACATTAATATACTTAATACTCAGTAAATCTCATTATCGCATCATTATAATAATTACAATTTTAAATTATCATAATAATAATAATAATGATATTCAACATCAACAAAATAAGGGAAATTATATAACATCATATAAATAAATTAAATAATATAAAAATAAATATAAAATATATGAATAAAACCAGAGATAATTATCAAGAACAAGTTTAGAATATAAATATAGAAAAGGATAAAAATTATGAATATAATACTATCAATAATACTGTTGTAGGACTCTCACCTTTTACACAAGATGAACTCGTCTAAAGTATACTTATACTGACAGAGTTGGAGATGCGTAAAGATCCGTTGAGACAAGGTTGAGATACGTAGAGTCCAGAGAGAGAGAGAGAGAGAGAGAGAGAGAGAGAGAGAGAGAGAGAGAGAATTACGGTTTCACTTACAGAGACTTGTACATATACTTTCTACTAACCCGCATTCCTGGACTACTAATCTTCATTTCAAGTTTGTATTCTTACGTTCAATACACTTATTTTCCTATTTCAATTACTGGCAGTGTTTATTTATTTGTGCAGGATTCCATCCCTGGTATCCACAACAAATACTAATATAAATTCATTAATAATTTCAAATTATAAATGATGAAAGGTAGATAACCTCATAAATAAGCATATATAAAAATGTGAATACACGTACGTATATATGTTAGTAAACATATAAAAAAAGAATGAACACTTCAAATGTATATCCCCCAAAATCAATGGTTTAGGGAAATTTAAATTTGCTCTGATGTCTATAAATTCGTTTATTTCATTAAATAATTGTTCAACAAATTTACATTATTTATTATAATCTTCTCTTGTATGCATAGAACGCATCTGTCCCGGAAGTTGTTGGGTGTCTGACACTGACAGATGATATCCAATTTAATTTGTGGAGTGAAGACTCTATCTTTAAGTTTCCAATAATGCTTTAATAGAGCAGTTTGGTGTCTTAAAGAAGTATTGTAGAAGGAATGCTGGTGATTGTAAAGTTTCTCTCCAACTCCCAGCAGATATCCCTTTGTATACTTTTTTTTATCATTTTCTTCTGGAATATGGTAGCTTGGTATACGACATTTTTCGAATTACAGATACCTTCAACTGGGCTGTTAGTTCCATTTCTACAATTACAAGAAGGGTTGTTTTCTGGTGTGTTGCCGCCATAAAATGTTTTTAATAATTGGTTGTTGTGTGAGTCAGTAATATTATGTATGTTGTTAGCGCAGCAATAACTAATGTTTAGAGATTTTCTATTGAAAGTATTTTGTAGAGTGCTATTGTAATTTAAATATTTGCCGATTAAATTTAGAAAAGATCTGCCAATATTTATATTAGACAATTTATAGAAAGGTGGGGTAAACCATATTGTCTTTCGTTTTCTCTTTTTGGTTCTATTATTTGTATTGTTTTTCAAAGTTTGCTGGTAAACTAATTTTTGTTTGAAATTACTCTTATTGGGGGCTTCGTTATAATTTATTTTATTCTCATTGAAGATGTTTTGGGAAACGACAATCTATCATCTCTAGTTTTTACGGTGTTAGCGATTTGTTTAATTATTGAGATAGGGCGATTGGTTTTAACTTTAATATAAATAGGTGTTTGCTTTTCTTTATAAAATGTTTTAAATGTTTTGCTAGGGAGTTTAAAAGTGATATCTAAGAAATTAACAATTTTTAGGTTAGATGAGATTACATTTGTAAAGCCTATGAATTTGAAAAACCTTATAATCTTCTGAATTCTAGAAGACAGAATCATTAATATGTGGGATGAAAATAATTCCATCTCCTCTGTAAAGACCTACTTGTGTAGGATCAAATAGTAAGAGTGTCTAGTATACAGATACCTACTAAATCATCAATTTGAGCAGAGTCATATGCGCCCACAGGAAGGTCGAAGTTATCATTAAGACTTTTAACCCAAGTATCACTGTTATATATTAGTAAAGATTGTCTAGAAGCTAAGATCACTTCAAATCCATCATCTGTAATGTTAACATCATTTTTGGCAAGATTTAAACTTTTTAATAATATATCTTTTCAATTGGCGATAGAAAAATCTATAATGTCAAAATAGATAAAAGTGGCCTTATTTTTTATATTACGGAACCATTTTTATTATTCGAATAATCATTCTAAAGATTATTATAATAAATTCCTTGTCTAGCCTGTATTATTCTTTTAAGTATATATATATATATATTTCAAAATAAGCCTAATTCAATTTTGTAAAGATTAATTCATCGTGATTGTAGATAATTGTCGAAATTAGGTTTGTGGTTTTTAAAAAGTAAATATGCATTTATTATATGTGTTTTCCACATTTTGCCTGTAATATCAAATTTATTAGCATAATCAGCAGAATCTTTCTTAATGAAATAATCCTATTGCTGTTGTCTTATTTTAAGTACTAGTGATTTTATTGAGAAGATTGTAATACTTCGTGGGGTATATTTTGTAAATATTTCCTGATTTATCGGCTTTAATCCTTCTTATAATTTATTTTTATATTTATATTTTTTGTAATTTATATTGGAATTGGTTAGGTGTTTTTCTAAAGGAATTTTTTTTTATAAATTAAGGTACTAGATGGTCATTATTAGCTTGAGTATTTTGTGATTTTTGTTTATATTTTTCCTTTTCGCAGCTTAGTGTGTCTTGGGGGTTTAATTAAAAATAAATTTTCCATCGTAATATTTTTTAAGGTCAAATATATTATCTGAGTGATAGAGTGAAATACTGTAAGGAAAAGTAGGGAATGTTTTCAGGGAATAGCCTGGAGTAGATTTATCCATTTGGTGGATTCATTCAATTTCTAAAACCCTTCAGTCTGAAGAGATGGATATATAAATATATTCATGAAACAAATTATAAACGAGATGGATATGTAAGGATTTTCTTGAATTAATTTTATTATATTGTTCAGTTACTTACATTGTGCTCTCTTTGTATTAATTACCTACTTGGAATTATCACTACCAATTACCAATTGGTACATATATATATATATATATATATATATATATATATATATATATATATATATATATATATATATATATATATATATATATATATATATATATATATAATTTAGGCTCTACTTTTGTATTGAGCACTGTTTTTTTAAAATAAAAACAAAAATAATAATACGTTAGGTAAATAAACCGAACTTCTTTAGTAGAATATCAGTTTATTTACCTAACGTATTATTTACTATTTTTCTATATATTTACACACACACATACGCACGCACACACGCGTATATATATATATATATATATATATATATATATATATATATATATATATATATATATATATATATATATAAATAAAAAGGAAAGAACAGTAAGATATAAAATCCGGTGTTCTTATAGATATTTTTATTTTTACACAATAGTGCTCTATGTAAATTTAAATTTACAGAGCATTAATATTATAAATTAATAGATTTAAAATATGGTTTTACCGCTACACAGTGATGACCATGTTTCAGAAATGGAAGCTAAAGCCCCTGAATTTAATTTTGTTATTAAACCAAAGACATTAGTTCCATTTCCTCATCAAGCGAATTTTGGAGTAACTTACTTTTTAAAGAACAACCGTAAATTTTAAAAAGTAAGTTACTCCAAAATTCGCTTGATGAGGAAATGGAACTAATGTCTTTGGTTTAATAACAAAATTAAATTCAGGGGCTTTAGCTTCCATTTCTGAAACATGGTCATCACTGTGTAGCGGTAAAACCATATTTTAAATCTATTAATTTATAATATATATATATATATATATATATATATATGTCTGTGTATGTGTGTGTGTGTGTGTGTGTGTGTGTGTGTGTGTGTGTGTGTGTGTGTGTGTGTGTGTGTGTGTGTGTGTGTACTGTCAGATAAAAGATAAAATATGATATGCCAATATATTTTAGTAGCTACTGAACACTGACGAAATAGTGAAGCAACCATTCTTCTACCAACTGGAGTCCTTTTTATTATTACCATTTAAAATTAATCTTTTAATGTAAACTTTGTACTCGAATTACTAATAAAACGCAAGGGCAAGCATTTCCAGTTATCATAACCTCTTCATTCGCTTACTGTCGACATGGATTTATCTATCTATCCATCTATCTATCTGAAATATATATATATATATATATATATATATATATATATATATATATATATATATATATATATGATGGAATCAATCGTCGCGGACGACAAACGAGGGCTCAGTAAAATAAAGAGGTACTGAACTTCTCTTGTCACGCATGTGTCTCTCGAGGCAGATGTTTTGCAGAGTTTTAGACAGATGGAACCATTCGCACGAGGAGTTGAGGATCAATTGCCACATGTTGCTGTGAATCGATATCAAGGCCTGCTTTACTTCGTGTGAAAAAGCCGCCATGGTAGGTAAGGCTATCATTGAGAGGAACAGAATGCTGCCAACTTTCTTTCATATTTGCACGCCTTTGATCCCAAAGTCGGCGTCTTTCAAACCTTTATATAGATGAGAAGCAGGACAGGCGCCAACTTATTCGCTCTGACGCTTTGTTTTCCCAGGAAGAAAGGGCATGCATCTTCGCTTCAGTTTGTCTTTGACTTCGTCTTGGAAACGCAAATGTGTGTGCTTGCCCGCCTGTGTGCATGGACCTGTTTGTAATTAGTTATATCAGAGAAATATTTTATTAATAAATTGTGTTATTATGAATGTACAGTAAAATATTTAAAATGAAAAAAGAAATAATTTTTTTTGTTCGTAATTATTATCTATTAAATTACTCGGACAGAGTCCAGATTCATAAATGGTAAATCGTTCTGGGTATGACGATAAACTACATCCGGCAGCAAGGTCTCTGATCAGGAGGTTTCTGAGGAGCATGGAGCCACTTCTTAATTGTTGTTGTTCCCATGTCCACCCTGATGCAGGAGGTAGCATCTGTTAGGGTGCCAGCTATGGGTAAATAGTTAACCCACAAACTGGGATCAAAACATCATGAAAGTATAAAAATACATAATTATAGTAAAAGTACTAGCAATACATTTGACTCGCAACAAAACCCTCTTTGCAAAAATATGTCAATGCAAACTGATCTACGAACTGATTTCTTACAATGAATACATACTCTATTCATGCGAACCTATACTAAAAATCATGCTGGGATCAAATAACACATTGATGTTGATATGTCGTAAAAGAAAATAAACCAAACCAAACCATACATGCTAAAAGATAAATTTAATTCTTAGTTGTTATTGCTTTTTCTCTTGACATTGAACATTGCATTTGCAAGGAGTTCTTGATTTGAATGCATTGTCTTCCTGGATTGTTCGGCATTCCTAATTTTGTTTTTATATCTATCTATTTGTCTATCTGTCAATCTGTCTGTCTTTCTGTCTAATTCTCTCTGTCTTTGTCTGTCTGTCTGTCTGTCTCTCTCTCTCTCTCTATATATATATGTATATAAAGTATGTGGTGCAGTTTAAATTTATATTACATGAATCATTCATACAAAAAGCAGATAGTGAAGTTAATGATATAAATGGCGAGAATACATCTTCGCAAACAAATTTATTAAGATACATTAACCCACGAACCTGTAGATGAATGTTATGCTCCCTGTTTTTAATGAATTTCAGTGGCATAAGGACTTTTTATACGAGTACTTTTGCCTGTTCATACAGGCATCCTCAGGTATGGAAATCTATCTATGAGATGTATTCTCGCCATTTATATCATTAACTTCAATATCTGCTTTTTGTATGAATGATTCATGTAATATAAATTGAACTGGAAATACAGAGAAGGAATTCCAACAAGCAAGTAAGCAAAAAAAATACAGGAAGGCATTTATTGTAGAATTTAAAGAGAATTTAGAGGGTCAGTCCTAAGTGGAAAGTCAGGCAAAGATACTCTAGGTGAGTCAAGAGGAGAGTTTGAAAAAGATTTACGAGCAAAACATTCTGCTTCATCAGCAGAAGATTAGGATCGAACGAAGAGATAGAGAATATACATTTATTTAACACACTGTTAGTTACGCCTGTAGTCACGACAACCAAACTTGTTAGAGCGCTTCATTCTGTCAGGAAACGAAGACTTAGCCTCTTTTTTGTTATCTATTTTTTTACCAGAGCTCATGTTGCAATTTTCGTTCTTATTATTGCTTTTCTCTGGCACCCTTTATTACTGGTCCCCATATTGTATTCATTTCTATGCTTGATCGGCTCAGAAGATTTTTGTGATCTAGCATATGTTCTGATTCCTTAAATTTCCCAATTTCCCAATGATGTTTAAAATTATTAAGAGCAGGCTCAAAGAGGCGTCTGTAGTGATCGGAACTATCACGCTGGTAGAGCAAGAAATGTGATTCCTGTTGGCTATAGCTGTTGAACAGGCAGGCGTGAACCAAGGTGAATTTTGTGTTTACATTACTTAGTACCACAGGCTTAGACATTCACAGGTAGGACTCGCCATGGCATGTTCACGGTGACAAACCATCTCCGTTTCCTTCATGTTTCTTTGAAAGTGAGCTAGTTCCACTCAGACAGCTTCTTCCCCAGAACTGTTACTTTGTGGAGCAAACTACAACGAGAATGCTTCTCTGACAATTATACCCTTTTTCGAATTTCAAAAGGATTGGCTGAACCCGTGATACGTTTTTTAAGCAACGGTTCTCTTTGTGAAGATCATCTCCCCAGAACGATATTTCCAAGTGGTCACCTGCTTGAAAAATCGGCTTTGTTGAATTCCAAACAACGGTCTTATGGGCGAAACACTAATTATCTAAATATTATGCAACTGTTTCATGAGCCCCCTAAAAATGATAAATAATACTAAAGTAGAAACGACTTCTTGAAATCACATTGAGCCATCATTTTTTTAAGAAGAGTGGTATTTATTTACATTATTCGGTCTACTGTCCTCATCTTTGTTACCAATTTTATCACGTTTCAGCCGTTGTACGCTCCAGCCTTCTTCAGATGGTTGGAATGTCGAACTGAACCCTTTATTTCGCTCGTCGGAGTAGACTATTCTAGTTGCCATGTCTAATGAATGTTAGTTATCAGATACCTCCTTTTAATTCACCTCTCCATTTCTCTACTGACTAAAACAGGTATTGAACTCATATCTCTTTGGGTCCTGTCAGTGGATCTAACCAACGCCTTTATCCACTGTGGCATGTATCCTTAAGGACATCTGTGTATGATTTTCTGGGACTACTAAATTAATGTCTTCATCCTTCATTTTTTACCCGTGCTCATAATGCAATTTTTGTTGTTATCATTTCATTTTTTTTACCAGAGCTCATATTGCAATTTCCGTTGTTATTTTTTTATTTTCTCTGGCACTCCTTGTTACTGGTTCCCATATTGTATTCAATTCTATACTTAGTCGGCTTAGGAAATTTTTGTGGCCTGGGGTATGTGTTGATTCCTTAAATTTACGAATTTCCAATGATATTCTTTGTCTATTGTTTCAACCTGATCCCACACAGGGCGGTGATCTCACTTTTCTCTCCATATGTGGTCAGAAACGCATGATTTTTCCACTTCCCCTCGTGTTACAGCTTTCTGGTGTTCTTGAAGCCTTACCTGAAGGGGGTGGTCTGTCTCCCCTTTATATTTTTCCGCAGCTGCACGCGATAGCGTACGCACAGTCTATAGTCATGTTCTCCTCTACGGGGGGTCTTACTCGGGAGAGATATCTGCGAAGTGCCGTCCAGCTTTTGAAGGTTGTCCTGAAGGAGGCCGGAGCGTACAACGGCCAAAATGTTGTGATATATATATGGCAACAGAGATAAGGACAGTAGTCCGAATAATGTAAATAGTGTACATAATACCTCATCTCAGAAATATAGACAGATACTGAAGAGTGGTATTTGTTTACTAACCCATGAATCAAAGATCATGACCTTTGTAATTGACTTTTGTGTAAATCTCCAGTTGTAAAAATTAGCTGAAGCTCACATTTTATATTTACTGGAATATTGGAAATTTTCTTTCCATCTCCAAAGATCAATTGTCCAACAAAACGAGTTTTATTGATTTTGAAAGTCCTAAATGAATGCATTATCGAATTCCTAGGGTGCAAGTCGATTGGCTTATGGAATCTCTGCTGTATGGAAATAAAGACAGCTGTGGTTATGAGAAAATCTCTTTTCTCAGCGCTGCTGTTTGCCAAAAGCAACGAGACGACGTGAACAGGAACATAATCCGAAATATATGGGTTGTTCTCTAAAAAAAGTCACAAATACGTTCAGAGGCATTCATAGTATTCGTGAAGTTTCTACATGATTTATTAGATATGCCAAAGAGAATTTTGAGTCACGACGGGGAATTATAGATGAGCTTGAAAAATGAGAAAATGAAGCGAATCGAACTATTTAATCTGCAAGCATAGCATTTAGGCCAGCTTTTGTTTGTGTACATATCAATGAGTCAGACTTAAATTGATCACAGCTTCTCCGTTTGCTGGCCTTCTGTAAACTTCGTATAGTTGCTTTAATTTCGGCTGAAAATACAGGCAGCAATTGTGCAACATTTGGATATTTTTTATTATGCGCTTCTTTGATCTAAGCTTTCGGCTCACATGAGACATCTTCAGAGTGGTTATATGGACATTTGAACAAAGAGAGACAAGCTTTGAACAAAGAAATCCTGTCCAAAACTGTCGAATTGGTAGATTAATCTTTGACCCGTTGTATGTTAAAAATTATTAAATATATCTTACTGGAATTCTGCGAGATTTTTATAAAACTATTGGACTTTGAACAGTAAAAATGTATTTAGCTCTACTTTGAAATGATGTTGTGGCCTCCTGATCCAAATTTCCTCTCTTCTGCTCCCTCTTTTTGAAACTTATTCACCGTTCCCATGATGGTTCTTGAATGGGCTTTGAAGAGCTAAGCCAGAGTATGAGCGTTGGTACCATAAATGAAGGCCTGAATGATCTTTTTCCTCTCAACATTGCTTAGTTGGCAAGACATATTTGGACTGACACAAAATGATTTCAACCAGATTCTCTTTGGAGTTGAATAACTCAAACAGATTTTTAGTGATTCTTATGATAAATGTTGTTAAGATGGATAAATGCCTCATCTGAAAACCTGGAAAAATGAAAAGCAATTAGTTTAGTGTTGTTTTTTTTTTTTTTAGACATTAAACATTTTGTGGGAAGAGCAAGTATCCCACGCTGTTACACGATGTGGACAATTTTGCTGTTACACCCGGTATATAGGTATGTATATTATATAATGTAGGTTATATAATAGTATCCGGAACAAAAATGAAATTGATGAGACAAAGTCGAAAATTTATAATCTACGCGTTTCGCTGAGCGCCTGCTACCTTTGGTTTCTTCGAATAAGAAAAAAAAAGGAAAGAAAGAAAGAAAGAAAGAAAGAAAGAAAGAAAGAAAGAAAAGCAAAACTGTGTGGGGGAGAAATTGCCTTTGCACACTGTTTTCCCTTTCTTTCATACTAACTTGAGGAAGCTAAAATGAGCAGACGCTCTGGCGAATCCCTTCATTATTATTTTCTCTACTTTGCCTTATCTTCACATATGTATATGAATATATATGTATATACATATATATATGCATATGCATATATATGTATATGCATATCTGATTGCAGCCATCTTGTTGTCGTTCATGACCATCGTAATTTATCATTGGAAGAATTAATTTTGCCTTACAATATCAACCATTGCCCGTTCATGAACCTTTTACTAATGTAAAGGCTGGTTGTGTTGAAAAGGTTGATATGGCTGCGTGTTGTATAGCATTTAACAATTATACATTTTTGTATCAAGGAAAAACTATGGAAAACGGATTTTTGTTTCAAAGATAAAATATATATTAAAATCAACAAATACAAAACATTTTGTAATGTGTGAAACAATAAGATAGGAGAAGTTGTTTCCCTTTATCTGTTAGCTGAAAGATTAAATGTAAATAAACAAGTTTCTGAAAAAATGTTCAAAGTTCTGTATTAGATAGAATGATGTTTTCAGAAGAACATGTAATAAATCAGTTTGTGGATTAGATATAACTAACAGAGCTGTTGCAACTTGGCTTGTTACATAGAACTGATGGTGAATGATATTTAAGTTCTGTGTGCGTGAGTGCGTGCGTGCAGTGAGTAGAATGAATAGTCTGTGTAGACGCATGTGAGTTGCTGAGTTCTACTGAGTTCTGCTTCTACTGTCTATTTTTGGACCGAATTGCGGTTTATATAACCATGGGTAGGCTCCCAGGACAATGGCGGGAGAGATTTCGAGAAAACACAAAAAATACCGGATTGGATGAAAAATTACCCAATCGGTGATTTTGTAACAAAAGCATGTTTGTGAATTAACAGTAGGAAAAATTCAGTGTGGTGAATGCGATCAGTAAATTGTCCTGTGATAGTTAATATTTATTATTTGACCAATCACAGTTGAGAAAAATGTAGGCGTGTCAAACATAGTAGTAATCGCTACACTAACACGCATGGGTGAGTACTGAAAAGTTCCTTCCAAAAATTGGTCCACGGGGCTCAAACTTATATATTTTGGATGTAATCGTGACCGGAGAGAAATTATTTTAACACATCCTCATTTCAACGTGATCTATTTTAAAATTTTGTTCTGTGCGACAATTATTACATAAGTAACAGTGAAAACTTTTCATATTTAAAGAGACAATATATGAGGCGTTCGGCGCAGGAGGGGCGTATTCAATACCTGATAATTTTGTGGTAATACGTGCTTAAATGTTTTAGGCAATTTTGATCAACATTTCTTTTTATGGTTAGCGGTAAAGAATTGTAAATGTAGGACTAACTTACACTTAAGTAAAATAATAACTATAATAATATTAATTAAGAATTTATTACAGGAAATATCAATTTTACGGAAGCATTGCTGAGAATTATGTATTTAGTTGCATAACAAATAATTAAAAATATAAATGTTGATGCTATACTCTATTTGTTGTTAGGTATTTTTCATTTTCTCCTTTGTTATTGGCAGCATTTTTGAATACTTTGGCTGCAATGCTAAGTTTCTTAAGTTGAACAATCTGTAGCTATTTCATTTACGCTTTGTTGCCTCTCTTTTCCATTGTTGTCTTGAGATTGCTTTTTTTCAAGTCATTTAGAAATTTAGAATGATTTTATTCCATTTCAAAAATAAAGCCTGTAAAAAGGAATATTTTGAATTAATATACGACCAAAAATAAAATGCTTTTGACAAAAAACCTTAATGATTTCACTATAATTATGTTAACAATAATGTAATGATATTCCGCGGATAAATCTACGGTTTATGTTAACTAATCTCATTGTATGGTTACGAATTATAAAGTTAAATTGAGCTTGAAATATTTTGAAATCGGCTTTAATATTTTTGCAAAAGTACTTGGATATTATACAATGAATAATTTGCAGTGAAAAAAGCCATTTTCGATTTTTTTGTTGAATACGCCTCTCGACCGACGAACGCGCCATATGTACTTAGAGAAATATTGATAAC
Source organism: Acanthosepion esculentum (assembly GCA_964036315.1). Taxonomy (NCBI): domain Eukaryota; kingdom Metazoa; phylum Mollusca; class Cephalopoda; order Sepiida; family Sepiidae; genus Acanthosepion; species Acanthosepion esculentum. The sequence continues at coordinate 44,376,689 of OZ038484.1, forward strand.
TGACAGTACTCTTTCCTATAAAATATATTAATAGAAAAGTTTTTTTAGTTTTTTTTTGTGCAAATGGCTTTGAAAAAAGATGTGACAATTTCAATAACTCCCCAAAAGTTCCAGTTCTATAAATATTTGGTTTGAGGCCTATTTGTCGCTTGCGTTATTCCAAGAGTTGGGAGAACAAAAGACTAATTTTATCAAATGGCAGCACCTCCGGGCTGTCAAAATGCATTGTTCTCAAATATCGACAACACACACGCGCGTGCGCACACACACATACACACATCCCCATCCATATATATATATATATAATGGAATATATATATATATATATATATATATATATATATATATATATATATATGTATGTATATATATATATATATATATATATATATATATATATATATATATATATATATATATATAACGACAGCAGTTTGTCCGAGTTCTTTTCATGAAAGTAGCGATCGAGTAGTGAGAAGCTTGCAACATCCCACCTCTGAGAGAAAGGTAAGAGAGTGGAAAATAATTTATCAGTTGTGAATGTGGCAGACATCTCACTGCTTTATCGCTGCTACCATGAAATGTGCTCGGAAGAAACACATGCCTTATTTCTGGCAGGTCAAAGCTTCACTGCAAGGACCCGCCAAGCCACTCACATAAAGGCAAAGCACCCACATTTCCACTGTATTCCATTGGTAAATAATAAGTTCGGCTCGCAGAGCTTCTTACCATGAACCACTGCTCTGTGGAACCGATTCCCAGGAAGATGTTGCCTCGATCACTACATTCTAAGATTAACCCTTATTTTCCTCTCTAATCGTCATAAACTGCTTTTTGCTGTAAATCTCTACCTCGAGCGGCTCCCGGGCTTTTTAGACTATGAACCTCATATATATATATATATACACACACACACACACACACACACACACACACACACACACACATATATATATATATATATATATATATACACACACACACACACATATATATATATATTTACACGCACAGTTTGCGATGGATAAATTGACGTCTAAATTAAGCCTAAATTAAAATAACACTAACATCTTATTTTAACAGATATATTTACCACAATTACACATAAATATCTTGAAATACTGATGAGTAAATTTATTCAATAAAATGGCCATATATATAACGGATGACAATATATATATATATATATATATATATATATATATATATATATATATATATATATATATATATATATAACACACGTTGTAGTAAGTTATAGCTTTTAAAACCTTAGCTAGAATTTTCACCTGTCACGTCACGCGCCACACAAACGCGAGCGCGCACACACACACACTCATATATATATATATATATATATATATATATATATATATATATATATATATATATATAATCAGAGAAATATATTGAGTATTTTTTTTATTGTTTTTCATCTTCTACGTGATTCTTACTGTATTTTTGTTACTGATTCTTTATAGTTTGTAGTGTTTCGGTTTTCTGTTATTTTGAAGAATGTTTTACCATTTTTTTAAATTTTATCATTGCAGATACAAAAACACAGACACACGTGTGGGTGTGTGTATGTGTGCATGTTTGTATGTGCGTATACATACATAGACAGGTACACAAACACACATCCACAAAAACTTACCTACACTTACTAAAATTCATCCGTAACCTAAATTAATTCGTCAAAACTGTAAATCAACGAAAAAATAAATCAGTACGAAAGATTAGCAAGAAACCAGAGACCAACGGAGTAGTTGAGGAAAGAATAAAGAATAAAAAATTAAAAAAAGGAATGGAGAAGTAGTGAAATCAACGACCAATCAACACCCATTAATCGAATAGGAAATATAAAACTTTCATACCACAATATATAAGTACAAAAATCGAGAAATATCAGCAGTCCAACATAGCTGCGACGAGTTGTCACATTTAATGTGACTACGAAACTTCGACGACAACGGCGTCAACGGCGACAACAGCGACGGCACAAACGGCTCAGACGGCATTTACGATCAAGAGGGACGCGACGGTGAGGAAGAGATAAGTTGAACGATCAGTGAAGGCGAGAAAAAGAAAATAAAACACGCACGGAGACGAGAGCTCAAGAACCGGTCCATCGATATGCGTAAAATTGCCCTGCCGCGACGCCAACCGAACAAGGTAGCACTTCCTACCAACTTATGCATTGAACTCATCTCGTGTAACAACCATTGCTTTTTTTCTAAAATTTCATACTATTCAATGCGAAATGTGTTCAGAAACGTTGGAAACGATCCGCAAGTAACAATCAATATCAGTAATTGCATTATCGAATTTGATTTTTCCAATTTTTTCCACACAATCCAAAGTCGGCACTTGGCTCGTTCAAACTTTCGACGCTGACCGAACACTGCCGAGGCGCGCACCACGCTGGTCCGCCGGCGACGACGAACCAACACCGGGCGGCGGCGGCCGCCTACTGGCGGAGGCTGCACGTGTCGTCGAGTTAAGTTAAAAAACATTTTTCATATTAATTCTATTAATGCTTTTTCTGTATCTCCAATATTGAACACTCAACCAAAAAGTCTGCTTGATTTTAAAATACCTCCCTATCAATAAACTACTGAAAAAACAACAAATTTGTCTTCAAAAACAGTCTTTCAAATTAACACACACACACACACATACACACACACACACACACACACACATATATATATATATATATATATATATATATATATATATATATAATATGGAAAAAACAACTGTAAAGTTGCAAATTTAAAAAAAATTGAATGTTTTTTTGTGAAAGTATTTATTTATATTTATATATATATATATATATTTGATATTTCAGATCTGACCCGATATATATATATATATATATATATATATATATATATATATATATATATATATATATATATATATATATATTGAACGATATGTCAGTATTTCCGGAACTTGTCATTCTACTTAAATTAATTGTTAGCTGAAATGTTCACTGTATCCTCTTAGTATCCTCTATTTATGCGAGTAATAGGTTAATTGCATTGACAAGGCAATCGACTATGTTGAACATTTACTATTTTCAGTATAAAATAATTGCATTTTCATCAGGTGGACACGCAATTATTCTGGTACATACGATATATATATATATATATATATATATATATATATATATATATATATATATATGTATGTATGTATGTATATAACCCCAACATTTGTTCCGAATGTAATGTTATTATGCACAACAACAACGTCAAAGATGGGTTGTGTGGCTCTGACAGTAGAATATCGATCTTCCCAACAATAACCCATAGTTTTCTATTATAATTTTCAACCGCTCTTTCGGTTAAAGAAAACATTTGTTTGGGGTAAAATTGCGTGCTAAATAAAAATGTATTATTCACTTTCCTCATGCTGGAAAACACGGACCATTGACGACCATCCACACTTTCTAAATCGTTCTGGAGACCAAAGAGTAGATATGATGGGTTGTTTCTGCTGATACCAATTTTTACATGCTTGACATTCAGGTTTGTGTCCCTCTTTGTCAAATATGTTGAATTTGCGGGAAAATCATTTGTTTTTTATATGAAATATAACAATCTTTTTTTTGGCTCTTTGTATCTGTTGTAGTTTCTTGCAGTTTAAGTGAACTTAGAACGTTTTGTGTTGCATGGCAGATCTTCTGTTATAAATATGTGGCTTATTTAATAGCAAAAGTGATGAAAACATGAAAAAAATATAAGTGAAATCCACTTGATACAAAACACATATTAAAAAGATATGATTTAAAATTAAAGATTCCCAGAGTCTCTTCTTCGTTCGTGCGCATGTGTAGTCGCATCAACATAAACAGACATATACTGATGAAGTCTTAAATGACGTAACCCTCACACGAAAATGTCATATATATATATATGTGTGTGTGTGTGTGTGCGCGCACGCGCGTGTGTGTGTGTATCTGTCTGTCTGTCTGTGTAGATTTTACACTCTGTCAAATTGATAAGAAAGCAGAAGCAGTTGTTAGTGATTAGTTTGCATATACATTATTCACATTATTCGGACTATTGTCTTCATCTTTGTCGCCATATTTATTACAAGGTTTCGGCCATTGTATGTTCCGACCTTCTTCAGATGGTTGGAATGTCGAACTGAACCCTTTATTTCGACATTTCAACACCCTGAAGAAGGTGGTTTGAAACGTTGTAATAAATATGTCGACAAAGATGAGGACAATAGTCCGAATAATGTAAATAATGTACATAATACCTCATCTCAGAAATATAGACAGATAGTTTGAATATTTTTATAATTTTGTGGGCGGGTAGAGGAAGGTTTCTTTGGACTTTTTGAGGTCGTTTTTTAATATGTTGAGGAATTTCGTGATGGGTATGTAGGTGTATATAATTATTTGACATGTAACCGTGTTTTCCAAATTTATGTGTCGTATTCGTTGGATTAAGTCACTAGACTGTTTGATATGTGTTATTTTGATGCTTCCTAGGTTCGGAATTAAGACTTTTGTAATGGCTCTAACTAATTTGTGGAGTGCACTGTTGACTCTGGACACAATGGCTCTGACGGGTATGTCGCCTTTGTGTGTTTTGTGTAAGCCGTATAGGGTGGGTGCTGTGGAGTGGTATATTATCAATCTGGTCCAGGATTTGTTTTCAGTTTTTATTAATTTCATGGCTGTTTTGCTGAAGTCTTCTGTGGTATTGTTTTTACTATTTGTTCATTGGTTTTATGTAGGTGGTTTTTATGTAGGTGTATTTAGAAGTGATTCTAATTTTTCAATGTAGTTGTTGGTGTCCATTAAAACTATTCTACCTCTTTTGTCGGATGGGGCTATGATGATTTTTTTTTTTCGTGGTTAAGTTTTTTAGTGCCCGTGTGTATCTCCTTGGTAGCGTAGTTTCATCGGTATTTGTGAGGGTGGCTGCTAGTATACCTTGTACGAAACCTTTTTCAAATACGTTGGTTTTGAATTTATGGCTTTTGGTTAAGGTTGTGATATTGTCATCATCCGGTGACGAATTTCAGGCCAAAAGTTAAAGCTTCTGTTTCCATGACAGAAAGGTTGAATTTCGAGATGTTGTTGATAAGATTCGGATTACCGGTCTCTTTCCATCTGTTGTTGATGCAGAGGTCGTGAATTTTAACCGATTTAACAATTTGTAGTTTTTGTGCGATATTTGTTCGTAGCAAGATTTGGGATTATTATTATAATATGGATTCGAATTTAGAAAATATGTTTTCACTGCCTAACATTTTCCCATTTGATGTGGACTGGTCATTAGAAAGCTTTTCTTACTGTTTGAGTTCTTCTGCACATGTAAGGAGGTGGTTGTGGATGTGTTTGGGGGAACATATCATTTGTGCTATTCAGTACTTTGAAACTGCTTTCAGGATTCACTATTTTCCCACAAAGCAGATAAGTAAGAAATGCCTTTTGTTTTGTAAGGAGTAACCGGATAGGAGATGTTTTTTTTTGTATGTGTAAATATATAATGTTGTTGCTGTCTCTTTGATGTAGTTTTCATAGTAGGAGTTAAACATCAAATGTAGATAGAAAGTTTATCGGAATCCAACAGGATGATGCAACAAAGAATAAATAGGAAACTTATATCAATCTAACATGTTTCACTTTTATTAAAACTTCGTCGGAGATCGAGAGAAAACAAACAAAAAGACAGAAAAAAATGGTATTATCAATTACGTTTAGTTCAGTTACGTGTTATGTGTATTACAACCGTAGATAGTTCTATGTGTACGTAAGTTTGTGAAAATTCTTGTATGTCTAAGTGGGCAGTGGATGGTAATGTATATTCATGATTGTGTATGTCTGTTTGTCTCTTTAACTTTTTAAAAAAAATTACGGTGGCATCAGTGAAATTAAAGTTATGTCCAGCATACCTTTGATGCAAACCGAGAGAGTTAGATCGTTTGTCCAAACGCAAGTCTCTCTTGTGTTCGTAGATGCGTGCTTCTATATCGCGTGCTATCGCCACAACAAAAGCATTTTTGCATTGTAAAGCATTTATTTGATAAATAATGATATTTCATATATATATATATATATATATATATATATATATATATATATATATATATATATACGCAAAGTCGGTATAGTCTGATATCACGGCTAACGTTGCTGCATGTTTAGCAATTTAGTTGAATATTTTCCTTTTGAATATAGATTTTGCAGACCGGCAAGTTCAATTCGCTAAAAAATATTTTCGCAAGGTTTCTTTTCTGCATTGACTTTTGCTTACTATATCTAAATATATATTGCTACCTAAAATTCCCACCGACAATGTGGAACTTTTCCATCAACCTTCTAAACACACAGTGCATTTATTTAATAGTTTCGCAATACTTGACTAAATGATATTATGTGTGAAAAAATACCAGAAATGTTTCTGTCATCACACATCTATATTTAATGATGTGTAATTGAATTTGGTCTACATGAAAAGCCTGTTTTAGGACAATGAACACATACATAGAGTATGATTATCGAGTCAGAAGTATATGTTGAGTGGTATTCTCTTTTGACGCTGGTTGTTTGACACCTCTGGCCATTTATTTGGCAAACACAATAAGCTTGAATTAGATGAAATCTGTCTTTTAAGAAGTAACGATTAGAAGCATTTCCCGAACAAAAAGACACATTATTATAATATTTTTAAATTCTATTTTTATTATTTCATTTTTGGGCCGACAAATTAAAAATTACTTATTAAGTAGAATGTTTGTCTCGCAGTTGAAAATATTTGCGTGTTTGTTTTTCTCTTACACAAATATACTGGGTCTCCATAAAGACTTAAGATTTCAAAAATAAATGAACAGACAAATATGGGGATATTGTTACAAAATAAGGAGTAAATATTGAAGTCATTAACTAATTTAATATACTTCTATATGCGTCCTCGGTAAGACGATAAACTATATCTGCGTCCTGGTTAAGAGGATAAACTACGTCAAACAGCAAGGCATCTGATCAGGTGGTTTTGAGCAGCGTGGAACCACCTCTAAAAGGCAGGTGTTTCCAGGTTCCCTGTGACCCGAGGTCGTAGCACCTGTTATGCTCCCAACTATGGGCAAATAATTTACAACCCAAACTGGGGTTAAAACACAATGAAAGTGTAAATATAGGTTTTAATACCAGCAAAACATTTTTGAAGGAAGAATTATTTCCAGCAATACATTTTTTATGGAAAAATTATTATCAGCAATACATCTTTTGAAAAAATATTACCTGCAATAAAAAGTTTGTCAACATTAAATAAACCATTAAGATTGAATGCCGTAAAACAAAACAAACCAAACCGTTTGACCGTCCTGGGTATGACGATAAACTACATCTGCGTCCTGGGTAAGACGATAAACTACGTCAAACATCAAGCCCTCTAATCAGGAGGTTTTGAGAAGCGTGGAACCACCATTAATTGCTGGTTTTCCCTGGTCCACCCTGACCCGGGTTGGTAGCACCTGTTAGGGTTCAAGCTATGTCTAAATAGTTAACAACCAAAATGGGGACAAAACACTATGAAAGTGTAAAAATAGGATTTAATACACAAATCTTTGAAGAAATATTATTACCAGCAATACATTTTTGAACAAAATTACCAGCTATGCATTTTTGAAAAAAAAATATGACCAGCGATAACAATCTTGTCTGCATTAAATAACCCATCGAGGATGATATGCCGTAAAAGAAAAGAAAAGAAATCAAAGTATACATTTTTGAATACAAATATTACCAGCTATACCTTTTTTCGAAAAAAATATACCGACGATACATTTCTGAAAAAAACATATCAGCTATACATCGTTTTGAAAAAATATTACCAGCTATACATTTTTGCAGAAAAAATACTATAAATAGATTTTTGAAGAAAATAAAATATTACTAGCAATACATATATGAAGAAAAATATTACCAGCAATAAAAAATTGTCGGCATTAAATAAACCACCATAGTTGATATGCCGTAAAATAAAACAAATCAAACCAAACCAAAACACTTCTATACGGGTACCATTAGTTACCCGAAGCACATCAAGACAGTACTCGATTTCCTTCCATGTTTGCGGTATCATAGCCTCATCAATGGTGGCAATGGCATCAGTGATCTTTTGTTTTAGATCAGTGATGTCCCGTATCTTTGTTCGATACACGATATCTTTAACATAACCGCATAGAAAAATGTCCAGAGGTGTGATATCTGGCAAACGAGGTGTCTGGGGAATTGGACCATCCCTTCCAATCCACCGGTCTGGAAATCTTTGATTTAGGAACCCTAAACGTGCAGTCCTCAATGTGGTGGTGCACCCTCTTGCCGGAAAATGATGGTTGGGTAAAGGTCATCTTAGCTAGGGTGACACATCAGTTGCCTTTCTGATATATTTTTAAAATTGTAAACAGACTTCATGGACACCCTGTATGTCCGAACCAAATTTTAAAAAAATGAATTTGAATGCTGTCATCTAATCTAGCAAGCTCATTAAGTAGGCTACTCAGTTTCCTTGTGCCTCTCCATTTTTTCAAAATGCCTCGTGAGTGTTAAAATCTCTAAATCCGCTTCTCTCATAATGTGACAGAGATTTCTCTGATTTTAGGTAAAAGTGTTCTTTTACTTCTTGTTTTCTTTCCAACATCTTCGTTGTCAGCGTGTTCTGTCCATGGCATTCTCATGAGACGTCGAGAGAACTACGTCCTTGTCACTTCGTGTGTCTTCTACATCTCTAACGATATTGACTAGCACTTACTGACTCACAGAATCATAGATATGACATAGAAGTTACGCTCACTTGTCTTTATATCTAATGATATTTTCCTCTGTTTTAATTCGTTGTTTAATTTATGGGAAACACCTTTAGCTATTCCGATGCACCTTCGGACATCTGTCTCACTTTGCCCCGTGTGTTATTACACCTCTAAGATAGTTGATTATCTGTATACGTTTATTTCGCATGTCTCCATTTCAAAGCTAACATATTTGTCCGCCTCACTTGCTGACTGTCATACATACTATCTTGAAATTAATGGTTATTCGTTTTTTCTCGTTTGCCTTTCCTGCATTGTCAAGGAGCTTTTACTGTTTTCCTTCTGACACCATCACAGTGTCTAAAATTCAGCTTTCAAATCCAGTTTCTTTTTACCTTGGTTTTGGCATATATTTTTGGTATCAGTGAAAAAGTTGCAATTATCTTAAACAGTGAGACAAGCATTTCAATTGAATTGTCCAAAAAATAATTAAAATTAAAATATATGTTATAATAGTGTAATTTTTTGGTTATGTGTTTATTGTTTGTGAGACAGATTTGATCTGTTTCACGCTCTTTGTGTTTGAAAATAAATGGTCACAACTGCCGAATAAACCCGCCAAATAACATATATTCTTGACATACGCTGTATATCAGTTCATTGTCCTAATAAAAGGTTTTACAATAGCTGAGTAATCACCATCAAATAACATATATTCTTGACATACGCTGTATATCAGTTCATTGTCATAATAAAAGGTTTTACAATTGCTAAATAATCACCATCAAATAACATATATTCTTTTCACGCTCAACAATTTCCATTACAAATCATTAAATATTGATGTGTGGATATTAAGTTTTTCTGGCATTTTTCACATATTTTATTTATCCGTCAAGTGTTTCGAAATTATCAAATAGAAACGCCATGTTTTTATGAGGTGTAAGGAAAATCTGCATAAAGTTGGCGGGAATTTTAGCTCTGTTTTTTGAAGATTCCTCAGCTCTGCAGTTATCAATGGGTGGGATTTACAATCCTTATTAAACATTTAAAAACTTCTTCGTCGTCGTCGTCGTCGTCGTCGTTGTCTTCTTCTTCTTCTTCTTCT
>OZ038484.1:44389080-44404080 GCA_964036315.1 Acanthosepion esculentum
TTCAGCCCGGACTTTCAAACTTACTGACAGGAACCGACATGCATTGAAACGCAATGTGACAAAAATCATCAGATTACTGCGGACAAAGTGACTGCTGAGTTAAATAACCATCTGAATAATCCAGTTCCTACTAAAATTGTTCGTTGTGAGCTCCATAGGGCTGGATATCAAGGAAGAGCAGCTGTATGGAAAACTCTTCGATCCACTCGCAACATTGACTGCATCTTCCAAGACGATAATGCTCCAATACATGACGCTCGAGTGTTTAAGAATTGCTATGAAGAGCATGAAAGTGAGATAGAACACATGGAGTGGCCTCTCCAATCTCCAGATATCAATATAATTGAACATTTGTGGTGCATTTTGGAGCAACAAGGTAGGAGCCACTATCCTCCACAGTCGTGTCTTAAAGAGCTGGTCGATGTTAATGGAAGAATGGCTGAAAATTGATCTGGATGAAATCAGGAAGCTGTAGGATTCGATTCCTAGATGTATTAAAAGTTATGTGAGGCTAAAGGAGGATCAACTCCATATTAAACAAATTTTATTAGAATTTAACAAGTGTTTCAATTATTTTGTCCAACCCCTGCATATATATATATATATATATATATATATATATATATATATATATATATATATATTCTCGGATCAATGATTTAAAATGTTTTCTGCTCAATGAATAAAATTGTTTCAAGTGGGTAAATTTTATAAGCATTAAAGAAGACAATTCCTAATCCTCTCATATAGATCAGTGCTATAGAATCACAAAATCTACAGCAAATAGAAAAATAAATTATTTAACCACTTCCAATGGCGGCAACAACAAAAATAGATAACACATGTAACTCTTATAGAAAATACTGACATAAACAAGATGATGTCTTTCTACACTGTTTCAAACAATGTGTTATAAAAGAAAACCATCATCAATACGAGAAAGAGCGATAACATTTAGTGCATTCCGAGTAACATATTTTTTCAGGAATATTGTTTTAATAGAAAAGTTTTATAAATACCAAACCAGAGTAGCTCTTATATCTCGGTCAATAAATGTCGAATGTTTCATTATAAAAGAACAATTATTCTCATCATTACCATATATATATATATATATATATATATATATATATATATATATATATATATATATATATATATATATATATATATTCAATATTGTTATGGTGTTGAAACCAGAGAAAAATAACACAGACTTAAATTTAAACGGTATATTATTCACGGAAACATAGTACAAAGTAATGTGGACTGGAGAGTATTTTCTCTCACTGGTGTTCTGACTCACTCATTCATACACTCACTCGGTGATACATTCTTGGTGACTCACACCTGGTGACTTCCTCTTGGTGACTGCCCTTACTCAGAGTTGGTAGCCATATTATATAGGTGTGAAAGAGTCCATTTGTAGGTATGTCCCCACTATACCCCCTTCCAAGCCTTTTACTTGGTAAAAGAGTTAATGCCTTCTCCGGTGTGGGGAGAGTGTAATGGTAATCTTTTAGAGTCGCATTGAGGCCCGTTGAAAAATCCACACAAACAAGAATTAGGTTGGTCTTTTTTCTTACGTCTACAGCGGGGGCAGCCCATTCGCTAAAACTCACTTTGGATAGTTACCGGCATTTTCTAGTCGGTCAAATTCTTCGTTGATTTTTTCAACTGATGCAAATGGGGCATTTCTTTTACTTATGAATATTGGTTGAAGGTTTTCTTTTAGCTCGAATTTGGCTTTTGTTTTATTATATTTTCCTAGTTCCGCCGGGAAAACTTCGGGAATTATTTCTGTTAATTCGTCTTTCAGGTCTTGGGCATCTGTTGTCATATTTTCCACCTTCTGGCAAAAATTGTTGATTGGTTGATTCCACAACTTAAGCCGTTCCATCCAATCCGTTCCAAACAAATTCACAGAATTTTTATGGACGAAAACTTTTAGTTTCTTTGTAATGCCATTCAGTGTTACAGATAGCGTTAGCTCACATTCAAATTTGATTTTGTCACCAGTTACTGCACGTGCTGTTTTGTTTGTCTTTTTCATTTTTTTTAAAAATTTCCTCCAATCTGAAGATTAATGATTGAGAGACCCTAGCCAGAATCTAGTTGCAGCTTAACTATTTGTTTAGAATGTTAACTACAACGTATTTTCGTAGATTCTTATCTGCTTTTTCATTTGATATAGTTTGTCTGACTGTTTCAGTTATTCCTTTTATTTCTACATTGCACTCCTTTGTGGCCAATTTTACCACAATTATTACATGTCTTGTTTTGGTAAAAATAGTCTGTCGTCCAATGTTGTCCATCACAACTTCCGCATGGACTAGGGGGTAATTTTTGTTTTTCATTGGGTCGTCTATTTTTAAATTGCGAATGGGCGTACTCTTTGCTTTCTTTACCTTTTTTATGGGAGTGATTTTTTGGCTTGTACTTAATTCTCCTAACATACGATATGCCTGATTCCTCGATGTTTTTGGCATCGCTTTTCACACTGATTACTCGCTGGCAATCTTCCGCTAGTTTTTGTAATGTGAGACCTGGTTCGCTTTCTAGTCTTGATAGAACTCCCCGTCTAATCTCCGAGTTTTTTGCAGAGACTAAACCTTCGGCAAATATTAAACATTTGAAATCGTCAGCTGTCAGTTCGGCCAAACGAAAATCGTCACAGTGCTTATTAACAATGGACGCAAATGTAAGATAATCCTCGTCATCCCGTTTTGACAAGTTAAAACATTTCCATCTTTTGTGGAATAAAGTTGTATTAGGGCTAAATAACTCACACAAAAGTTTTACTGCTTCATCGAACCCTAATTCACTTGTTTTCTTCGGAAGAATGTAATCGACGAACTTACTATGTTCGGCTGTTCCCAACTTTCTCAAAAGTAAGCGAACTTTTTTAGCGTTCGTCCTATTCTCAGAATCAACCGCAAAAAGATCTTCATATCTTCTATAAAAAGCTTCAAATGTTTTATTTTCTTCAGGAAGATAATTAAATGTCTCCATAGAATTCCAAATTGTGTTGAGAGAAAATGCAGTGTTGTTGTCACTAACATCCTTTTTGCCCAATGTCTTTAATAAATAATTCTTGAAATTTTTCTTCACGTTCTTTTTTGTTGTAGGAGCAATTTTTCTCCCTGTTCTTTTTGTTTATCTTCCTGTTCTTTTTGCTGCAGAAGCAATTTTTCTACCAACATTTGTTGCCGTTCCTCAGTCTTCTGTTTCAGTTCAAATTGTGCTTTCATCATCTGAACAATAATTGCTTTAAAGTCTTCCATAATGACTTAAAATACGTGTTTTCAGAGAGAAAGAAAACAAAATTTAGACAATTTTTCTTCTCTAAGAGGAGGAAAAGAAAGTAATTCCTTTCCTTAAATCATGTTAGTAATACTAAAAATTACAATGAGGGGGGAAATCTTTCTTACAATTTTTCACTAGTAAGTATTTTCAAGTTTTTGGTTTTACTTTAGATTGAGTAAATATTTCTTTTATACTTTTCTAAATATATCCGACGTCCGCATCAAGGCATTGTTTCGTATTTACGCTGTCTGTCATTCGGTTGGAGTGTCCGTTTGTTTCCAGTTGAGTATTAACATATAACTGCTGTATATGTAACTTTCTTTCGTGAAAGATTTCTCTTTGTTCGCCAGACTTGAAATTAACACACTGGGATCTTTTTAGACGTCTTTAGAGTTATGGCGTGACCCTTTTTTTCTCTTCAGGTATAGGATTCTCTTTGGTTCTTCAGTTCTTATGGTCGGCAAGGGATATTTTTGTTATTTCCTTTGTGTGATTCGGAATATCTCGTCGCAAGTTGTTATGGTCGGCAAGAGAGAATTTTGGTCTTTCCTTTCGTGAGGTCGTTTCGAATCTCGTCGCCAGTTGTTATGGTCGGCAAGAGAGAAATTTGGTCTTTTCTTTCGTGAGGTCGTTTCGAATCTCGTCGCCAGTTATTATGGTGTTGAAACCATAGAAATATAACACAGACTCGGATATAAAGTTAAACGGTATATTATTCACGGAAACGTAGTACAAAGTAATGTGGACTGGAGAGTACTTTCTCTCACTGGTGTCCTGACTCAATCATTCATACACTCACTCGGTGATACACTCTTGGTGAGTCACACCTGGTGACTTCCTCTTGGTGACTGCCCTTACTCAGAGTTGGTAGCCATATTATATAGGTGTGGAAGAGTCCATTTGTAGGTAGGTCACCACAATAAATATCATGGTTAAAATTAATTCAATATAATGGTTAAAAATAGATTATGACGTATATTTCTAAACCTCATCAAGAAACATTTCCCCAACCCAGAAACTAACCCACTTAGTAAAATATTTAATCCTAATACCCTTAAATTAAGCTATAGTTGTGCGGATAACCTAGAGAAAATAATTAAAAAAAACATAACAATATAGTCTTTAACAAATATAGGGACTCAAAAAACTTGATTACTAACCAAGTTGCAAGCAGCACTACGAAGTATAATGACACGAATAACAACTTATACAATTGTAGGAATCCAAATAATTGGCCACTACAGAATAAATGTATGTCTAGTTCTGTAGTTTATCTTAGTACAATCTCTACACTAGATAACCCAAATATTAAAAAAATTGCATTGGTAGCACCATGAATCCATTCAAGGAATTTTGGCGGGGGCATGTGCAATCTTTTAATAACAGTAATTATAAGTATATGACTTCATTATCCAATCGTTTTTGGAGTCTAAGAGAAAAGAATAAAACACCTACTGTTAAATGGAAATTAATCAAGAAAGCCCAGACATGTAACTCCCTATATTCCCCGTTTTATCTATGTCTTAACGAAATATTTGAAATAATTAGATTTAAAAATAAGACCCATCTCTTAAATCAAAGATATGAACTAACAGTTAACTGTAAACACCGGTATAAATTTAACTTATTATAGGGGTTGTAATACTTTCAATGATAATGATATGTCACTGTAAAATTAATAGGTTATTAAATTTATTACCTAATGGTCATCCTGTCGTTATGAGTGTGTGTTGGTGTGCCTATATTGTGTTGTTCGAGTCTGTATATGTGTGTATGTATTTGTGTGTATGTATGAGTGTTTGTACTGGTGGATGTGTATATATGTATATATGTATAGATATGTAAGTAAGGTTTTTTATATATATATATATACATACATATATATATATATATATATATATATATATATATATATATATATATATATATATAAAGTAAGAAGGTAAAAAGGAGGAGAAGAGGAGCGTAATATATATATATATATATATATATATATATACACACACAGATCTATTGGGTATGTATATTTCTATTTATGAGTACTTATGTCTGTATGGATATGTTCATGTATGTATGTAGGGATACATGTATATGTGTGTGTATGTATATGGAAATATGTTTATGTATGTATGTATATGTATGTATATATATGTATGTATATGGTTGAATGTGTATGTATTTATGTGTATCTGCGTATATATCGGTACTTGTAATTATAGGCATATATGTATGTATATGTATATATATATGTGTGTGTATGCGTGTGGGTGTATGTGTATGTGTTGCCATCTATCATATGTGAGCTTGTCTGTGCGTATGTGTAGATATGTAAACTTTGGTTTGTGACTACATGTGCGTGAGTATGTGTATGTGTGTATATATGTATATATATATATGTGTATTTGTATGTGTATATATATATATATATATATATATATATATATATATATATATATATATATATAATATTAATAGAGATTAAATTTAGATTTTAAATTGGGTAATCTTTTTATTTTTAATTTCAATTTCAAATTTTATCATATAATTTAATTTAATACTTATTAGTTAGAATAAATTCTATTTTAGTATCACCCCAACTTTAAAGCATTTAATAGCTATTATAACTTTACTTCGTTGTCAAGTTTTTTTAATTCTCGTATACTTATATTTTGATTGGTCATTCCAGCTTACGTAACAGCGTTTCCCCTTGCAAGGCGTGGTTAATTAATTTGAACCTTTTAGAACCCTTTATTCTACATTCAGTATCATCACTATATATATATATATATATATATATATATATATATATATATATATATATATATATATATATATATGCCAAAACTCTTGCAAAGACAGTAAATAAATGTAGTGGTATCTTACGTCACTGTATTTTGAACATCTTGAAGATGTACTGACAATTGTGTTGTGATATCTGAGTAGTCAATGGAGACATCAACTCGCCTGAAACTGGCAAGTTGTTGTGAACTGCCGGAGTTTTATCGGAGCATAATTATTGATACCATACAGATGCAGTATTTGACTGTGTGTCTGCCAGGAATACAAGAAAGAAAGCATTACTGTCAACTTTGGACCGACAATGGTCCCTTAATTTTCGTGAACAGAGGCATCTTAGAAATGCCTGTGGTAAACAACCTATTAGGGTTCCCCTGGTTACAGCAGGGCACTAGAGATTCTCATTTCGTATAGTGATGTTGGTAATTGGACCCCGGAGTAGAGGCAAAATGCGGCATGGTTCTCTGAGTCTATGAGCCCCTATTCTCATTGTTTTGAATCATGATAGTGTGTCACTTTTGACGCAGTCCCCGTGAATATAAATGCTACAGTTATCAGCAAGAGAGGCGGATATTGTTTCGATAATCGGGCGTATAAATTCACATGGTATCGGTTGGGACCGCTGATCTACTTTAACCGTTCACTGCCATTGTAATCATTGATTGTAATCCATGTAACGCAATAAAGAAAGCTTATTCCAGAAGGAGAACCTTTCCCATTCTCCCCAGATTCAAAATTAGGGGCATTGTGGAAACTTCTGAAGTATTATGTAACTAAAATATTCTCCTGATATAAGTCCAATCAAACATTTATGAGACGGTGGAATTCTTTGAACTAGCTGAAATGTTACCTAGAATTAGTTAATTCTATTCCTTACCAATTATGTCCTCTATTCTCATAGCAGGGTGGGGCTTTGGTTGTTTAGCGGCATATCAACTCCTTATGGGTTATTTAATGCCGATTTTATTTTGTGAGCATTAGAAATTTAATTTACAAAAATGTATTGCTGTTATTTTTTTTACTATAAAATGTATTTTTGCACTTTCATAGTGTTTTGACCCCAGTTTGGTGATTAACTATTTGCTCATAGTTAGGACTCTAACAGGTGTTACCATCCAGTGTCAGGGTGGACCTGGGAACAATAGAAATTTAAAGGGGTTCCACGCTCCTCTAAACCTCCCAATCAGAGATATTGCTGCCGGATGTAGTTTATTGTTATGCCCAGGACGGTCTTCTCTTCGCGTTTTTCTGTTTATCTTCATCCCTTCCTTTATTACTCCCAGTATATTTTACCTGTATCTGTTTTTACTAAATGTTATAAAACCGCAACAATTTTCTCCGGCTGAGGTCTTCCCTAAGCGGTGCCTTCATACAAACTGCGGCTGTCATCCGTAAGTCAAATTATCTTATATTAATCTTTTTCCTACGATATTGGAGGTAGAGAGACATTTCTAATGTGAACGCAGCTTTGCTGAGCTGGTCTTGCTGTGCGCATGAGTGATGGAAGGACACCGAAAATGCTCAGATACAACCAACTGCCTGACTGTTCTCGTAAAGTATGAAGAACCATGTAAAAGGATCTACTTTAAAAAAAGGTAAATTCTACTGACACTCTTCTGCAGTCATTTGAGGAAATAGCTTCTGACCATGAAAAGTAAAGAGTGTATGCCTAAAAGGCATTACAGCTTTTGACCATCTACATATTGCAAGAAAGAACACCGCTCTTACGGTAATGTAGCTTTCACAAAGGGTGTTATTCCTTGAACTATAAATGTAATAATTTTATGCGAGTCTCAAGCTAGACATAAGAGACAATGAAGCCACCAACACACGTAGGACATGACTGGGAGTTCATGAAGCAAACATGAAATAGTTTCAGTATCTGTCTATATTTCTTAGATGAGGTATTATGTACACTATTTACATTATTTGGACTATTATCCTAATCTTTGTCGCCATATTTATTACAACGTTTCGGCCGTTGTTCGCTCCAGCCTTCTTCAGGTGGTTGGACTGTCGAACTGAACCTTTTATATCGTTCGGTGGGGTAGACTGTTCTAGTTCAACGTGCCATGTCTAATGGTTGTCAGTTATCAGTTTTCTCCTGTTAATTCCCCGCTCCAAAATCTACACTGGCTTAACCAGGTATTGAACTCATAACTCTTTGGGTGCTGTCACTGGATCTAACTAACGTCTTTATCCACTGTGCCATGTGCCCCTGAGGAAAACATGAATCTATGAAATAGTGTCATGTAAGGAAGTGCAATGAGAATTATACAAATCTTTCTACTATATATCTATTTTTTCTCTTTCTATTGCTGTCAGGAATTATAAGTATTATGAAGTACGGAATTTTTAATTCTTCAAAAAATGTATATTAATAAATAAGCAACAACATTATATATATATATATATATATATATATATATATATATATATATATATATATATATATATATATATATATATATATATGAACGTGGACACTGAAGTCAACACTAAGCGGAGACAGTCTGTTTCCTGTTGGATGTATATATATATATATATATATATATATATATATATGTATATATATATATACATATATATATATATATATATATATTTATATATATATATATATATATATATATATATATATATTTATATAGAGAGAGAGAGAGAAAGAGAGAAAGAGGGGGGTGGAGAACAAATATAGAAATAAATGTTTTTTTTTATATAAATCTTTATATATATATAATGTTATACAAAAATATTTATTTATATTTCTTCTCCAATCACTGAGACCATTGATCTATTATTAGTCGGAAGAAGTTATTTCTTGAGTCGAAATGCGTTATTTCGGAGATATTTACATTCACATACATACATGTGTACATACATACATATATATATATATATATATATATATATATATATATATATATATATATATATATATGTGTGTGTGTGTGTGTATGTGTGTGTGTGCCCTTTTATGTTTTTGACATTTGCTATATTTATATTTCCTCTCCTTCCCTTCACTTTCCCGCATTCAATCCGGATCAATATAATTATCTTCTATTCTGTCATATAACCGAACTGATTCTAGCTCAGAAAGGCCATGGATCGAACAGATATGTCATTTGATCCAAGTTCAGATAACGTAAATATCGTACATAAAAAAAATAAACAGGCCAAATAATAATATAGATTCTCCCGAAGAAATGGAAACTTTATCGGAAGCAGGAACGGATCAGATACTACACTCTGAAACTAGGAAGTATAACTTGAAGGGCGTTTAGACAAACGAAGTGAATAATAATATTGAGCGTGAATATGGTTGAATAAATATTGTTTTTGAATACAGGTGTCTATATATTCATAATTATATATGTATTGTTTCGTTTATGAATATCCCTGTTTGTATTTGCGTACCTTTGTGAATGTCTGTCTACGTAAGGTCCAGAGATTGTGATGGTGAATTTCGATTTTGAAATTGTCTATTCAAATTTCTCAAGCGTTGTTTTGATTTTTTTTTCTCGAAACCGAAATATCTGTATAATTCTACAATCCAATAATATTCCTACATACTTTTATCGCGCATCTAAGGCTTCTTATTTCTAGAAAATGTCCTTGTATTTTTCTTCTTAAATACATCTCTCTTATTATATTTTCAATAATACTGAATCGAACTCATTCTCTTTATAGCATTACCTGATGTCTGAGAAGAGAAAAAAAAGATCTAATGTATAAACCTTTTAAAATTTTGAATACAGGTGTGGCACCTCGACGTGGTGTAATGGTTAGAAAGCTTGTCTCGCTAAAAACCATTACAACTGAGTATTAAGTTCGGTACTCACTGGGTGTCCCATACTTTTCGCCTTGCGCGATATCTAAGCTTCGTCCAGAAAGTTACCATAAACTACTTGGATGGGCTGAAAACTTTACAGGCTGACTATGATGGAGTGATGCTAGAGCTGTCAAAGCTTGCGTACGTTTCCTGTTCATAACTATATTGTATCGACATAGATCAACTGATATCTGACTCATGAAGGCTTTAAATGTAACTAAAAGCGAACTCTCCTGAAAATGGACTGAAGTTTGCATCGTGGTGTTATAAATTAACTGTAGAAAACGGGTTTAGCCAAACCCCCACCCTACCCCCAATGATATTTATGCAGATATGCTTGCTATATTAGGGGTTGGCTTTCCAGCTTAATCTACCGTACAAAAGTGGGCCGCTCAGTTTAGGAGGATAGGGACAGTATTGAATATGAACAAATGTCTGGAGGTTCTGCAACTGCCACCTATCAAGGAAAAGATTGATCGTCTTCACCACATTGCATGGAATAACAGGCGATTGACTATAAATCAAATAGTCAATACTAGTAGCAGATTTCATTAGAGAATTGAAAATATTCTGCAGAAAGAACTTGGCATAACGAAGGTTACTGCTCATTAGGTGCAACGTCTTCCGATACCTGATAAAATAGCACACCGGACTAATCACATCACGGAAAAATGCGGAGGCAGATCCTGTTGGTTTCCTTAAAGTTTCTTAACACAGAATGAATATTGGTTTCAGAATCAGACACACAAACAATCCATTCAAACAGCCCTCCTCCCTTGCTCCAAAAGAGGCCAAGGTCCTTTCATCTGCAGGGAAGGTGATCACCTCAAGTTTTTGGGATGCGAAAGGCGTAGTGTTTATTGATTATTTTCAAAAACGGGCCCACCATCAATGGGGAGTACTATGCCAATTTGCAGAAGCCGTTATTAAAAGCTATCAAAATCGAACGTCCAGGAAATCTGACGAAAGGTGTTTTATTTCTTCAGGACACTGCTCCAGCACACAAGTCCTTGGTTTCAATAACATTTGTGTGAGACTGTGACTTTGAAATGGTGGATCACCGTCTCTATTCTCCAGGTTTGACTATCATCTGTTCCCCAACATGAAAAACACTTGACTAGGCACAAGTATCGCAGTGATGTTGACGCCATATCTGCTGTTGGTGACTTTTTTGACCAGCAGGAAAAAACTGTCTTCATTGAACTGTCAGATGTCAGTTTACCTGGAAAGAAACAATGCCGGTATTAATAAGAAATGAATGCATGCAAGATTTCATATCTCCAGCACCATGAACTTTTCAGCCCACTCTCCTCGTTCTGCGCAGTAATTCTATTGTTTTCATATTCTTATATATAAAATGGCATGAACTTGAGGTTCAAGAGGCAAACATTTAACGCCATCTTGTCATTAGTTCATCCATTGGAAAGGAAACGGAAGTAAGCGAAATTCAACGCAGACCCTTCACCTTAAATCTAATTCTACGTGAAACATTTATCAGTTCCTGGTAAAGGAACGCATCCTATTACAAAAAATATATCTTTTATTCTTCTTAGGAATTTTCAAGAATTTTTTTTTTCGTTTATCTTTTTGGTAATGAGTTTTCGTATGATCTGATCTGAACATGAATTCTTTAAAAGCTTATTTCCTCAGTAAAAAAAAAAATCGCAACTCTCTTCGTACTTCCCTGAAACTAATATAAAACATTGTCTTTATTCAATAAATTATCTGGAATAGCATCCATATGTTTTCTTTTAGCATCAAACCGTTTAGGCGATGTGTTCTTTGTATCTTGACAAAAGAAGATCTATCCAGTAAATGGTCGTGCGATACTTGCCAGTGTCTCAATAGAATCAATTCATAAAAAGAAAAAAAACTATACCTTATACCAACGTCATTTCATACCATCTGCTTCTTACATGCTGGGTTATACATTATGTTTGCCTTATACTGCATCGACAATAACACTCCTAATAAAATTACATTTGAAATACAACTGAAAATAAGATGCATTTCAATACAAATACCGTTGAATTATGAGATACATTTAAAAACTAGAAATAGAAGTACATACTGAGATATACGTTAGGTTCGCGTTAACAGAATGTCCAGTAAAACTATATTACTGTATCTTTACTTTATAAAACGCGCACATATATATGTCCGTCTATTTATTGATATATATATATATATATATATATATATATATATATATATATATATATATATATATATATATATATATTCACTTTTATATATATATATATATATATATATATATATATATATATATATATATATATATATATATATAAAAGTGAACATAGAAGTCAACACTTAGAGGCGACAGACTGTTTCATGCTAGATGCAATCGTCAGGCCACGAGTGTTGTTATTTTTCTCGGCTATTTATATATACGGGTCAGTGGTGCATTGTGGGCGGTTATTTTACCGGAAGTCGTTTATTTGTTTATTTATTTAATTGTGTCAAATTATTTTGCTTGTTTTTATTTATTTTTATTTTTTATCTTATATATTTTTTTTATTTTGATCCGTGTTTTTATTAACGTAGTAAAAATTTGTTTATATAGCTTATTGTGGGTAGTCAATTTCGGCGGTTATTTTACCGGAAGTCGTTTATTTGTTTATTTATTTAGTTGGGTCAAATTACGTTACTTGTTTTTATTTATTTTTATTTTTT
The DNA here is from genome assembly GCA_964036315.1 of Acanthosepion esculentum. Lineage (NCBI taxonomy): Eukaryota > Metazoa > Mollusca > Cephalopoda > Sepiida > Sepiidae > Acanthosepion > Acanthosepion esculentum. The sequence goes on from OZ038484.1 coordinate 44,401,712, forward strand.
ATCTTATATATTTATTTACTTTTATTTTTATTTTGATCGGTGTTTTTATTAACCTAATAAAAATTTGTTTATATAGCTTATTTAATAGTTTTGTTTTTGTTTGGGAAGATTAAAGCTATTTGTTCAATTTTGGCGTTAATTGTGGTTTGTTCTAACTATTATTTTGGCGGGAACAGTTTTTAATTTATTTATTTGCATTGATTATCTTTATTTGTTTTTTCTAAACGGCTAGTTTATCGGTATCAGTTGTTAGTTTATTTATATATTTGGATGTATTTAGATCAATTTATTTTACTTGTTATTTATTTGTTACACTTTATATTTTCTCTGTTTGGTTTTCGATTTTTAAGTAACGCAGTGTATTATTTTTATTTTTATTCATTTTTTTTATAGTTATATAACAGTTATAGCTATGTTTCGTCCGTTTTTTTTTTCGTTTTTATAGTCTAATATTTGGGTCATAATAGTTTGTTAATTTGTTTCTTATTTACTTTATTTATTGAATTTGTTTCTTATTTTTATTCTATTTCGTCTATTTTAACAGGTGTGATTTGAAAAATTGTTTGGATTAATTTATTTGGCTTATTTTATTGTCATTTTGTTAGTTTATGTACTTATATATTTTTCCGTTTTCGATTTTTAAGTTACGTAGCTCGGATTTTTTATTTAATAATTTATTTTGGTCTGGGAAGGTAATGATAGCTATTTTTTCCTCCAAGCAAAGTTTGCAAGTTTTTGATTGATTGTTGTAGGCTGATTTTTTCCCTTATTTTACAAGATATTTTTGGTGTGGTGTGCGTTTTGTTTTTTATTTTCCAGATATACTTAGAAAGCATTGTGCTGTTCGCATATTTACTATTTGTGAAAGATGTTTTGTGTAGATATTTTCTTTGTTTCCAGGCTCCTTCAGTTACTCCTATGTATACTTTTTCTTCATTATCTTGTGATTTTATCGTGGCTTGGTAGATTACGTTGTTTTGTAAACAATTACCGTTTAAGGGACATTCGTTTTTTATTCTGCAGTTGCATGTGGGTTTAATTTGTTCGTGTGGTTTGTTGATAATTTTCCTGTTGTGCTTTTTTATTATTTGTGCCAAGTTCTCGGTGGAACTGTAGCTGATTTTTACTGTGTTTTTGTTGACTATTTTGTGTAGGGTGCTTGATTCCGGGAAGTGTTTGTGTAAAAGTTTGAAGAATATTTTTCCTGTTTGATTTTAAGTTTTAGCTGTACGGTGGGTTGAACCATATGATATTTCTTTTCCTGTAGGTCTTTTTTGTGTTCTGTGGTGAGTATGTGATGGTTGCTGGGAATCCGCTATCTTTTAGGGCTGTTTCGTAGTCTTTCTTAGCTTTTTTAAATATAGATTCATTGAAGGAATTGTCGTAAAGCCTGCGGTTAATGGATTTTGGTATGTGTTTGATTATAGAAGGCGGGTGGTTGGAAAATGTGTATATATAGAGTGGTTTATCGTTGGGTTTTCTGTATGGTTTGTATGTGCCTTTTCTTAGGGTGAAGGTAACATCTAGAAAATCTACTTCGTTTAGGTTAGTTTTTGTATCTATGTCGAATCCGTTATTTTTGAAAATCATTATTATTGCTTTTCTAGTTTTGTCTGTGTTTTGTTTGTTGCAGTTTCTTAAGATTATGAGACCGTCGTGCCTGTAGAGCCCTGTGTCATTTCTATTTATTATTTGGCTTAGTTCGTGTAGTAAGTAAAGACCTACGATTTCGCATGTCTCTGCACCGTCAAAGCTTCCCATTGTAGTGTCAAATATCCCATCTTTCTTTATCCATGCTTCTTCGTGGTGAAATAGTAATGATTTACGGAAGTGCTTAATGATGCCGATTTTGTTTGGTTTTATTATTATTTGTTCCTGTGCTAAGTTGATGCCCTTATCTAACGTACGTTCTGTTATGGATGGGTAAAATTCTTTTATGTCTAATTGTAGGAAGTGGCAATTGTGTTTGTTATTTATGCTGTGGAACCAGTCAATAGTTGCTTTTGTGATTTTCCACTGGTTTACTCCTAACTTCTTCCCAAGTTCAGAATTAATTCTTTCTAGTATCGTTTTACTTATTTTACCTAGTTCGCGTTTGGCTGGATTTATGAGTCAGCGTGCAGGGTTGGATTTGAAATTTTTTTTGTGGTCTTTTAGTGTGATAAAGGCTTGCGCCTTGCTGATGCAACTTATTCTGTCATCTATGTCTAATTTTTGGGCGATTGCTTCTTTATTGATATCGTGTTCTATTGTTTTAGGTTGCTTTTTGTATGTTTTGGTTATGTTGTTCTTGAGTAATTTATTGTGCGTAGGAGGGCTTAGTTTGTATTCATTTCTTGTTTTGTCAGCTGCAATAAATACATTTGTTG
>OZ038484.1:44409080-44529080 GCA_964036315.1 Acanthosepion esculentum
GGAGTTCGATTTTTTTATTTTAACAGTGCGTATGTATTTTTACTGCAAAAACAAAAATTACCTCAGCATCGGAATAGAGTGTTTCAAACCGTCCCTTAACGTCTTTCCTCAGCTTGAAATAGTATATTCCAGTTTGAAATTGTCTATTCCGATGTTCAGGTAATTTTGTTTTCTTTTGCTGTAATATATATATATATATATATATATATGTATATATATATATATATATATATATATATATATATATATATATATATATATATATATATATATATATATATATATATGCATGTACAAATGTATATAATAAACAACAGAAAATGTACTAATGCTTCTAAATGTAATTTTTTAGTCGATTGTAATATACTTTCTTGCAAATGTCTGATTGATTCGTCTGTCGTAGGTCTTTTTGTTGCACGTATGTGTTAATTCCAATTGCAAATGGAGACAGTCGAGATTCAAGCGAACACGTGTTTATGGATAGTTACAGAAGACACAAAGCAGAACAGCGGAGACATTCTCTAATCAATAGAAAGCCAATTAGTCCAGCTGAGTAGACAATTTTTCTCTTGTCCCTGGAGCCAGAGAAAAAGAAAGAATACAAAGAATCAGAGGGAGAGTAACAGAAAGAGACAGAGAGACGGAGAGAGCGAGATAGAAGGTAGAGTGAACTGCGTGTGAGAGGGAGAGAAAGAAATAGTGAGAACGGAAAACGATAGTCAGCCAAAATGAAACTGTAGAGTTGACTGAAACAACAAGGTGATTATTCTGGCGTTGTATATTGTAGTTGCACAAGAGTTTGCCACACCATGTCGCTTGCGTCAGGGAAACGCAGTCGACGTGCTTCGCAACGTTTTCTATCACATAATTATCACGGTTCACTGAGCTGACTGATTGAAAACTGGGCCCCCATGAAGTTGTCCAGAAACAAAGTAGCCACCGTTATAGTCCGTATTCTAGCTCACGTCCAAATAATTCTTCGCCCTTATGAATTCCTAGGGCCTAACACGTCGGAAAGACAATTCAGTTATGTGACCCATTTACCATTACTAAATAAGCCAGGCTAACATGGATAAAAAAAAGATCATTTAAATTTGCTGTTGCTAATACAATCAACAGCTACACACGTTATTAAATCAGTTCGAAAATGGAATACAAAATTGTTTTTCCTCACCTGAAACAATGTTAATAATTAATAGATTTTCTTTTAACTAAAAATATAAATAAAGAGATTCCATGTTTGTGAATATGGAAAAGGCGTAGATTAAAGGACTGAGGACAAAAAGGTAAGCCAATGGGTTATATAAGATTTTATTATGAAAATCAATATTTTAACATTAAAATGTGTATTAAGCAACTGATATTAACAAAATGTCAGTATGAATTGGTAATAAATCAGCTGGGTTTTAGATTATAAAGTTTATTAGAATTATAGATAATAAATTATTTTTGTGTGCCTGCATTTATTATGCAAACAAACTTGATGACTTTAAATTTTACTGGTAATCCATTCGAAGAGGGATCTGATTAACTCAGCATTCCATAAACCTGAATAAATTATTTTATTAGTTTACACATCTGTTTTTTTATATTCAATAAACTTTTTCGGTCATTTATTAATCATGTTAACTTTTCTAAAGTTTCAAATTTAATATTACTTGCAGTAACGTTTATTGCTTCCCGAAATTCTTTGCTTGAATATTGTTTTCAAGTCTGATATATGCTTCTTTTGTAAAGTGTCATTTCCCTTCAGAATCTGAGCAATCATGGCTCTTCACACCTTCCCATCTTTTATAGATCTAAGCCTTTTATGCCCACTTACTATCTACGAAGTTCCCTATTTCCCATCATTTGCACAAGATCGTTATGTAGATTAATCTACGTTTTCCTCTGTCTCCTTTTCCATCAATAAATCCTGTGAGTGTTATATTCTCTAAGTCCCCTTTTTTCATTATGGTTCCTAGCAATTTAAAGTCTTAATATCTGCAAACGCTGGAGTCCGTATTCTTTGAAAAATAGCTTTTACCAACAGTGAAGGAACATTGTTTTGCATGAATATAGTCTTTAGCTTTAAGCTTCTTGCTTGGGAACTGTGCAAATTAAAGAACCTCTTATCCAAGAAATTTAGATAATTCTGGATATTTACCTTGATACTATCATCGATTTTAAAAAGACATATATGTTTATTTCCTACTGTATTAGTCCAAAACATTACTCTAGTTGTCTATTTTTCTTTTCTCTTGACTACATCCATGAAGGACTCACGGTTACAGTAACACAAAAGGGGTTGATAATACATAAAAAACAAATGAGTCTATAAAGTACTGACTATTAGAGCAAAGTCAATATACGCATCTCTACATTCATCCTCTTTTCATATGTCATGTTCTTTCAGGAAATGAACGTTCATGGTCCTTCACCATTTCCTACATTTACTTCTGAGTAACTCTTTCTATTGTACTTTGCCATCCATGAATACAAATCCAGTAGGTTACTCGCTGTTTATACATGCTTCCAGTATCCAGATATGACATATGAGTGTCAGATTTTCCAGACCTTCTTACCTCATAATGTATTCCATAAATTTCGCCTGTCTCTTTCTTATTATAAATATCTTCTTTTATTTGTCTCGTCCATTCAGGAAGTAGGCGATCATGGTCCTCCACATTTTCCTGTTCCTTGTAGCTTTTAATAAGTTTTGTCTTTTTTTTATTTCTCCTAAACCCTATTGTACCAATTATTTGCTCAAACCTATCAAGTATATCACGCGTTACTTTGATTTTCTTAATTTTCTCTACGGTAGTGAATGTTGAAATATCGCTTCACAGACTTGAAGCTTCAAAGATGAGGCATTAGAGACAAATTTTCAGTATGCTTTGAGCAGAAATTTTAAGTAAAGAGTAAGATTTAAGGAAACAAGACGTATTGGGATGGCCAAACTTGTATTCCCAAGCTAAGCGTAGTATTAAGAGACAGAAAAACATTTCGTTGGTAACAAATAAAAGAGTACTGAACTGTTACGGCATATATGTCCTTCTGTATGGCAGTAAAAGCTGGGCATCTCATCAAAGATTAAAAAAAACACTTGAAACAACAGAAATGTGGTTTTACAAAAAGATGCCGAGGATACCATGGGCCGAAAATGTAAGCAACAACAAGGTTTTGGTGAGAATGTAGACAAAAATGAAATTCTTCCTTAGCATCAGGAAGAGGTAGTTAAAATATCTGGGACACGTAATGAAGAAAGAGAACTCGGAAAATCTGATACTCACAGGACAAATAGAGAGAACGAGAGAAAATTAGATATTGCTTAGTAGTTCAGCACTCTTTTCTTTGTATAATGAATTTTCCTATATCTTCATACGTTGCATAGTTTCTGGATTAATTGATTTCTTTTTCTCAACTCATTAACCTTTTACAGTATTTTGTGATGTCAACGAACACTCCTTGCAACTTTTGTAATGTCAGCGAACACTCGTAGTTACTTTCGCAATGCTCGTTGTAGTAGAGGCTTTGTAATCACAGGTACAACTATAGTACGCTATTGAACAATGCTGAATGCCTTCGAATAACACTCGCACTAATAGTACTTGTTCGATAATACTCGCTCGAATAGTAACCACTGAATAGTAATCCGTATAGTGATCATTATAGAGAAATCGTATAGTGAATAGTATAGAGAATAGTGATCCGTATCGTTATAGAGGATAGTGTAGAAATAGCGATCAATTAGACGCTACGGTAATTCAGTTCATTTACCATCACGTGATCTACTTATTGAAAATGGGATCGCCTGTGTTTGCTCTCTGGTAATCTGTGTTCAAATTCCAATGTCGGTAGTAACACTTTATTCTTTAAAGAGTTGGGAATGTAACTACGAGCATTGCTCTTATCCAGTGCAAGTACATTGCGCAAACGCATCAGTCATAGTTCGAGCAGCGGCGAAGAGACATGACGGTGTCAAAGTAGCGCGTTCGGAGTTGTCTGTTTTTGTTTTTTTTTTTACTTTAAGCTGGGATTGTATGCAGCTGCATCACGTCGCAGTATGCGTTAAACTTTTGGGAATAATATTGTGAGTGAATGCAGGTATTTGTTATAGAATTTCAGGTCGGGATATCTGTTTCTTTGTGATGAACCCCTCAGCCACCGGCCACAGCTCCTGAATGATGACGCCCTGAAGGCAACCATAGAGAATGACAACTGTCAAACCTAAGCTAATTTTGCCGAAGGCTTCATACTTCACCTGCAACAAATCGGGATGTCTTAAAATTGAGGAAGTGATTACCCCACACACTGTCGGAATGGCAACAAGCAAGAACAAGTGATAGTCTGTTTTTTTGTTGTTTTTCCGGCACGGCAATGCATCCATATTTGGTCGCGTGCTAACCCGTGACGAAAAATGAGTCCTGTATGATACTCCGAAGCGTGTCAGACATTGGTTGCTACAACGAGACCCTGCGCCTAATATCACAAGACCACTTTTACACCCACGCAAGATCATGCTCCCTATCTAGTGGACAAGTTGTTTGCTATGAGCTGCTATCCACGAGCAAAACCTGTAGTCACAGCAGTTGGGACGTGTGAAACAGGAATTGAAGCAAAAGGGGCGAGCATTGTTTAATCGCAAGGGGGCACTGCTTCCTCACGGCAATCCCAGGTCTCGCGTGAAATGGACGGTCACGAATACCATAGAGCGATTTGGCTTGGAGACACTGTGCCATCCTCTTTACTCCCCGAAACTTGGGCCAACAGATTACCACCTTTTCCATTCCTTGGACAACTACCTCCGTAGGAAAGCCTTCACAAATGAGGTAGACTTGCGGCAGGCAATCATAGACTTATTTGAGTCCAAGATTTTTACTGCCAGGTCATTGCACAGCTAAAGGGACGTTGGCAAAAGGTTTTGGATGTCCATGGGCATTTATTTGAGGACAGAGGGTATGTCAAATTTGTTGTATACCTTTTTTTCTTCTAAAAAGTCATAAACAGTAAAGACTTTTTAGCTATCTTGTATTATAGGTGTTTATCAATTCTTAATAATTTTATCACTTGATTAGGGAAGTAAATAGTGATTTTGTTGTTTTGCATAACTGCAGACAGTAATTTTTGTTTATAATGAATCTAATAACTTCAATAAAACATGTTGGAACTACATGAAGTTTTAACTCAATGTTTGTCTTGACGTCTAAATTAATAATTTAAAATTTAACAAAAATTGTTCAAAGCAAATTCAAGTTATTCATCCTAGTTTTAAGTTATTGGCAGAACTCCAGACTGAATGTATATATAGCGAAATGCACCCCCCCACATACATACACACACACAAACACACACACACAAACACACACACACATATATATATATATATATATATATATATATATATATATATATATATATATATATATATATATATATATATATATATATATATATATCAGTGAATATTGAAGTCAATACTCAGTGGCGACAGATTGTTTCATGCTATTTATAGTTGAGAAAAAAAAAACGCCTGCAGCCTGACGATTGCGTTTAGCATGAATGAGTTTGTCGCCTCTGAGTGTTGGCTTCAATGTTCACTTTTATATTTACATACGTTATGTCTGTGATGCACATTATCCCATAAGTATAGCATATCTTAAAACTCACTATCTCTCTCTCTCTCTCTCTCTCTCTCTCTCTCTATATATATATATATATATATATATATATATATATAAGCTAAGTTTGTTAAATTCTACAGACAATTTCTGTCTTATTAATCTCTATTGTATTTTTCTATTTTTTTTAATATCTAAATAATCGAAATAAAAAATTTGATAAACTATATAAGTCATGCTTTTGTTTTGTTTTGTTCATCTCGTTCCCACCCCCACACCGTTGAAACTGTTAGATGTAGACGTCTCTTCTACTCCAATAGCTTCATGTCTCGCATATCTCGCCTGTGGAACTCCCATCCATATTACTTTTTCCCTGACAAATACAATCTCCAACGGTTTAAGTGTAGCGTCAATCGACATATCCAGTTGCCTTGATCTATCCACTTCCCTTCTCCACATCCTTTCACCTTTCATTCCTATCTGCTCTCGCTCCAAATCTTCTGTAACCCCCTTGCCTTGATCGACCCACTGTCTTTCTCTTTCTCCACATCCTCTCCTTTACCACTCCTATCTGCTCTTCCTCCAACCCTTCTATAACCCCTTGCGTGATAGTGTCCTCCAGCTTTGCTTGGGGTGATACGCTTAAAAAAAAAAAAAAATTCTAGTTGTTGCTGTAAAATTAGTATCTACATGACTTCTATTATACGAAACCTGTATATTTGAACTTAAGTTTTTGCATTCGACAAAATAAGAACAGCGATATTAGTAAAATGCCTTGAAACCAGATTTCCCAACTATTTTTCATAGACAAGCTTGATAGGCACTGCCTGGATTTCTATCCTGACAATATTGGCTTTGTAAATTTTTAAATAAGATATGAGTGTGTATGTGATGTACTTCATGACACAAGCGGGAATTTATTTCCCTAGATTCATTTTCTTTATTATCTGTCAATTTCTATGTCTTGTTTGGAAAGATAGTGAAGTGGTTTCCCGTTGCCTTCTCCACGGTTTTGAATTCAGATTGTCATTTTCTTAGATTTTTGCGATCCAAATCTAAAGCGGTCAGTTTATAATGCGAATAAAATCTAGTAAACGCTAATTAGTTCGTCATACAAAAAATTGTCTGTGAAACTTTAATAATACAGAAAATATATAAAATATAATCCTCGCACTGTACTCAACACTTGACTTCTGATACTAAATTAAAACGATTTTATCTAGAAATAAGTGTTACATTTATCAGTTTTATTAATATTTCTTTTTTAATTTTATGTTATCAAGAAAAAATTAATTAAGTATAAATCAATTTTGGAATATTTCTATTTTGATATATTTCACCACTGAATCGGCATTATCAGAAAAATAATCCTATTTTTACAAAATATACATTAGCGAAACGAAGTGTGATCCCAGTTAAGTCTATGAACGTTAGGATTTTACTCTAACTACATCGTTATTGATATTTGATTATAATTAATTTCAACTCGGTTTTATTTTTATTAATGTTATGGTCCTGGTCTTTGTACCACGGTGATGGTCCAAGGTAGAACCAATGAAGAATAACTCGAACACAGGTATGGAATAACACAGATATATATTACAAATAGAATATATGTCCAAAAGAGTAGAAGTGTTAGTAGTAATAATCAGGTTAGAGAGAACTGTGTTGTATCGAAGTATCACTATTCCAATGTCTTACAGTAATCGTCTAGCCGACTGCCCGACTCACTCTTTCTCTCTGACGATGTTCATTAACACGCCCACGTGTATCGAATGTGGCACAAGGCCGGTTTAATGTGGGATCACCGAGCCCGTAGGATCGGCCGAAAAATGCCCGTAGAACCCGTATAAACGGGATCGGGTTGGTCAACCACCCCGAACGAGGCTCTGGCCTTCGGGGGAGCCTCGTCCGGGTTCCTCTCTGCCCAGAGGCAGAGAGTTCGACCGTCTAGCCGAGTCGTCCAAGAAGGACTGACTCTGAACTTTGACGGTGTTCATTATCACGCCCACGTGTGTCAAATGTGGCACAAGGCCGGTTTAATGTGGGCTTTCCGAGCCCGTAGGCTCGGGCAAAAATTGCCCGTATAAACGGGATCGGGTTCGTCAACCTCCCCGAACGAGGCTCTGCCCTTCGGCGGAACCTCGTCCGAGTTCCTCTCTGCCCAGTCGTCCAAAAAGGACTGAACTCTGACTGACTCTGAACTTTGACTCCTGCTTTGGATTTAGGCGCAGTATTTATGGGCTACGGACTAGTCCACTACTATTATGAGTAGGTTCCCATAACAATTAATACATTTTAAGTTTTACGCGCACATTGTTTCAGTTTTAATTTAATAAGAACAGGTGATAAATCGAACTAGAGAGGTCATATATTAAAGAGAGTCGTAGAGTTGGATATTTTAATTCAAGTTCTTTTGAGTAACCTGTTATGAATAATCAAAAGTGGTTTCACTTTGTTTCGTTACTCCTCGCATTGAGATAGATATTTCTCTTTATTGGGACTATAAAAGGACACTATACACGAACATTGTATTCTCAGTTGAATAACGCTTTCTTAAAGCCTAAACCTGCGTTCTTTCGTCATTACATAACCTATATTCATTTGTTTCCTTAAACCATTGTTTAGCACGTTAGAATTGTAATCACGAAGATTTTGGAGGTATTCAAGTAGACTTCGTAGCTTAATTTTAGGGAGGGGTGTTCTTTTATTTAGATTTTTGGATAGCTAATCAGTGTATTTTTCGATTAGTTTTTTTTCTATTCTATTTAGCAGATTCCATTTTTCTGACGTAAATTTAACCCTTTTCCTTACAATAGTGAAATCTACACCTGTTTTTTGAAATGATGCGATTTTGCAGTTTTAATTAACAATAAAATTGTACAAATCTCTAAAAAGCATTTACATTACAAGATAAATAACTCACTTTAGTTTTGTGACTGAACTCAGGTCTTTTAAAAGATTTTATTCCAAAGGAAAAGCTTCTTCTAAATTTCTTTAGTCATAAATGTTTCCAGCTTCTGCGTCGGTGTCAGACGAAGGGTCTTATAAATTACGAAATTGAAATGTTGAGTATTCTGTTCCAATTGCTTAGTATGCGGCTCTAGAAATACATAATAGCGACATAAACCCATTGTTATGACATTAATACAGAACTATGTTCCCCAAAGACTCGTCCCATTTTCTTTCAACTAACAGAGGATGCATTCCATGGAATATCGGTAAACAAAATACAACGACGCATCAAGGATAAGAGCAGACAAAGAATAAAAGTAAGCAAACAAAAGAGACTATAACGTTTTGCAATTGGCACGAACGTATTTTCATTGCTTTTCGAAAAGCAGCAAATAAAAGGAAAGATAGAAGCAGGTATTTTCATCTTTAGCACAATAAAAGGAGCAGAGAACACAATAAGAGTTCCAATGCTAATGAAGCCGAAACAGGAAACATTGGCGTCAAGAATAAATAAATAAAATTATTAAAAAGTAACAATATGTATTAATTATATATATATATATATATATATATATATATATATATATATATATATATATATATATATATATATATATATATATAATGTGGAAAATAAGAGAAGGTGAAACTTTAAAAAAACTTATTTAGGAGGTGAAATGACATCAAGGATACATAATTCTGAATAGAAACCTGAAAAAATAATAGAATACTTCTATATTAAAATAGCAAAATATAATCTTGTGGGCAATAATATATACATATACAGGGTGTATCAAAAATAATTTTACAAAATTTGGGGACTGGTTCCTCACTCCCAAAGGAAAGCGAAAGTGTGTATAAGGGAGGTAACTGAGAAGTGTTCCGTTTAACAATGGCAGGATATTCATGTCGTGAGCAGGCAGATACGATTTTAGGCATGGTGGATTAATGGATAACGGGTCGGATTGATGAATCGTAAAGCCGAGTTCGAATTCCAGTCGAATCCGTTACATTCACTTACGTGCTAACACCCTTGGGAAAGGTGTGAATCCTCTTCTTCTCCCTCCAACTATGGGTAAATAGCAGGACAGACTGGGTTCTATAGCCTTGGATGGCAACTGTTCTAGGAGAAGGTCAACACTGAATTCAAAACCATTCGGCGTCTGCACCGGCATCCGGCGGCCTCTTGGTTACTCCTGCCTCTGCGTCTGTGGAAATTCTGCGGCAAGTAAGAGCATATTCCTCCCTCCATTGGGATAGCACGCGAGGTGTGGGGACCGCGTGTGAAGTTCAAAACTCCCTTGTTACTCCGTTTCAAGAATTCGCCGCCGTTGGAATCGGGAATGGCTGTCGCTCGTTTCAGCATTGGCGACGGATCGCCGTGCTTGATCGGCCTTCGTTCCGGACGCGGTGAATTCCTTGGAAGGAGCCGGCTTAACCGATCCAAGGTGAATGCTGCAACATACATACATACATAGATATGATTTTACATACAGCCGCTCGAATGTTAATGGAAAACAAGGCCTGAACGCTGTATCAGACTGCGTTTCCAGACCGAAAGCAGCCGAGGAGCTCACCTTTGCTGCTTTTTATCATCACGTTGCTGAGTCAGGACGGTGTCACCACAAACTATGGATCGAGATCCCCTTGTACGGCTGATCACGAAGAATACATATTCCACAGACTATCAGAGACGATCCAGGTATCAACACACGACTCTAGCATGTTGCACAACTCATAGTACTGCATGGAGGGTACTTCAAGAGCAGCTCCTGTATCCGTATCATTTGCAACATGTACAGGGTCTTTCGCCCTCTGATCACTCACACGGTGTAACTTGTGTTGATGCTTTATTGCGCAAATTGCCGTTTTCTTTAAATTTAATGAATCAAAAAACGAAGGATTTGCAGACATATGTTTATATGGAATTTTGTATTTGTTTTGCAGTGAGGTACCCGCCTCCAAAGTTTGTAAAAATATTTTTGATACACCCTGTATATATATATGTGGAGAGAAAATGAGAAAGAGAAAAACGGAGAGAGTTTGAAGGTGTATGGCAATGGTAATAAGAGCCGGCTCCTTATAAGGAAACATTCAGCATTCATTGACTGAGCAGCCAGTACTGTTTTCGGTTGAAATTTATAAACTCTTTCTCTGAAATTTTTTTGGAGGAAAATACGTTTATCAAGTCCAATACCTCTTTTCACTCTTTTCATTATTGATGGAGGTTTCCCACCTAAAGGTTTATGTGAAGAAGCGTGGCGTATCGACCTCTGGATTATGTCATTATTTTCCCTTCAAATTACATGAGTTATCCATTTTCGCTGTTTCTTCTATTGGTAGTCTTCAAGAAATGAGGATTCTGCTATTTGATAGCTTTCTTTGCTTGTGATTGTGTAGCGCCAGTCTAAAATATGTAAAGAAGGATGGCCTGACTTTACCCACTCAAAACATATATATATATATATAATAGAATATATATTAATGATTGGCCACTCGTATTCGAGAGTGTCCGTCTATTGGGGCAGCTAGCAAATCCCCGGTTGTAGACACCTGCTCAGGCACATTTGTGTTTGTCCAGTACCCACCGATCCAACCTGTGGTTTATACTGCAACTATGCTGAGCAGACCTTAGTTACAGTTCCTGGGAGAGAGCGCGTTATCTAGCATGACCAACAATTTGAACAAGACCAGCACGCTCGCACCCTCTGTCACATGTGCACAACTACCCTCAACTCAATTTCGCTCACAAGGCTCGGGTCAAATTTCCAAAGATGCCGCATTCCATCAAGAAGTCAAATGGTGTGATTCGAACCCGGGTCTCATGGTCAGCAAGCGATCGTTCTAACCATTCGGCCACGCGCCCATATAAAGTATATAAAAGGTATATTTAAACAGTAAGTATATGCGTTCTATGTCCATTAACCCTTATATGACATCATTTTAGAATAATCACAGCCTTCTAAAAATGAGAGAACAAAAAATCTCGTGTGTAGTGAAGAAAAAACTCAGTTCTCGAAATTGACTGAAACTGCGAAAGTAGCTGTTTAGATAAAAACTGTTTATTTTTTTCTAGAAAAGAATAAGCCCAAAGAGTGAATTGCGGAGATATCAAGATCAAACAAGTGCGGAAATTTAAATATCTGTGAAGTGTTTTAAAAGAGAACAGAAAGCGTGGCACTGAAATCCGAAGGCTTATTAGAAATCGGGTCACTGCTCTCTATTCCTCATTGGTGCACACTGCGAGCAAGGCGACTGTGTCAACAGGTGCAATACAACTGGCGCAATCCTGGTGAAACTTCGATCACTGGACCCCAATAGTACTAACTATAAGCACGCATAAACAGAAGGCATTGTAACAAACCTAAAAAAATTCGTTATGGGGAAAGTACGGATAATTTTTGACTTACACCGTATTTTCTTAGCAATGGCAAGAGTCTATACATTTCTTGGACTGAGAGCTGTGAAGAAAATATAACGTCAACAGGATTAGTCGTCCGACTTGTTCCTGGAAATACGACTAAGTCATCTCTCAATCTGAAATAATGAGAGAAAGCAACGGAGTTTAATGTGGTTATGGAAGAATAACAACCATTAATCCAAGAACTCTAATCCCAGAGGAAGGCAAGAAAGCGCACCGGTGAAAATTCAGAGGTCGATGGAACCCAGGATCAAGATAAGGCCACTAATATCCTAATAGAAAAAGACAACAATTCTGTTCCAATTTGACTGTATCTTTCTCAGCTAGGAATGGAATATTGCCTATTGTCACCTATTATGCGTGATTTTCTAGCTAGCAATAAACACTATTCACTCTTAACGGGCCAGTATATGCTTTTTTACTTGATGACAAGAAAATTACTGATTATTTTTCGCTGAAAATTGTAGGAAACCTCGATATTTTCGCTGAAATCCGAAGGCTCATTGGGATAGCCAAATAAGCATTCCAAAAGCTAAGCAGATTACTAAGAAATACAAAAAATCTGCTAGTAACAAGGAATAAATTACTAAACTTCTACGTGATAGCTGTCCTCCCATACAGCACTGAATGCTGGACGATCTCCTCAAATATGAAGAGGAGACTTGAAGCAACATGAACGTTGTTTCACAGAAGGACGCTGAGAATAAAATAGACAGAACATGTGAGCAACGATGCTTTAGAGAAAATGGAAACAAAAAGGAGAGTCAGTTGCGGTTTCTGGGACATATAATGAGGCAGTGGCGGGAGATTTGAAACTCTGATATTCACAGCAGAGATAGAGGACAAAAGGAAGAATGGAAAACAAGTTATAACATGCTTAGTGAGCTTGAATAAATGAATTGAGGAACAGTAATTAAGATAAATAACAGAAAAAAACAAAGATTCTTACGAGCTACTGGGGATAGAACGTCGTGGAGAGAAAGATTATAGCCTCATCCTGAGGAAACACGACACATAAAGAAGAAATTCTGTTTTGAAATGATTCCTTCTTCCTTTCTAATGACCGAACCGAGGAGACATGACCGACGAGGATGCAGCCATTCGCCGCCGACCAGATTTGATTCTGCCTCACAAAACAGCATCGGAGTGCCCATCCTTGATCATTCTTTGATGTTATCCACCTAGTATTTGGACTGTCTCCCTCTACGTCTACACCCTTCCCCTTGAAGGACCGTCTTGGATAGAGTATTGTGGCGTATGCTATGTCAGAGATATAACAGCTTTCTCCTCTTTACTCAGATCAAGAGGAGCTTCTGCCAATTATGTTACATAGCCCTGTACATGAGATATTTATGTTTTGCATATTTCTCATTAAATGATGTTTTAAATCTTTTCCTGTTTCCAAGGGCCTGCTTTTAATCCTAACAGATTCTTCTCTATTTCCTTTTGATTATACAGCGCCTTCGTATATTAAGTTTGCTTCTAGGCAGTTACATTTAGTGGGTGTTCGTAATTGTTCTTCAGTTACAGGTGAGTATTGGGTGTGTGACTTACTGGTGATTTTTATTTTATTTTTTATTGGTAGCATATTTTCTGTGCAGCTGTAGTTAAGTTTTGCAGAATTTCTGATAGAATTTAACGGCCTTCCTATCCAATTTCGTGCGTCATGCTTGTCTGACCAATTTTAAACTTCTCGATTCACTCATACACACTTCTACGTGGTAATGCCCTGTCGCCGTAATGCGTTAAAAAATATGATACCTAAGGTTTAGAGTGAATTTCTAAACACAAATAAAAACTTTCTTGAAGCTTTTATTTTAGTTTTACTTCCAAGTTAATCGATTAAATTTAATATTTTCAATAAGCAAAATATTTTGCTGTGTTTCAAAAACTAATTCAAATTCGCTGATATATATTTTTTGGCTAAAATAGCCTGTTATCTCTCATTTTAATCGTCTTTCATCGCAATGGACTCTTTATTTAAAAAAATTCCAAAGTTAAACATAGTTTTCTGAAACTTTATTAGAGGAAAATCAACTGATTTAAAGTATAATTAATCTGATTTGAAAAACATACTATTTACTTTTAAAGTTTTAAAATATTGCAGAAATGTGTTATTTTTAAACCGACTATAGCCGTGTATTTAACGCGACAGTAGCTGTGTTGAAGTGTTTGACAGCGTGATGACAGATCTAATGCCGTTCTACGGAGACTTTGTTTGTAAAAAACAATTTAAGAAAATGACGTGAGAGTTTTTTTTATTTTATATTCTTCGCAGTCTAATGTCTATACACACAGAAAAATCTTCAAAATTCTTTTAAAATGTTGGCCTTTGAAGACGTGTATCTAGCTTTTCCATTTATGATTAATAAATATAGTTTTCACTTAATAATAGCATTTAAAAGTTTGAAATATATAAAGAATTTTAAAAGATTTAAAACTAAAAAAACAGTTTTATAAAATTTATTATTTATCGAATTATTTTCTTAAGAAAATAGTGTCCTTAATATATCTTATTTATAAAAGCATTTAAACGCTTTCCTAATTAAATAATGACATTTGTTCATTTCATTTTTTATTTTACAAATCAAAACAGAGTTTCGGTAAATGGTGTTTCTGTTTGTCGAAAACAAAATTGATGACTTAAAGTCTCCAAAGAGCCCTTCTTTTAACTGATATAAATATGAGTAGTCTGAAATTTTAATTTCTCGAAATTTCATAAAATTAAAGAAATGGATGTAACAGATGTAAAAATATATTTTTTACCGGGTTTTCTAAAATAATTCTAAAATAATTTCAAGCATTTGTCAAATATTTGATTTTTTTTCAAATATTTCCAAAATAATGTCCAAAATGACGCTAAATTTCGTAATACTTTTCGTAATATTTGGCCCACCCGCTGACGCAAGAAAAATGAGATTTTTAATCAAAATTTCGAACGTGCTAGAAAGGATTAAAATATTAATAAGATAATTAAAAAATACTTTGGCCATTCTTCTTAATAACATAAATATTTTGACGATAAAACTGTTTTTTATAAACTTGGGACCTTTTTCATCATGGTATGTCTTTTTTCGAAAATCTTTGTGTGTACCTAGTTAAAAGCTTCCGATGAATTTTAGCACCCGACAGACTTTCCAAGCAAATAAATCTGGTCACTGCTTTTTGTTTCTCATTGGTGCACACCGCTAGCGAAGCGACTATGACAACAGTTGCAGTAAAACCGGCACAATCATGGTGAAACTTTGATCATGGGACCACAGTAATACTAACTATCAGCAAGCATGAGCAGAAGGAAGTGTAACACACCTAAAAATATGTTATGGGGAAAGTACGGATGATTTTTGACTTACACCGTATTTTCGTAGTAATGGCAAGAGTCTACACATTTCGTGGGCTGAGAGCTTTGACGAAAATATAAAGTCAACAGGATTAGTCGTCCGACTTGTTCCTGGAAATACGACTAAGTCATCTCTGAATCTAAAATAATGAGAGAAAGCAACGGAGTGTAATGGTCGTAATATGGTTATACAAGAATGACAACTGTAATACCAGAGGAAGGCAAGAAAGCGCACCGGTGAAAATTCAGAGGTCGATGGAACCCAGGATCAAGATAAGGCCACTAATATCCTAATAGTAAAAGACAACAATTCAGTTCCAATTTGACTGTACCTTTCTCAGCTAGGAAAGGAATATTGCCTATTATCACCTATTATGCGTCTGTTTCCAGCTAGCAATAAACACTATTCACTCTTAACGGGTCAGTATATGCTTTTTACTTACTGACAAGAAAATTACGGATTATTTGCCGCTGATAATTGTAGGAAACCTCGATATATTTGCTGAAATGTTCTTTATTTATTCTAAAGAAAATTGCAATTAGTTCGATCACATTGATATAACTCGAAGAAAGCTTCGTTGCTTATAGTCGAAAAGAAAGTACTTGCAACGAATATGAAAACACCTAAGGCAATCGATCAAATTACTATGCGATTTTTCTTTCTCTTCTTCTATAACTGGCCCTTTTATATTTATTTTCTCTCCTGTATGGCCAAATATTTGTAACTGTTGTAATCAATAGCGTGGCATTCTTGGCAAACGTAAGTCATTTGTCACAGCCGTTGAATTGAGATTGATTGGTAAGAATTACGTTTCTCCTTGTCGCCATTTTCGGGTCTAAATTTATTTTTGTCTATAGACAATTAAATTATGACCATTACCTGACAAACTATGTCAGAACAGTTCCGGAATCGACGCAAAAACTCCTTGTATTCAATTTCGTTCTCTCAAGTTGGGTTCGTTCATTCGTAGACATTCGTAGACATTAATTAAACGCACTTCTTATATCATGAATTTCAGCATAGAAATAAATTTATAAAAGAGTGCACCGGTAAAAATTTGAGAAAAATGCTCTTAAAATTTAGTACTACATAAGACATGTTTCATATACTACGATGTATCGCTTATCATAAGAGGTATCAATGTGTCCGTTTTGTTTAAATACACCTTGTTTATCTTTGACAGGCACAAAGTTTGAAGGGGCAGTAAAGATAGAAAGTAAGAATACCTTGTTAATTCGTTTGCGATACCAGGCGCCTCTGCATAGACACACTTGCTAATTTGCTTTACGATTGTTGGAGTTCACATGTGAATCGGAACTGTTGCGGACCCGATAGCGGTGCAGAGCTGGCCTACGAAAATAAGGCCTTGTGTCAGACACTACACTCGTCTACCGGATCCACAAACAAAGTAAAAAAAAAATATATATATAAGACGTGTTCTTTCTACTGTACAAACGTACAGTAAAAATAAGTAGACAGGCAAGACAACGAAAGGTAAAGGAACAAACATAAAATTTTATTAGTGTTTAACAAGTAAATTGTCTTCAGTGGAGACCATCAGTAAAGTTACTGGAATGTTGAAATCAATGGAAAGGCCGTGTCAAGTAGTCACAAAAGATAGGTAAGGTTCCGCGCCAAAATTTAAATTCAAGATGGCTAAGGCGGGAAAAGTTCCTCAGGAAGAAAGTTCAGAAAGTCAGTTTATAATGAATAATAAAAATACACGGCAAAGAAAAATACTCACTGCGAGAGTTTGTAATTGTGAGTGTAATGTAATCTTTTTTAAGGTAACTGGTTCTGAAAGGACAGTGTTCGAAGCATATGAAAATTCTTGTTCTTCATGTCGAAGGTTTCGAAAGTTCCCTGTTCATGGAAGTAGGCGGCCCGAAAAAGATGTTCGCATCAGGACGAAAATTTCGTCATCGTAAAAGGTATGTGACGACAGTGTCGTACGTTGTTAAAGGTACAGCGACGGGCCATGAGGGACAAAGCCATGTTTGCCAGTAAAATATACCTGTCGGTATATATGGTTGGCCGGCGAGAGATAAGTGAGCCGTCTGCCCGGTTCAAACGAACCGCGGCGACTGATTTTGAAAAGCCAATTTGTCCATGACGTCAGAGCAAAAAGCGCGCGAAAAATGAACAGCAGTAGCAGCGAGCTATCTTCCTCACTTTCGGCCAAGAACAACGGTTTACTACTATTACTAGCCGAAAGTGAAAGGAAGGGGTGAAACCTCGCGCGTGCGTCAAATCGAAGGTGGAATAGGGTACTATCCCACAGAACCATTAGAATAATGAACCTGTTCACGATTCGAAAATATAAACCAGGCGCCTCCTATTTAAACACACTTATACATAATTGTTATGGTCATAGTAAAATTCGCTTTTGCATGTAGCATAGCGGTTGTCAGCGGGAAAATTGAAACAGCATGTTAGTGAAGATGCCATTGGAGGTCAGTGCGTTCACTTTATTTCTATTGTAGCTACAAACCTAAAAATTGAGCTGAATATAGTAATGGCATTATATAACGGCGTGCAAAAGTGATTGAAAAACTACATAAAGTGATTATACGCGATAAACTGGGAGAGAAAGAAGCAATGCAAGATACACCACAACGACGGTAAATTGCTGTGGTCGATATGTAATAGTATGCGGTTGCATCAAAAGCGATGGTAGAAGGAAACTGATAGAAGTTGATAGAAACCTAAACAGCGAAAACTATAGTAGATTACTCTAATCATCTACTATACCACCAGTCCTGGGTATAACGATAAACTATATCCTGCAGTAAGGGCCCTGATCGGGATGATTTTGTGGAACGTAGAACAACCACTTAATTGCTGTTCTTCCAAGATCTACCCTGATCCGGGGTGGTAGCACCTGTCAGGAGGTCCCAACTATAGTCAAATAGATAACCCCCAAACCTGAATCAAAACAATATGAAAGTGTTAAAATAGATTTTCATAGCAAAAATACCAGAGATTCATTTGTGAAAAAAAACACATTCTTAGCAATAGTATTTGAAAAGAGTATTAAAAATTGTTACCAGCAATACATTTGAATAAAAAAAAACATTACCAGCAATACATTTGAATAAAAAAAAAACATTACCAGCAGTACATTTGAATAAAAAAAAAACATTACCAGCAATACATTTGAATAAAAAAAAAACATTACCAGCAATAGAATTGAATAAAAAAAAAACATTACCAGTAATACATTTGAATAAAAAAAACATTATCAGCAGTACATTTGAATAAAAAAAAACATTATCAGCAGTACATTTGAATAAAAAAAAAACATTACCAGCAGTACATTTGAATAAAAAAAAACATTACCAGCAATACATTTGAATAAAAAAAAAACATTACCAGCAATACATTTGAATAAAAAAAAAACATTACCAGCTATACATTTGAATAAAAAAAAACATTATCAGCAGTACATTTGAATAAAAAAAAAAACATTACCAGCAATACATTTGAATAAAAAAAAAACATTACCAGCAATACATTTGAATAAAAAAAAACATTATCAGCAGTACATTTGAATAAAAAAAAAACATTACCAGCAATACATTTGAATAAAAAAAAACATTACCAGCAATACATTTGAATAAAAAAAAAACATTACCAGCAATACATTTGAATAAAAAAAAACATTACCAGCAATACATTTGAATAAAAAAAAACATTACCAGCAATACATCTGAATAAAAAAAAACATTATCAGCAGTACATTTGAATAAAAAAAAAACATTACCAGCAATACATTTGAATAAAAAAAAACATTACCAGCAATACATTTGAATAAAAAAAAAACTTTACCAGCAATATATCTGAATAAAAAAAAACATTATCAGCAGTACATTTGAATAAAAAAAAAACATTACCAGCAATACATTTGAATAAAAAAAAACATTACCAGCAATACATTTGAATAAAAAAAAAAACATTACCAGCAATACATTTGAATAAAAAAAAACATTACCAGCAATACATTTGAATAAAAAAAAAACATTACCAGCAATACATCTGAATAAAAAAAACATTATCAGCAGTATATTTGAAGAAAAAAAAAACATTATCAGCAGTACATTTGAATAAAAAAAAACATTATCAGCAGTACATTTGAATAAAAAAAAAACATTACCAGCAATACATTTGAATAAAAAAAAACATTACCAGCAATACATTTGAATAAAAAAAAACATTACCAGCAATACATTTGAATAAAAAAAACATTATCAGCAGTACATTTGAATAAAAAAAAAACATTATCAGCAGTACATTTGAATAAAAAAAAACATTATCAGCAGTAAATTTGAATAAAAAAAAACATTACCAGCTATACATTTGAATAAAAAAAAACATTATCAGCAGTACATTTGAATAAAAAAAAAACATTACCAGCAATACATTTGAATAAAAAAAAAACATTACCAGCAATACATTTGAATAAAAAAAAACATTATCAGCAGTACATTTGAATAAAAAAAAAACATTACCAGCAATACATTTGAATAGAAAAAAACATTACCAGCAATACATTTGAATAAAAAAAAAACATTACCAGCAATACATTTGAATAAAAAAAAACATTACCAGCAATACATTTGAATAAAAAAAAACATTACCAGCAATACATCTGAATAAAAAAAAAACATTATCAGCAGTACATTTGAATAAAAAAAAAACATTACCAGCAATACATTTGAATAAAAAAAAACATTACCAGCAATACATTTGAATAAAAAAAAAACTTTACCAGCAATATATCTGAATAAAAAAAAACATTATCAGCAGTACATTTGAATAAAAAAAAAACATTACCAGCAATACATTTGAATAAAAAAAAACATTACCAGCAATACATTTGAATAAAAAAAAAAACATTACCAGCAATACATTTGAATAAAAAAAAACATTACCAGCAATACATTTGAATAAAAAAAAAACATTACCAGCAATACATCTGAATAAAAAAAAACATTATCAGCAGTACATTTGAATAAAAAAAAAACATTATCAGCAGTACATTTGAATAAAAAAAAACATTATCAGCAGTACATTTGAATAAAAAAAAAAACATTACCAGCAATACATTTGAATAAAAAAAAACATTACCAGCAATACATTTGAATAAAAAAAAAACATTACCAGCAATACATTTGAATAAAAAAAACATTATCAGCAGTACATTTGAATAAAAAAAACATTATCAGCAGTACATTTGAATAAAAAAAAACATTATCAGCAGTAAATTTGAATAAAAAAAAAACATTACCAGTAATACATTTGAATAAAAAAAAACATTACCAGCAATACATTTGAATAAAAAAAAAACATTACCAGCAATACATTTGAATAAAAAAAAACATTACCAGCAATACATTTGAATAAAAAAAAAACATTACCAGCAATACATCTGAATAAAAAAAAACATTATCAGCAGTACATTTGAATAAAAAAAAAACATTACCAGCAATACATTTGAATAAAAAAAAACATTACCAGCAATACATTTGAATAAAAAAAAAACATTACCAGCAATACATTTGAATAAAAAAAAACATTACCAGCAATACATTTGAATAAAAAAAAAACATTACCAGCAATACATCTGAATAAAAAAAAACATTATCAGCAGTACATTTGAATAAAAAAAAAACATTACCAGCAATACATTTGAATAAAAAAAAACATTACCAGCAATACATTTGAATAAAAAAAAACATTACCAGCAATACATTTGAATAAAAAAAAAACATTACCAGCAATACATTTGAATAAAAAAAAACATTACCAGCAATACATCTGAATAAAAAAAAACATTATCAGCAGTACATTTGAATAAAAAAAAAACATTACCAGCAATACATTTGAATAAAAAAAAACATTACCAGCATTACATTTGAATAAAACTAATATTACCAGCAATACATTTGAATCTCGACAAAAACTCTCTTTACAAAAATACGTCAATGAAACGTGATATACAAACTGATTTCTTACTAAGAATACAGATTCTGTTCATACGAACCTATCCTAAAGGTCATGACAATTTCTACCATGGAAAGGTTAACACTCAAACAATGTGGTAAGGTTTCAAAAGTGCAATTGGAAAAATTCTTCGTAAATTCAAACAAACTGTGTCGGTGGCAGATATGAAAACACCATTGCGTGCTTGTTTATGCCGTTCAGCTGAAAACATTGCTGCAGTGCACCAGTATGTGGCCAAAAATCCAGACATCGCTATTCATCATCACGCGCAAGAATTGAACGTCTCTACAACAACGTTACATCGTTTCCAATTGCACTCTCGGTTTGTCGATTATGTTGAGCCAAAAAATCGCGAAATGCGCAAAATGTATTTCTGTTTGAATGTCCATTTTCGTAATATGCTTCGATAATTTTAACACGTTGTTTGATTGTTAATATTTCCATGGTTGAAATTGCCAAAGAATTAAGATGTTAAATCTGACAGAAAAAGAAAAAAAAATCATTAGACGCTTAATTTTAATTCGCATTTAAAATCGGTTCAAATTATTGGAACATACTTTATTAGACACACGACAATAGATTGCATTCACCATTTACTATTGTGCTCGTAATATGCTATGACAGTAATCAGATTTAAAAAATAATTTCTAATAAGATTCTTATGGAAAATAGATTCGATTTTATTCTAGTCTTGTCGAAAAATAACAATACATTTGCTCAAGTTGCCGAAGAGCTCGAATTTTAAAGTGGCACAGTGTTAAATTTTAAACGGAGTCTATTGATGTGGCTCCAGTACTTTTGCTTTTAACTTTCCTAATAAATTTCTGCATAGACAAAAAGACTGTATTTCTAAAGAGGAAATTCTATATTGAATCCATTGCTTTGGTCCGGTGCTAAGAAAGTTTGTTCAATATGACGTGCGAGACAATTTGTCCCTCCTGAACAATTCATATGGTTCCATGTCCCTGCGATTTAACGTGATAAAATCCAAAGAAGAATCAGCAATATTACCGGTCTTGACATGGCGGCTCTGCT
This sequence comes from Acanthosepion esculentum, assembly GCA_964036315.1. Classification (NCBI taxonomy): domain Eukaryota; kingdom Metazoa; phylum Mollusca; class Cephalopoda; order Sepiida; family Sepiidae; genus Acanthosepion; species Acanthosepion esculentum. Next base: position 44,431,436 of record OZ038484.1, read on the forward strand.
TTAGTCAGTTTCACACCACCATAAGGTTTCCTTTCTGTGTCTTTTCTATAAGTACTTTCATGGTAAGTGTTCGAATGAGATCTTACTAACATTATTCTATTTGGTTTCTTGTAAATAGTTTTGTTTTTATATTGTAAATACTCATTAGGGCTAGTTTTCATTGTTGTTTTATTGCCCTCCCCTCCCACAGGCAATGAATTGTACATATGGGAACTAGTTAGGACTTTCATAGAGACAATGAGGTATTATGATGGATGTAGTAAGAAAGGTAAGTAAGAATGCGTTGTTTTTGGGGTTAGGAATATTGTGGTATCTTTTGGTCAGTGTTTGAGGCTAGCTAAGTTTAAAGTTAAGAGAGATGAAGACGGTCATTTTCTCCCCATTCCTCATTTTGGCCTTATGCCACATTTTGCAAATAATTACAAATAAATATCTCTCTTCGCTATCGCTCCTAGACATTTTTTAACTAAAGCGTAGTACTAGACTGGCGTCTCGATCTCAACAATTTACAGTTGAGCTGGCTAGATGTAACCGTAATTTATATGTTAACATTTTCTTTTCTCGCACTTCTCGCTTGTGGTACTCCCTTCCGGTTCCATGCTTTAAAGCCAACTTTAATCTTCCAAAACTGAAAGGCAATGTCAAACGCCATCTAGTGTCCTCCTAATTTCTCTTGTCTTTTCCCGTTCATTATTAACGTTTCTTTTCCAAATTATTCCACACACAGTAACATCTTGGGTCTTAGTGGCTTTATTCCCTTACATGGGGTGCAACCGATTAAAAATAGTTATATAATACTCGAGGTATTTACTATGTTCAGTTTGCCTTGTAATCGCATTTTAAACTATCATTTTCTTTAAAAAGTTTTTTAATTTTTTGTTTCCAATCCTTTTTCGTGTCATTGTTATAAGTTTATAATTTTATTTATTATCAGTAAAATTTATGTTTATTGTGGATAAAAAGAATCGAAAAATCAAACCTGTACATTCTATTTTGGTATTACGAGTTGATGTGTTCAAAGACTGGCAGAGCTGGAAATTATCCCTGGATATGATCTAGCCCAATTTAAACCAGAATCAAGTGATGCGATAACGACTGTCTGCGTTTCTTCGTCGGACGTTAAGACTTTTAAAATCTATTATTAATTATTTTTTGACTTAGTTATATTTTGGAGCAGTGCAAATTCGAAATAGCTTATTTAGGGCAAGTACAACGCCACTTCATGAAGGACGCCCTCTAATTTTAGCATATAGTTGTGTTCATTAAAATATATCGACCTTAATATTCATCCTAAGCAGGACATTTACTGTGTGAGTTTCTTGGTGATATAAATTATCAGTTCATTAAAAACGTTGTGAGGCGTTTTATATGCTGAAAACAACAGTAATCGCAGAGATTTTCCTAAAACAATTGTGTAACGCATGAACAGCTCTGAAGTTTTTAATCCTAGAAATTGCAACCGCTATATTTTCTTTTCTTTTTTACCGAGATTTTTCTTGTCGGTGTGTTGTACATTAAAAAAAATGATCTTCTTGATCTACGAGTAAATTTTACTGCAATCAATTGGAAAACTAATGAAAGTTAGGGCAAGCGTTTCCGAACACGGCTAATTTCCTATTTCACCTGGAACAGCTTCAGGAGGAATACATACCAGCTTAATTACTATTTGCTTTCTGACGTGACTTTGTTGGTTTGCGCCACGTCTCGCGAGACTTGCTCACTTTGCTAGAAGAGTGACTTTTGGCACTTTTCCAATTAATGTCAAAAATTGCTTTGAATCGCTCTGGAAAATTGTTAGCCTTCGACATGTGATGTTAATGATTATTTACGGGCACTGAGCAAAATGAATGGGTGTTGAGGGGCGGGAAAGGCCCCTCCCCGCTAAGAATGGCATAACACATGGATATGCAGACTTTTCAAAGTGCAACAGAATTTTACATATAATAGCTTTGTTGTATCCATGATGCTTGTTTTAATTCTTGATTGGTTTGGTTTGGTTTGTGTTTTTTACGGCATATCAACCTCGGTGGATTATTTAATGCTGACAAAAATTTTATTGCTGGTAATACATTTTTTTTTAAATCTATTTCTGGTAATATTTTTTCTTCGAAAATGTATCGCTGGTAATATTTGTTTAAAATTTATAGCTAGTAATATTATTTTTTAAAATGTATTGCTGTTAATAATGTATTGCTCGTAATAATTTTATTCTTCAAAAATTTATTGCTGGTCATAATCTTTTCACAAAGTATTTCTGGCATGCAAACATATTTTTACACTTTCATAGTGTTTTGACCCCAGTTTAGGCGTTAACTATTTGCCCATATCTGGCACCCTAACAGGTGCTACGAGCCCAGGTCACGGAATACCTGGGAACACCAGCAGTTAAGAGGTGATTCCACGCTTCTCAAAGCCTCCTGATCAGAGGCCTTGCTATCAGTATACACAGAACCGTTTAATTCTTGACTTTCTAACAATGTTTTAACCATTTATTGTCGATTTACAACACAGAAATTGATACCTGCTAAAACATATGTACAGAAAACGGTTCTCAGGTAACTGGTAATATCAGTTCATCAATTAAAATGAAAGAGAGTAAGCTTTATGCGAACTGGGTCTCAAACAGAATTTATAGACAGAAAACAAAAAACAACACACAGATACATTGTGTTGGATGAAAACGCTAACATCTAATATAATAAATAACGCAGTAATATTAATTAAATGCACAAGATTAGGAAATATTTTCTTTTACTATACATTAACAAAAGCTCCATAAAATTAATCAGTCAGTAATATGCCACGCGTGATACACGCTTTGCGATCATGTATCTTTCGAAACATGACTGACGAGGCAGATTTTTTCCCGCAGTAGGTTGCCATTTCTTTCTGCGGCAGACTAGTTGCCAACCAAGGCCGGTCTTTCCTGCTATTTACCCATAGCTGAGGGGAGAAGAAGAGGACTCGTATATTTCCCAAGGGTATTAGCACGTAAGTGAATGTAATGGATTTGCCTGCTAATATCCTTGGGAAATGTATGAATCCTTTTCTTCACCCTCCAGCTATGGGTAAATAGCAGGACAGACCGTGTTCTATAGCCTTGGATGACAAATAGTCTACCGCAGAAAGAAATTGCAATATTTCTGCGGGAAAAAAACCTGCCTCTTCAATCATGTATCGAAAGATACATGATCGCCTAAGGGTGTATCACGCATGGCACATAACTGACAAACAAATGTATTTATTTTTAAAATGGTATTTAATAAAAACCAGAAAGTGTGATCGTCATGCTGAATTCAAATTTAGCACAATTTCCTGCCTTGGCAGAGTTCGAAAGTATTTCCGTTGTGATGAATTAATATTCACCCAAAAGCCACAGTCTAAACGCGACTAGCCTCTGTGTAATCTATTGCTGCTTGTCATGGCAAATATTCAGATGAAGTACATTTCTGAGTTCCACCTGTTACAGACCTTAGCAGATAGGAGTCGCCATGCCACGTTCAAATGGTCAGTTCATCCTCTTTTCCTTCTTTAAGGAGCTAGTTCCATCCGGACAACTTCTTTCCCAAAACATATTATTTCATGGAACAGCCTCCTGAAAGAATGTTTTTTTCTGATCACTATAAACTTAAATTTACCTCGGATAATGGCTGAATCGCCTATGCGAAAAACACTTGCATGAACAATTTAAACTGCAAGATGGCTTTCTAGCCACCAAGGACAGATACCGCCACACTCGATGTCAGCGATTTCCCTCGACAACTAAACAGTTGGTCCCCGCAGCTGTTCTTTGGAGGAGCACAATTGAAACGGCATAAAAAAGTATATAAAATTATTTCATAACCTCGCAAGGATGTAGAATCCATGTTAAATGAAAACGTTAAGGTTACACACACACTAACCAACAGCAATTTAAAGAATTAGACTTGTGTTTTTATTAATCTGAACAATCAGTCTAGGAGAAAAAGAAGCCAGAATTAACATCCGGTTGGTTGTGGGGTTGGAAATTCCAACTAGTAAAATATCTACTTGCTATGGAAACTATTGATGTAAGGCCTTCATGGTGAGGCTTTGAGGCTATATTCCACAAGGAGCAAAAATCACTCGTTATTTAACAACATAATTAATCCAATGATATTTTTATGATAATGAAATGTTGCAGAACTATTTTCTGCTTACAAATCGATATTCTATCAAGGATATTTATCAGCTATTTACTAGGATAGCTTAACAGCCTGTACTTAAAACGAATCAGTTTACTTTTTCTAAAACAATTTTTCGCTATGGACTTTATTTCTGGAGTAATAGATAGCGGTTCGAATTGAGGAATCGGAATGCCGAGTTCGAATTCCAGTCGTATCCATTACATTCACTTTTTTTTTTTTTAATCCTATCACCCCAAGCAAGGCCGGAGGCCACTATAACGCAAGGGTTTAAAGAAGGGTTGGAGGAAGAGCAGATAGGAGTGGCAAGGGAGGGGATGTGGTGAAAGAGAAAGACAGTGGGTCGATCAAAGCAATGGAGCCACAGAAGATCCGGAGCGAGAGCAGATAGGAATGAAAAATGAAAGGATGTGGAGAAGGTCGATCAAGGCAAGGGGGCCACAGAAGATCCGGAGCGAGAGCAGATAGGGATGAAAAATGAAAGGATGTGGAGAAGGGAAGTGGATAGATCAAGGCAACTGGAGATGTCGATTGACGCTACACTTAAACCGTTGGAGATTGTATTTGTCAGGGAAACAGTAATAGGGAAGGGAATTCCATAGGCGAGATGTGCGAGACATGAAGCTATTGGAGTAGAAGAGTCGTCTACATCTAACAGTTTCCACGGTGTAGGGGTGGTAGCGGGATGCCAGCCTGGTGGGGCGTTTAAATTCACGAGGCCTGGGGACAAGCGAACGCAACTCCTCTGAGCAATTACCGTGGAAGTACTTGTAAAAAAGGTAGAGCGAGGCAACCTCGAGTCTGTGAGAGAGCGACTGCAGACGAGATGACAGATCAGGGCCAATCACGTTGCCTATCCGTCTCTGGATGTTATCAAGAACCCCGAGGCAAACAGCAGGGGCCGCAGACCATATATGGCAGCAATACTCCATGCAAGGGCGAATGGTCGATTTATAGACTTGAAGGATCGATTCCGGGGAGAAAAATTTCCTGGCTCGGCACAGAGAACCAACTTTCTTTGCGGTGGCTGATGCAACTGACTCGATGTATTTGTTCCATCTCAGATCAGCAGACAGCGTGAGACCGAGCAGCCGCAGGGAGGAGCTCTCGAGAAGTTGGTCATCAGATATTTTGCGTTCTAATACCCTTGAGAAATGTGTAAATCCTCTTCTTCTCCCCTCCAGCTATGGGTAAATAGCAGTATAGACCGGCCATGGTTAGCAACTGGTCTACCGCAGAAATAAATTAATAGACTTCCTAAATAGTGTCAATGGTACCTCATCTCTGAAATATAGACTGATATTAAAAGTTAACAAATATAAAAGGCGGTACTTTTGCCGCACGCTGTATTACTAGAAGAACAATATAATAAAAAATATTATAAGTCAATCGATACATTAGACAATATGGAGGTTCTTCATTACATAGTAGGACGCGCGGGTAGCGTAACGGTTATCGGTGCGGAATCGGCCTCGTCTCCTACGTTCTCTTCGCATTAATTCAATTGGGAAAGCATGAATATATTTTTCTCTCTGGATTCAGGTTATATTACTGTTGTGGTAGGATCCACCTAATTTGCATAGTGGAGTACTGACTATATAAATATGGTTGGTACCGGGAAGACGGGGGGGGGCGAATCAAGAGATTCAACTAGAGACTCTGCCCGACTGCGACTTAGTCAACACATTCTCCAGGAACGGTCTTCCCAGAAATATACAAAAGACTATATGTAAATATTGTGTACACTTTCTTGTTTCAATACATTTTATTCTAAGTACATTTTGTGTTTGCATTATTATTCCATGCATTAGTCAAGTTTCAACAATTATGTTGACACACCCATTCTCGTAAAATCACTAAAGTTAATCAGCATCGATCCTGGTCAGTACCTAGATGAGTGACCACTTGGGAATCCCAGGTGCTGTAAGATTAGTGCAGGTAATGTAAGATATAACGGCTCGTAATTTGAAATCCGAGAGTTGTGTTCCAGTCCCATTTGGGGTCTTTATTATTGCTTACGCGCAAATCCCCCCGGGAAAAGGAGGAATCCTCTTCCTCCCTATATATGGGCTAATTAGTAGGACGTGAATCATTAAATAATTATTATCTCAAAAAAATGTCTTAAAATCTAAAAAAATATTTTCTGGCTTTAAATAAACTGCAAAAGGTTGATAAGCCGTAAAATACAAATGAAAACAATTAATATAACAATTAGCACTTAAACTTCATGTGAGTCACTCTGTAGAGATACTAAAGAGCAGGAGAATTACGAATACGAAACGGTTGAGTAGACAAAGGAAAAGCACATCTTTCCCAAGAAATCATGTTAAATCTGAGATAATGAAGAAAAGTAACCAATGGAGTGTCGTGATCACCTCCGTCCTGAAGGAACGAAGCAATACAACCAGGGGTGGAGCATGAGGAAAATAACAGGTCATTAGAAACTAATTAGAATTGATCAAGAAATGAAATGATGTTATTTTACATATGAGTCATAATTAAATGAAATATCATGTTGAGAGGATGTAAAATCACAAATGTATATGTTGATATTCTAAGCATTGCATAGATGGGGCACAAGGCCGAAAATATGGGACACTCAGTGAGGATTGAATTCACTATTCAGTTGGCAAGGCAAGCTTGCTAACCAATACACCACGTCGAAGTGTCCAAATCTCAAAAGTATATGTTGATTTTCTAAGCGTTGCTGAGATCGGGCACAAGGCCGTAAATATGGCACACTCAGTGAACATCGAATTCACTATTCAATTGGCAAGGCAAGCTTGCTTAACCAATAAAACACGTCGCAGATTCCAAATCTCAAATATATATGTTGATTTTCTAAGCATTGCATAGATGGGGCACAAGGCCGAACATATGGGACACTCAGGGAGCATCGTATTCACTATTCAGTTGGCATGCCAAGCTTGCTAAACAATACACCGCGTCGTAGATGCCAAATCTCAAAAGTATATGTTGATTATCTAAGCATTGCATACATGGGGCACAAGCCTGAAAATATGGGACACTCAGTGAGAGCCCCACAACAAACCCTGAAAAGGTTGCCTTCCTAAAAACTGAAGTCGAAAATCCATCACTGTTCCAGTGGACCAAAACATCCAAAAAGGACAAACAACAATTTGATTCCTTTTCAACGGTGAACTTTAAGGACGGATGAACAGAATTTATTACGGTGAGAAAAGAGTCATACTAAACTTGATAAGATCTCGGTCGAAACAGGTCGTTTTAGTTTTTAATTAAAATGCCATCAAAAACTTACTTATTCCTTGCTGTTATAAAATTCTGTACCATTAAGAATCTGTCCATATATATATATATATATATATATATATATATATATATATATATATATATATATATATATATATATATATATATGGTGTAACAGCAAAAGTGTGCAAATCGTGTAACAGCATAATTGTCCATCCCGCAAACACAGAGTTAAATAGTCCAATTAGAAAAGATGCAACTCAATCTATAAGTCGTTTGGCACGTGAAAGATGAGTTTCAACTTTGACAGTTCAAAGAGCAGTGAAAAAAGATTGAAAATGAAATTGTACGTGAAACGTGTGAGGCACCTTTTTACACAAGAACAGAAAGTTAGATGATTAAAGAGAACGAAGATCATAAGTTGGAAAACGATGCTGGAATAATGTACACACACACACACATACACACACACACACACACACACACACACACATATATATATATATATATATATATATATATATATATATATATATATATAGAGAGAGAGAGAGAGAGAGAGAGAGAGATTTGAACTTTATTTCAATCCTTAGTGAGCATTCGATCCTTAGCTATGATTAATAAATGATGAACATGTTATTTTCGTTTATTCTTCTGTTAAGCTTGGAGAGTAATTACACATTCTTATTGCTCAAACTAGAGTCCAATAGTGTTATAAAAACCCCGGAGAATTCCAGTAAGATATATTTAATCTTCTCTAAGATACAACGATTTAGTGTTTAATCTAACAAATGGACAATTCCGCTTTTACACGATTTGGAAATTATTTTCTGTTACACCCGGTATATATAATGCCGACTGTTCACTTGCTTACAAAGACTACAGTCTCTGTCCTTAATCTACACATATGCTACCGCTGCCTGATCATGTGCTCCAATATCATTCTTAAAATGTAGTTTTTTTAAAGCTGTATTACACTGCTAAGATGTTTATTTTGAATATGATTTAGTTTCGTATTATTTTTAGCATTAATGCTATGAATGTTCCTATTCCCTGTGAGACCAAACTTTTTCTCAAGTGGCATACGACATATGCTACAAACACATCCTGCAGTTGGCGCTAGCAGTCATATTCAATTTGATGCTCAACTAACAAGATTTGTAATGTTCTTTTACATCCAAGCAGGTGATAAGAAATGACAGTCCCTTTCTTCACAAACTACTGGCTCACTGCTGAGTTAACAAAGTTCGTCTATCTAGCCGCATTTTTTTTTTATTTTGCTTCGGTTTATGCATCCGTCTTTCTGGAGATGTTCAAACAGCAGAGCCTTTCGCTACTCGTTACGTTTTTGTGCATTAACCTTCTTACCTCTTAAGTTTGTCGGAAATGTAATCTTTGAAGCTTGGGTTGTAATCTCTTAACTCTTTTTTTTATATTATCGCTGGCATAGTTTCTTAGAAAACTAATCATTGCCTGTTTTTACCAAAGGCCCTGACCAGTGGAGTCGATTTTCGTGGATAATCGTCTCATCATACTGTCAGAAGGAATATGGCAAAACCGATGAATATTTATTATTTTTAGAGACACTGAGGGAAACTTTCTAACTACTTAATATATCGTCTATAAAACCCCATTTTTCACACGAATGGAAGGTATTGTAAGAGGTGACTATGTTTTAAGTGAGATACTTGGTTGAGAAGATTCCAGAGTATCAAGTGATAAGAAAGATTTGGTTGCTTTCTGCAAGCGGGAGGAAATCGTGTCATGGACATTGTTTGACGTTTACTCACAAAATTTGCAAAAAATTCAACAGCTTGTCGCAACAAAGCTTTTAAAATGCATTTCTCTGGAAACATGAATTATTTTTTTTTTTTAAAACTAATTGTCAAAACAAAACTTTTGAAAGTTGAAGAATGTTTCCGTATCAATAACTACATCCGGGCTCTATACTTGGTCCTACTTTGTTTTTAATGCCAATTAACGACCTTCCCGATGGCATCAGCTCTCAATGTGATATCTATGCTAATGACAAAACCATTTACTCCTGTTTCGACACTAAGTCTGATCAGTTCGATGAGTTCAAATTGGCGGATGCAGTCATAAACGACTCCATGTCTGTCGTTAACTGAAAAAAAATGGCTCGTTATTTTAACGCCACCAAAACGAAATTTTCCTCTGTTAATCATTTGAGAGACACCTTTTTTCCTTGCATCAGTATGGTGGATTCTAATCCCCAGGAGAGTCAAACGTTGCGTCTTCTCGGCCTAACATTGTCGGCTAACAACATGTAAAAAGATTATAGTGAATCCATTACTAGGTCATCTGCTAAGAAAGTTGGTTTACCTTGTCGCGCTAGACAAATTTTCTCCTTAGAATCTATCTTATATATCGATAAGTATACCATTCGTCCATGCTTAGAGTATTGTTGCCGCGTATGGTCCAGTGCTGCTGCTATATATTTAAAGATTCGTGATAAAATTCACAGAAGAATCATCCATATTACTGGACCTGGCTTAAGGACTTCAGTAACTTTCCCACCGCCGTAAAATTGTCTCACTGTGCTTTATCTATAAATACGTTCATGATAATTGTTCGGGGGAGTTCTTCACTATGATACTTTGTCTCTTTAAATTTGAGCAGCAGTAGAAGAAGAAATGAAAAAGGAGTAAGATTTGTATGAATTGAAAAAAAGAGATAGGGACAGAGACTAGAAAGAGAAGCGTACACAATGGAAATTAATCAATAAGAAAAAAGAAGAAAAGGAAAATAAGTATAAAGAAGAGAAAAAAATAAAATCAAAAGTGAGAAAGTTGAAACGAATGAAGAAATATTTAGAAAGGAACTGTCGAAAAACACAACCGTTGATATAACGGGAAGAAACAACATGGCGGAATTGGGATGAAAATAGAGAATTAAAATAAAAAGAATGACAAAGAAGGAATGGCATATTCTTATGAAATCGAGATTAAGAAATAGGAGAACAACGAGAAAAGGAAAATGCAGACTAAAAGGGAAAAGGTGTAAAATTAGAAGGATATTTAAAAAGCAGCAGAAGAGGAAGAAGAACAAGAACAAGAAAAAGAAGAAGATGCAGACAAAAAGAATAAAGGCGTAAGATTGGAAGAATATTTAATAAGCAGAAGAAGAAAAAGAAGAAGAAGAAGAAGAAGAGGAAGAAGAAAAAAGGAAGATACAGGCTAAAAGGAAAAGGCGTAAGATTAGAAGGATATTTAATAAGCAGAAGAAGAAGAAGAAGAAGAAGAAGAAGAAGAAGAAGAAGAAGAAGAAAAGGAAGATACAGGCTAAAAGGAAAAGGCGTAAGATTAGAAGGATATGAAAAAGAGAGCGAAACATGATGGGAATTAATCAATAAGAAAAATGAAGAAAAAAGAAATCCATAAAGAAAAGAAACCTCAAATTCAAAAAGGAGAAAGAAGAAACGAATGAAGAAATATTTAGAAAGGAACTGTCGAAAAACACTAACGTTGGTATAACGGGAAGAAACAACATGGCGGAAATGGGGTGAAAATAGAGAATAAAATAAAAAAGGAATGGCATATTCTTATGAAATTGAGATTAAAAAGTAGTATTAATCGGAAATTTAAGTTAATCAAACATTCATTGGCTCGATACTATAAGGAAAAATGGGGGCATATTCTTATATAAAAATATATCTCTGTCAGAATTGATGGGATGATAAGTTATTCTTATTTACATTAATTATTTATCTATTTTCTTCGTTGTTTCACAGAATTGAAGACAAGGAAATTGAATACAGAATAGAAGATTAAAGTCGATGACAAGAAAAGAAGAAACAACGTTCAAAATTAAATATGTGAAAAAAAATGAAACGATGAAAAAAGAACATAAAGAGAAAACGTGGCAGAATGTAAGAGATAGAAGAAGAAGAAGAAGAAGAAGAAGAAGAAGAAGAATAAGAATAAGAAGAAGAAGAAGAAGAAGAAGAAGAAGAAGAAGATGATGATGATGATGATGATGATGATGATGATGATGATGATGATGATGATGAAGAAGAAGAAAATGAAGATGCAGACTAAAATAAAAAAGCGTAAAATTAGAAAGATAATTAAAAAGTGAGCGAGACATGATGGGAATTAATCAATAAGAAAACTGAAAAAAAGTGAAATCGATAAAGAAAAGAAACATCAAAATCAAAAGAAAAAATAAGCATGACAAAGAAGAAATGGCATATTCTTATGAAATCAAGTTTAAAAAATAGGAGAAGAAGGGACACGTCACGAAGAAGAAGAAGAAGAAGAAGAAGAAGAAGAAGAAGAAGAAGAAGAAGAAGAAGAAGAAGAAGAAGAAGGCGTAAGTTTAGAAGGATATAAAAAGAGAGAGACTAGAAACAGAAGCGATCATGATGGGAATTAATCTATAAAAAAAGACGAAAAAAGAAATCGATAAAGAAAAGAAAAAAAATCAAATCAAAAGGGAGAAAAAATAAACGAATGAGGGGAAATTTAGAAAAGAACTAAAGAAAGACACAACCGTTGATATAACGGTATGAAACAACATGACGAAGAAGGAATTGGGGCGAAAATAGAGAATAAAAATAAAAAGGAAGACAAAGAAGCAACAGTAAAGCAGATATATCACTAATGAAATCGAAATTAAAAAATAGTATTAAATCGGAAATAAAAGTTAATTAAATTTTCATTGGTTAGATACTATAAGGAAAGAAGGGGCCATATTCATATATAAAGATATATATCTTTTATGCAAGTTTCATTACAAACGACAGACAAGGCACTACGGTTAAGTTTTTTATTTAATTTTTCTTGTGTACGAACAAGAGCTTTCTTTCCTGGACAAAGGGTGTGTAAGAACTGTCCAAATGTTTTATTTTTCCGAGCGCTTTCGGCTATACCTTTAGCCATTCTCAAGGATGATTTGATTTTTCAGCTTAATTAAGTGTGCGCATTATGTGTATGTCTTAGTGTGTAGTAGGGTTTTTTGTATAAGGATGTAATGAAAGTGTTATTGCTGTATTCAACGTGGACATCTAGGAATGGAAGTTTGTTTTTCTGGCTAAGTTCATAAGTGAAGTTAAGGACGGAATTTTTCTCAAATGTGGTCTTAAGTGTGTCTATTTGTTTAATGTTGTTCGCTAAAATGAAAATATCGTCTACGTAGCGTACGTATATCTGTCAGAATTTATGGGATGATAAGTTATCCTTATTTGCATTATTGCGGACAATTTTACTCATCAGAACACTTACCATGAATGTTTTTATAGAAAAAAAAAAACAGAGAGGCAACCTCATGGCGGTGGGAAAGTGACTGAAGCCGAGCTATAATATTGCTGATTCTTCTTTGGTTTTTATCAAAGAGCTTAAATTAAATAACAGGGGCACCGGACAATATGTGGTAACAATATTCTAATCATAGAGGAATAGTAGACTTATAGATGTGTAAGACCGATTCTGTAGAGAAGAATCGTCTTGCATGACACAGTAAATCATCTTTCTTAGAAACTGACCTAGCAATGGATTCAATATAGTCTTTTCACTTTATAACAGCTGAGAACGTTAGCCCGAGAAGGCACACAGAGTCACTTTCCTGGAAAGGTTAGCATCGGCCACGCTGACTGAAAGCAGAGACGTCTCTCTCAGATGATTATATATATATATATATATGTGTGTGTGTGTGTGTGTGTGTGTGTGTGTTTGTGTGTGTGTGTATTATTATTACTAGTAATTGATTTAACGATTTTCTAAGAAAAGGAAATTAGAATTCAAGTCTCATAATTTTTTTCTTATTTTGCTTTTGTTTTTTATCTCTGATATTTTCCAAAGCCATCGGGATTTGTAACGGGGGTGTTTAAACAAAAAGCAAAAACAAAGTAAGCATAAAAATCTAATCAAAAATTAGTCTTAAACTGACCGTCTGCTGTTTAAAAGACGAGAACACTAATTCCATTATTTACTCACGTCCGAGTCGCTCGTCTCATAAAAGATCGAAATAGTTTCGTGCTGCCTGACCGCACGTTCATTAAATCCGTCCAATTGAAGATGCATAAATCAAAGCAGATAATTTATTATTTCGCTGTGAGATTAAGCTAGCCAATTATGCTTATTCTCACACGAAATCTCATCCCAACCATACTGTCGTATCAGAACCGACCGCTCCTTGTGCTATCATACATCAACGTCCTGATAAGAGAGGAAGGTCATCGGCTTTGCATTGATCATAAAGCCGACAATTATACCGCCATTATTCCACCCTTCATTATTTCAGGGCGTTGAGATGGCAGCCACTGACTTCAGCAATGACTACAGACAGTGACTCAAATCAATGGGCCATGTGCATTTCTGACTGTCTACATCGTAGCAATTAGCGCTGTTATGTATTTGGGAATTGAGGTTATCACTACTACGCTTTCGTCTCTTTTCGGATTGCGATACATTGACCGCTAACCCACAAAAACATTTCTCACGCTTTCCTTTGGCTATTCGTTGTTTGGAAAATATGGAAGGACAGATGTTTCAGAGATTATCTGTGGTTGATGGACGTTTATAGTTATGGACTAAAACAAGAGTGCTATAATTTATTGAGGAAGAAACGTATTCTTAGTAGGTTAAAAGACGAGATCGCAAACCTTGGATGAAAGCAATTAAGCTGAATTTTCAAATATATAAGTCAGTGAGGTGGGCTTGCAAAATGTAGTGTGCGCATTCGAGTCTCGCTTAAAGGTACACTATATAGTTGAATCAATTACATTCACTTACGTGCTAATAACATTGGGAAAGGTAGGAATCTTCTTTTTCTCCCTTCCCCACCAGCTATGGGTAAATTGCAGGATAGACCGGGTTCTATAGCCTTGGATAGTAACTGGTCTACTGCGGGAAAGAATCTGCCTCGTCAGTCATATATCGAAAGATACATGATCGCCTAAGCGTGTATCACGCATGCCACACAACTGACTAATATAGGATTTTGCAATATATTTGACTAAATACTGAATACCATTTGATTGCGTAAAAAATAATATTTTGTATGATCTATATTTTATTCATATTCAAATTTTCATCATATAAATAGCAGCTGAGACGAGACATCTGGGAGGCTAAACTAATCCTGACATCTTGGTTGGGATTGGTGTTCGGTGAATATTACCGCAAGCTGAAGGCAGTACCACACACACAAGAGTGGGCTGAGTTTATTGTCCGGTGCCTGGGGCATCCCCAAAAAGAGAAATGCCGAAGGCGCTTGGGAATATTTGTGTGGTGAGGCCGATAGACCCACTTTAAAACTCAAACTTAGGCAAACATAGGCAAACTGGTAGATACCACTAATCCTGATCTGGACGTCTAAACTACTAGAGAAATAGTAGTGAATACGGCTAACTAATTATGGTTAGGAAAAATCTATACAATCATTCTGCTTGAATTTTAAGTTTTTCTACTTCAGATAAGAGTGTAGCATATGTTCAATATTTGCCCCTTCGGAACTAGGATTTCTACATCAGTTATGCGTCATGAGTGATACACGCTTAGGCGATCATATATCTTTCGATACATGAGAGACGAGGGAGATTTTTCCCGCGGTAGGTTGCTGTTTCTACGGTAGACCAGTTGACATCCAAGGCTATAGAACCCGGTCTGTCCTGTAATTTACTCATAACTGGGTGGGGGGAGGGGAGAAGAAGAGGATCCATACCTTTCCCAAGGGTATTATCACGAAAGTGAACGCTAATGGATTCGACTGGAATTCGAACTCGGCTCTCCGATTCATCAATCCATTTCTACGTAATGATATTAAAAGATAAATAATTGCGGAAGGAGAGGATGAGGAAAGGCGTAGAGAAAGAAAGGTAGGAGGTCAGAAAGCTTGAGAAAAACGAAAAGTAAAGGAAGGTGAAAGGAGGACACGCACACACATACATACATGCGTGTGCCCGCGCACACATAGATATATATAGAGAGAGAGAAAGAGAGACCTAAAGAGAGTCTGGTTCTGGATATCATAAACAATGAGCAAAGGTCTTAAAAACACGTAGAGGCGGAAAGTCTTACAGATATTGCAATCACTGTCGTTTCTCTCCTATTGGGGAGATGTAAGTTCCACTCGACCAGCTTCTTCCCTACGAACCGCTGCTTTGTGGAAACAACTCCTAAGAGACTCCTAAGGCTTCTCCGATCATTACACTATTAACCTGTTCGAGGCTAAGGTGAACCGTTACCTTCTCCAAATATCAACAAACTGACTCTTACTGTAATCCTCTATTTCAAGTGGCTCTCGCGCATTGTTCAGTGTGAACTTCACTATAAAAAGAAGTTTTTTTTATCTGTGTTGTGGTAAGGACAAGTTACCCTCCTTAATAACATGAAAGGACTGATCTATTCATAAGTAGCTTTAGGTAATTGTCTAGGAGGAAGAAGCTAATACTATTTCAATGTTATTGTGTCTAATTGGGTGAGTGCTTGTGTGAATGATTGTAGAACGGGTGCATGGAAATCATTTTATTAATCCTGCACTAGTTTTCGTCCAGTTAACTGTTAAATCAGCCATGATTAGACTGTGGGGGGTGCTCATTACTAAGACTAGTTTTATTTAGTTGTCTAAATAAATTTTCAGTATCACGAAAATTGAGAATTTATTGTAGATTTTTATCAACCCATCTCTCCACAAAGACTGTACATACGGGATTAGGTATGAATTCTTGGAGTAAATCGGGAATTATGGTGTCTGCGTATTGAAGTGTTGTGTAGATGAGATGTTTTGGCAAAAGAACAATGTACAAACGAGTGGGTCAGTAATTGAGGCTAGCTAAGTTGTCGATAGGACAGGTGAAGTCCAGCCTTTTCCCATCCAAATTTCGACCATGTGGCTTATTTGTACTTTTGTACAATAAATATCAGAAGATAATACTATTGCAGTGATTATATAGCATAGTAATGAATACTGCTCTCACAATTGACTCTATCAAGTTGCCAGACCCCACATTATAACAGTTGGCGACGAGGATAAGGTTCGAACTCACGCTGGGAGACCCACGTCACAACAATCTGTTATCGTGCAATTTGAAACACGGCTACAGCTAATTTTATATGCTTACCCAAGAACATATGTTTATTATATTAAATCTGAAGATCCATTTATGTTTAAGGTTGTAGACTTGAGGCTTGAGTGGGAGCTTACATTTTCGCTTTCAAATTAGTTCAACTGAATTCTTATATTTTTTGTTTTGCCATATAAACTAAACTTCAAGGTGAAGATTCCTTAGCCAAAAACCTAAGTTATGAGCCTTTTTCCTATGATTTTTTCAGGCAGCCGGAAAGTGAAAACTGTTTTTCTCGGGTGTGTTTACATTCGTAGTCTGCACAATAGCCACCAGAGTGTCATAAACGTTAACCATTCGATGACATTTATTCACTGATAAATCCTCCCTAAAACACAGATCAATGTTATGTCTGTGTTTATTGCTCCAATAAAATGTGGGAACGGTTGAATTTATGGTGAGTTTAGGAAACACATTTTCATGTATAACGAAAAGGTGGTTTTATATTAAATTTTACGCTATACAAGGATGGAGAACTTCTCAAGGTAGATGACTACAATCAACGAGATAGTAATATTAAGCTGTGTGATATGAAAAAAAGAACGTGGCGATAAATATAGATTATGAGGATAAGAACAAAAAATGACACTTGTCTCAAAAGAACGTCCTCTGTTCAGAAATCTTTTCTTGAACCTGACATGGAGATTTTACAAGACTTTTAAGTATTTACGTTCCATATCATAAAATCTAGTGTAAAACATAGATTATTAAAAATAAATATAAGTACTTGGATGTTTTTCACGAATTTTCCCCAGAAACAGAAATTAAATTTTAACCAAGACTTCGTATTGATAATTTTCATATGAGCCGTGATTCAATAAATACACAGTTCATACCCATGATTTCTTATTGCGGACAAATGCCATTTTGGCCGGCCGGAGGAATTGGCTTAAAATCCGTACCCAGAAAAAAAGAATCCTCACTTATTCCTGCATAAATGAAACAAACTGACTCAAAGGGAACATAAATACCGACACACTAGAGCAGAAATAGTCATATAATGAAAAATATGGAAATAACTTTTCTTTCTCTCTCTCTCTCTCTCTCTCACTCTCTCTCTCCATATATATATATATATATATATATATATATATATAAATCAGGAGATCAGTTGAATACGCAATCTCGGTTTCGACCTTACGGTCTCATCGGGCGATTTTTTAGTAACTGACCACCTAAGGTTTTTATTGTTGAAAAAAGCAAAAATACAAAAAAACGCTACATTATTATTTTCAAAAATAAATAAACAAACGCACAACTATCAAATATATGGCGTTAAGTGTAAAAGAAAGGAGGCGTGTGTGGAGAAGGAAGAAGATAAAGGAGAAGGGTGAAGAGAAGGACAGAAAAGCAAGAGTATCGTAAATGTATAAAGAAAAGGAAGAAGTATAAAAGAAAACCACACACACACACACACACACACACACAAATATATATATATATATATATATATATATATATATATATATATATATATATATATATATATTCAAGAGATTTTGGAGAAATTGTATGACAAAGTGGAAAAATTTACTTGTGATGTGTTTCGTCATTCAGGACTTCATGGGACTAAATTTGTTATGTTGGTAAGACTAAACATGCGGACAATGATGCTGGGAATTTCTTTTTCTTTCCATCACTTTTGTAAGTAGGTATTCCACATTGTCATATTAGAAGATCTGCCAGGAATTGTAAAATGTAACAGATAAGGCGCAAATTTACTCTAGATTACCTTGCTATCAAGGTACTCTCTAGATATTTTTGCCATAGTGAATTGTTTTCTCCTTTGATCAGAGTAGCATTTTTATGCCAAAATTGTTGTGAGTCTCGTTAAAACGGAAAACCAACGCATTTAACGTATTATTTTGTAAAATGTCCCTTTTGTGTTCATATAATTTCCTATTTAGATTCCGCGATGTTTCTCCAATGTATTTTTTGTGCCAATTATTACAGACGATGCTTCAGGTTTTAGCTCATTGTTTTGTTTACTATTGAGTAATTCTTTTATTGTTTGGATGTAGTAGTAACAACTTTTATCTTGAGTTTAGATAGATTCTTTTATATCGTAGATGTGATAAAATTAGTAGGCAAGATAATATGTTTTTATTCATTGGGTTTCTCAGAAGGGGCCGTTCTTTGTTTTGGAATATCATGGGCCTTTTGGTTCACATTGAATATAAAATAATTGGGGTACTAGAGAAGTCTGAAAGTAGTTTCAACGCATGTTCTTAGTTTCCTTAGGTAGAATCCGATGGTCATTGCCGGATTTTATTTTGTTGCTATGACGGGAATAGAAATTTATTAGGTCATTTTTGTTGTTTCATTTCCGGTGGACACTGAGTTTTAAACTGTTGTTTACGTAGTGTAGCTTGATATCTAGGAAGGGTAAGGAATTGTGTTCTTCCATTACGTATGTAAATTCTATTGTGTGTTCAACTTTGTTTAGTTGATCTTCTCGGTCAGGTAAACCAGTATCACGATTATTTTTTTTTGTTATGGCTACACTAACGCCCCAGTTGGAAAATGCCTAAATCTAAAAAAAAGCAACTAGCACAAAGATAAAGCTCTCTCTACCAACAATTAAAATAACAAAAAAATCTGCCGTCGTATCACTATTTCACATTTGACAATGTTTGTTACAAACAAAAATTTGGATTATAAATGAGATCGCCTCTCAGTGGAGTGATGGAATGTTTCTTCATAGAATTTCTCAAATCCGGTCTTTTCCAAAATATTTTACACGAACAATAAATATACTTGCGATGGGGCTCTACTTATCCCCGCGATACTGATTTACCTGACCTAGTAGATCAACTAAACAAAGACGAACACATAATAGAATTTACAAGCGGTGGTTGAAGTAAACCAATGACTTGACACAATGAATTGTCAGTTCAGTACCTGGCCATACCGGAGGTGAACGAAAACTTGGGGGAATTGTGTTACTAAAAGGGAAATAACTAAAAATGAGATATCCAGAAAGAGCATGTCATGTGGAACGAGAACCATCTACCCTCGTGGACTAAATAATGTCTAGGTTCAAAATTCCAACGTATATCACCTGAAGAATGCCGGAGAGTATAGCGGCCGAAATGTCATGAATATTACACGGAAGATGAGGACAACAGTCCGAACAAAGTAAATACTTTATATAATAAATCGTGCGTGCCAATTTAGATTGCATAACATTTACTGAAATTAGAGTCTTAATTCCCAAATACGGTCAGTATCTTGTAACCATGCTCGTAATTCTTCATATTATGAGTAGTTTTCTTGTTTTTGTTGGTAATACGAGCTAATATGAGTTGTATTTGTTGGTAATATCACACTTCAAAACATTTTACACCGGGACGTGTGTATCATATTCGTATACTCGACGAGAATTCTGCGTCCTGAGGTTGGTGCGATTTCATGCTGGTTTAAATGTGTCTGTATTGAGCTCTGATCTGCGTGAAGCAGCGTCAGTCTTCTTGAGAAGAGCTTAACAGACGGGAACGCATTCATCACGTCCAGCAAATAAAACAATTATATATATATATATATATATATATATATATATATATATATATATATATATATATATATATATATATATATATATATATATATATATATATAATTGTTTCCCTGACAATCTGCCTAAGTGAAAACTTGGTAGGTTGGACTAGGTTTGCTCTACGTTTGTATTGAGCTCTTTAGTTAGTTGTTTACTCGTATCGGGTTTTTTCTTTGGGCCTTGAACCTGTATCTGTGCGATTATTTTCGACAGACTTTCATGTTCCTGGCTCTATCTTCTTTAAAACCTTTTTTTCCCTTCGTGATTGATTTGGCTATTGTTAAATCAAGAATTCGAAGTTTTTTCGACACGAGTATAGCTACCTATATTTATAAAGCTCTAGGTTACCCTATAGAGCACTGTTTTAAATCGACTAATATGGAACGTGTAGATATAGGATATTCACTCAAGAACATACCAATACCTGAATTATGTTTGTATACATATATATATATATATATATATATATATATATATATATATATATATATATATATATATATATATATATCAGAAAAAATACACTAAAAAATAAACTAAAGTTCCCTGTCTGACTTATCCAACAAAACATATATTAAAGAGGCATTGCTTCCCAAATACAGAACAATATATATATATATATATATATATATATATATATATATATATATATATATATGTGTGTGTGTGTGTGTGTGTGTGTGTGTGTATGTATGTGTGTGTGTGTGTGTGTGTGTGTGTGAACATTGAAGTCAACACGCTGGACGCAATCGTCAGGCCGGCCTGACGATTGCGTCGAGCGTGAAACAGCCTGTCGCCTCAGAGATTTGATTTCAATTTTCACTTTTATATTCATATTTACATACGCTCTATCTCTGATAATGAGAACTTTATCCCATAAATATAGCACATCTTAAAACTATATTTATTCATATATATATATATATATATATATATATATATATATATATAAAGATTGAATTTCAGCAAAATTAGGTCGCCCATGGTAGTTCTGGAAAATGTTATTTTTAGATCAGAGTTGAGAATCAAGTCTCCAGATGAGTGGTTGTAATTTCGTTAAACTCAGAGTAGAAACCTGATAAATGAACGTTTAATTTGATTTTTTATTATATTCTGTTCGATATGGAGATGACTCGGGCCGTTGAAGATGGTCATATATAAGGTCCTACATTCAGCTTGGAGGCCCAACACTTTCCTTAGCACATGAGCTGTTCCAAACGACGTGGTCACTTGCGCATCCTCATTACTATCAGCTAACCTCAATGTGTTTTGCGAGAAGGAAAGATTCTTGGAGATAGTCCAGAGATTGACAAACAAACAAAAAAGGACAGCTTAAGCTCCCTCTGGGTACATATCTCTTGCCAAGAATCATTATTATTATTATTTGTAGTAGTAGTAGTAGTAGTAATAGTAGTAGTAGTAGTATTTGTCTGTGTTTTTATCTGTGTAAACATGTAAAGCTCAAAAGTTTTAATATTGCAACACCGAACTCTGCTTCACATATTTAGCATGCGAAAATTAATATTAGGGAATATATAAATTTGATATTTATTCAGCTACTAGCAGTATAACTCGTCTTTGACCGGGTCTTTCATTACTGGGAATTTTTGCCGGACATTTGAAGCAGTTTAATTTTAAAGTCAGCCCACACGAAAATCAATATTAGTAACAATATTTGTTTGCAAATGAGGCACATCCCCAAATGGGGGTTAACAATGATGGGTCGCCCTGAAAAGGGAACTGTATACTAATAAATATTATTGTAATAATTTAAACTATATATTTTTATTAAAGTTTTTATATATATATATATATATATATATATATATATATATATATATATATATCCAGGAACAGATAGTAAATAGATAAACGTTGCTGAGAGTTATAATGAACAGGAAGTAGTGGAGATCCATTACCGCCAACAATTTGGACGCAAAACCGGCACTGAAAAATTATCTATCAAACAAAAAAATCATCAAAATCGGATGAAAACTGTGGAAATGTACAAAACACACACATTTTGAGAATTATAGATATAGAGTGATATTTGAAGACATGGTTTGGATATCGAGTGAAGATCAATATATATATATATATATATATATATATATATATATATATATATATATATATATATATATATATATATATATATATATATATATATATATATATATATATATATTGTCATCCACAGACAGACTGTTTCGCAGCTCCTCAGTGAGGATAGACGTCTGGTTGCCTCTAGCTAGGATCGAAACCCGACTGAATTGGTGTCAGTCGGAACTTCTACCACTAAGCCGTCGGCTCACGGCAGGGATGAAGGTGAATTTTAGCATGTTTATTTTTAGATTTAGATAAACACGCAGTGACTGACAGTGACTGACAGTGACTCAGTTCTGCCGAAGAGTCATGCAATATTAGCTTAAATAGTCACTGTTTACAAACTCACACCTCAAACCAAAGAGCTCAACCAAAATTAATTTTTCAGGAGCCAATATATATATATATATATATATATATATATATATATATATGGAGAGAGAGAGAGAGAGAGAGAGAGAGAGAGAAGGAGAGGTAATATCTTATTTTCCCAAGTTGAGAGAGGTTCTGTTCCGTCTTATGTCGGCTCTCATATCATTAGAATGTTTCTTATAATGGATTGTTGACGTTGTGACATTGAATATCATTGTCATAAAATGTCTGCTTTTTTAATTTATATCTGAGTCTTTCAAAAGTGAAAGAGAAATTGAAAATGAGCTTACTAAATATGCCACGTGACATTTCAATTTCTTGAATACATAAATGATACACAAAGTAATCATTATGCAAAGAAAAAATAGAAATTTACTCTGACAACGAGGAAGGAATTTCGAATAAAAAATTCTCCAGGAACTTTGAATGCAAATAATTGTTATTTCAGAATGTTTTTCACTCGTTCTTCGATGGTAAGAAATCTTATTGCAATAAACAAATTAAAAATTTAAGGCTTTTTATTTGAAACATTTTACCTGCTATGAGTTTATTACTGATACTATTTCTCCTTCAAAAGCTGTCATATAGATACACAAACTGACAACAGGTTTGTTTAGAAGTGATCATTATAAAGTTACTATTACTCAAATTTACACAAGATAAGGCTGGAAATTCCCGGCGTGGGTACGAAAAGGACACACATCGATAATCATTAACTTTTGCCACCAACATAACATCCTTAGTATTACATATACTAGGCCAAGAGGTTTGTAAGTGCGGACTTTGTTAATCTGGGAGTACTTATATATGTTAGTGGGGTATCACAGCCCACTAATATATACGGCCCCACATTTCAGGGTAATTTCTAATATGCCTATTTGGTTTATAGTCAATTTATATCTCTTTTATCTTAATCATATTAAAACCGTCCAAAAATACACAAACGGTTTTTTTTTTCTATTTTAAACAGATAAGTAACAAAAACAAATATAATTAAAAACCGTACCAACAGTTCCCTATAAATCATATTTTCTTTTGATCTTTGCCAGTTTTTAAACATTCTACAATATTTTTTTCGAAATTCATCCGATGAAAACTCGTTTATTATAGTAAAATTATTTATATATTCACAATAACTTTTACTGCAAAGGGAATTGCTTTTTTCCGTCTGTTGTTCACAAGTAAAACATATATTTTGTAGGATAAGTTTCCAATATTCTTTGAACTGACTCTTGTTGTAGATTCATTATAGTTTGCAATACATTTATCTGCATAGTCAAGTATAGCAAAACAAGCACAGAAGAACTCTGCCATTTGGCTAGATGGAACCGTAAGACATTCTCAAGAAAGTAATTCAAAGTACTGCTTCTCTGTAACATCATCACCATCATTGCCTACCATCACCAAGGAAGACATTTCAAATTGAAAACGTTTAATTAATTATTTTTAATAAAGAGAAGTATATTAAACATATTATATAGTCTTTGACACTGATACACATTTCCATCTATAAAAGAATGTATTCGCATTGACAAAACATTCACGTTCAGCTTCAATGCTATGGAGCACCTATACCATTTCCACAGTGCTGGAAAATGTGTTTCAGTGTCAAAGACTATTCCATACATTAGAATATAATATTTATTTTTAATTCAAAGCCGTTAGAACAAAACATTGCTTCTTCCGACTGAGTCGCCCTCTAGCATGTTAGAAATTTGGGTCCTTTTTTCTACCCTCCCCGTTGAGGGTATTCCTACTTTTAAACTATAAAATGACCGTCTATTCTCCAGTTGAGCAACACCGCCTGAAGAGGCACAAACAGTGTCGAAACATAATTGCATTTATATATCGGTTTATAACATGTTTCTGTTATAATTGGTAATACATATATATATATATATATATACATACATACATATACATACATACATACATATATATATATATATATATATATATCTGTGTGTGTGTGTGTGTGTGTGTGTGTGTGTGTGTGTGTGTACACTAGTGACCTGTGTTTAATAAGAAACAAATATAGAATCATAGAAATTTATTTGAATAGACACATAGATACGGACAGGCTGAGCTATCTAGCTATCCAGCGAAATAGATACATGAAGATAGATAGATAGATAGATCGATAGATAGATATGAAGAGATATGAATAGAGCTCTTTTTGTATTTACGTTGAGCATAAATGATAATGAGAGTGGCAACCAATCTTTTTCAACGGTCCTTGCCTGATTGTATAACGAAAATACAACTACGCGATCTAATTGTTACATGATATATTACAACAGAAAACGCATAAAGAGAAAGTCAACAGCGCTTCGATCAATTGTGAGAATCGCTTGATCTCAAACACGAAGCCCCAGCTAATGAGACACATGTTTTGAATGGCTCTAATTATTACGTCCTTGCGTGCTGCTCGCTATTCTTCACGTTGGCTTCTCATTAGTTCCAACCATGTTAATAATATCCCAATTTCATTTTAGCGACCTATTTCTTCATTTTAACATACCTTGTTTATTGCTGCTTATAGCTTTCCATCATTCAGTGTAATGTTCTGGCATAATTCTTTGATATGATCTGATCATATAAGATCAGAAAATAGGCAATAGCCCTTTTGTACCATTTAACCTAATCACTCAGTTCCTTCACGTAGTTTTGTCAAATATTCTGCATCGTTCACTCTGAGCATCGGAAATCTTCTATAAAAGGATGCCAATGTTGAGTATATCAAAGTCGAAACATTTTAAGGTAAATTAGAACAAAAATGCGCTTTTCGCTAGAATAAGAAATTAACTGTTTGCATGTTTATATTTCTGCGATGAGGTATTATGTACACTATTTATTTACATTATTCGGACTATTGTCCTCATCTTTGTCTCCATATTTATTACAACTTTTCGGCCGTTGTACGCTCCGGCCTTCTTCAGATAGTTGGAATGTCGAACTGAACCCTTTATTTCGCTCACTGAGGTAAACTGTTCCAGTTCCACGCGCCATGTCTAATGGATATCAGTTATCAATTATCTCCTGTTAATTCCCCTCTCCAAATTCTCCATTGCCTTAACCGGGTATTAAACTCACACTCTTTGGGTCATGTCACTGGATCTAACCAACGCCATATCCACTGTGCCATTATTATTATTATTATTATTATTATTATTATTATTATTATTGTTTCATTTTCTTTGATAACTGGCGTTTACACATTTCTTTCCGGGTCCCGCCCAGGGACCTAAGGTTAGAAATGGTATCATGACACTTTCCATTGAAAAAAAAAATTACATAGATAAACCCTTCGTAAAGTGTGGGCTTTACTTGTCAGAATAATTTTTTTATCTCTTTGAGGCATGGACTTCCAGGTATCCCTTCAATTAGTCTACTGGTATCATTTCCAACCAATCCTAAGGCTCCAACTACAACAGGGATTGTTGATGTTCCCATTTCCTTTGATTTCTGGTGTATATTCATTTTTTCCGGATCCCAACCAGGGGCCTAAGTTCAGAAATAGCATCATGACATTTTCAACTGGGCATGTTTACATAGATAAAGCCCTTCGTAAGATGTGAGCTGTAATTAGGAGTAAAATATTTTGGATTTCTTTAAGGTTTAGGCTACCAGGATTCTCTTCAATGAGTCTACCGGAACATTTTCGAAATAATATGAGGGCTTCAACTACAACTGGAATTGTTGATGTCCGCATTTTTGAGATTTCGATTTCATGATGCTTGTATTTTGTTAGTTTTTTTAAGATCTACTTTTAAGATATTAAAAAAAAAAAACAAAACAAAATACATTACCGTATGCAGGGATGGCCATATCAATAAGAAAACACGTTCTGTTTTTGTGGTATCTGATCACGATGTCTGCCCGATTAGCTTTGATTGTTCTTACTATATGTATTGTAAAAACATTAAAATTGTTACAGGCCCTACTTGGGTGGTGTTCATACCAGTTCCTTGCAGTTTACTTTCCGTTCATGTTGCAGGTTTTCTAATGCAGTTATTAGTCTACTCTTTCATTATTATTATTATTATTATTATTATTATTATTATTATTTTTATTTCCTTTGATATCTGGCGTTTACACATTTCTTTCCGGGTCCCGCCCAGGGACCTAAGGTTAGAAATGGCATCATGACACTTTCCACTGCAAAAAAAAAAAATAAAATGAAATAAAAAAAATAATTACATAGATAAAGCCCTTCGTAAAGTGTGGGCTGTACTTGTCAGAACAATTTTTTGTATCTCTTTGAGGCATGTACTTCCAGGGATCCCTTCAATCAGCCTACTGGAATCTTTTCCAACCAGTCCAAGGGCTCCAACTACAACAGGGATTGTTGATGTTCCCATGTGCCACATTTTTGAGATTTCTATTTCAAGGTCCTTGTATTTTAACAGTTTTTCGAATATCTTCAAAGATACTTTGCAGTCTGCAGGGACTGCCATATCATTTATATTATTTATTATTATTATTATTATTGAAAAAACAAACAGATTTATATTACTGATTCAGTCCCCAATTTAAAAAAACACGACCTGGGTATTCTTTTACACACACCTGAAATATTTGAGAATCAGATCTTTCGTAATTTCCCTTATGCAATCTTCCTAATTTGACGAGTTCTATTTTAAGATCTCTGATTGCTTTAATCTGAGTTCAGCTAATTGTAAAGTAAAACTCTTGACTCTGTACATTGGAAACCATTTAGTTAAAAAAAACGCCATGTGTATGAAAGTAGGTTTTCTTAACAATACGCACGCCACTTTTCTTGATTTGAGATAAACAAGGAAGGAGAACACGTAGCTAAATTTTCACGTCCGTGCTTGTATCTATCTTGTCTTTATTCGAACAGCAATATTTAAAACGCGCTTGCCAACAATTTAATTAAGCTTCCTTGTGTTTTCGTTTTCAATAACTTCAGTGTCACATATTCAGAAAATTTGCATCAGCTTTTCCAATTTAGGCAAAAGCGTTTTCAATCTTCCTGATTGAACATCACACAATCAATGCTTTCCCATGACTGCCAACATATTTTCAAAAGTTTTTTTTTTAGCTTGAAAGTTTGAGAATATGTACTTGCAATTTCGAAATCTCTAATAATTGATAATTAACGTGCTATATACTTGTTTCCTTGTGCCAAGCTAATTTAAGTTCACTAAATGGCAGTAATTGATATTTTAATTTGTAATCTCAACTGGAGATTAATTATACATTTTCCTTCACTTTATTATTGTGACAAACTATGACAAGAGATACGTGGACGCGATTTTTACACAATACAGTTAGTACATGACAAATAAAATATTTGAAAATTTTCGCCGAATCTTCTAGTTTGCCGTTGAGTAAAGTTTTGTGATTGCAAGAGGGAAATCAGACAAACTTCGTGTTGAAAATTTAATCCGCAGGCAATTTTAATCAATGAAAAAAAAAAACTTGAATATTTTAAATAATTTATACAATCAAGGAAAACGAGGTGATCGTGAAAAGTTCACTTTCCAATCAATAATTTTTATTTTTTGAATAAATATTTGGATATATGTCCAGTATTTTTCAAGTGGCACTGGCCGAGAACTTCAAAAGTGCTTCTTCAGGTGGGGGTGGTCAACTGGAGAATAAGCGATTATTCTATGGTTTAAAAGCAGCAATACTCTCACAGGAAGAGGAAAGGGGCAAAAATAAATTTCGAAATTGCTGGGAAGTGACCTCGATTAACAATTCAGATGTCGAACCTATGATGAGTTCGAATTTAACTTCCGTAATGGATTCCTGTTATCTGTACAAGTTATTTAAAATCAAACTTATATATATATATATATATATATATATATATATATATATATATATATATATATATATATATATATATATATCTGTATATATATATATATCTGTATATATATATATATATATATATATATATATATATATATGTATGTGTGTGTGTGTGTGTGTGTGTGTGTGTGTGTGTAAAGTTTTCAGATAGAGTATATCTGTAAAAGGAAAAATGAATAAAGACAAAAGGAAAAGTTTCGGGAATAATTATATGCTTCCATTTATGAGTAGTGTCGGAGTAAGCTCCTCCTCAGTTCCTATATCCTTCAACAGGGGTCTCTCTCCTCTGTCTATAAATACTGGCTGACCTTTCGGCTCGCTCTCTCTTTTCCACTTAGACCTTGGGCCGCCACCTCGCATGCAGATGGAGTAAATCAGGCTTTTCAACTAAAACACCAATATGTGACCTCTCACAGATACAGCGTTTCCCAAATTCTGGGAACACGCTAAGAACAATAGACGTACGTACGAACACTCCCAACACACGCACATAATTTCCCCATACAAACTCTATGTAACCGTCCACGTCTGTGTTTAAATTGTTATTAATATATATTTGTTTACCCATATATATCCGTCTTTTTTTTTCTTTGTCTTAATTAAAGTCCAACATTTTCATGTAGCTGAACCGGCTAGCAGGAAATTTTAACCTTTTGATATCTCTTCACATCTTCACGCCACGGTCCACTACAGTACCAAGAATCGGCAGCCCCAGTACATACCCAAAGAAGAAATATACATAAAAATCTTTTCAAAAACCTCCAATATCTTTATTATTTTATCCACAATGCTAACAGAAAGGCATACAGAATATATGAGTACAAAAATTTAACAACATTATTAACAGCAATAAACTAGATAAAAACAATTGCATAATACTACCTATAAACTCTGTAACATCCATTATCCAAAACAATTTTTAAAAACCAAACATCAAAATACTTATAACCATATCCGAATCTATTATGGCTATGATCAGAGCCAAAAATCCCCTGCAGAAATTTAAAAAAAAGTATCTGCAAACACAAAAGTCACGTTCTACATTACACATTATTAAATTTATTAGTTATAAATAGAAATAAATTTATTCACATTTTTGATCTAAAGAAAGCCACACCTATTAAAAAGAATGTAACTTAGGAGGAAAATTCTTGAGAATACTGCTATTGAATCTTACAAAATATAAATCTCTGCCCCGGACTTTTTTCAAATATCTCCATTCCTGAAGGAATTGCTCCTTTGCCAAGCCAACATGAATGGCGATAAAAATGTTAAAAAAATTAAAAGAAATCGGTTTAATTCTTAACCTCATGTATTCAAAATATACAACACATAAATTAATCCCAAACTAAAATAAATTAAATTCTAATTTGCATGAAATAATTCATGAACATCGCTTACTAACTTTCTTTTATTAGACATTGAACTGTGTCACTTCGGGTCCACCATAGCTTGACTGACTTTTCAGCTAACCTGATGAATATTTATGAGCGTTCCTAAAATTAGAAATTTTGAATAACCAAAAACAGTTTTACTCTTGAATATAAATACTTGTTGCAAAATAAAATCCGTGCATTTGCCTTAATAAAGTCCCCCAGACGACGAAGCCCGTCGACTAACATAAGTTTTCCCCTTGTCTTTATTCATATATATATATATATATATATATATATATATATATATATATATATATATATATATATATATATATATATATATATATATATAATCTCTAACATAAATAGAATGTAATTTTAGTCATTTGCGGGTCTATGTTTTGTAATAAGATAATCAGTGATATTAAATGCAGACATTACTCTACATATGCGTTACCATAAGCTTGGAATATCTCATTAGTTATGAGAAAATACTGTTGAGAATATGTTGAATGTTGGTTTAGCTTTCTTTAGATATTTTCTGCTGCTTTATATTATTATTATTCCAACCAATGCTGCTAGTTTACACCAACAGTTACTAAGAATAGGTCAGTTTAGGTCGAAGGAGTTTCTTTTCTCTCACTTCTTACTCGTGGAATTTTCTTTCCGGCCCCATGCTTCCCAGCTAATTGAAATTTCGAAATTTAATTTTACCTAATGACTGTTATCCTATTTTCTTCATAATATGGCTATTTTCACGTTGAAACAACGGTTCTCGCCCGATCAACAAAGTTAAGCAACCTTGAGCATGGTTACTAACTAGATGGGCGACAGGTTTTGAATACTAGCCAAGTTTGAATTACAGTCTGTTTCATTACATTCACTGCTCGCATATATCTTTGGAAAGGTATCAATCTTTATCTTCTTCCTGTATCTGAAAATCTGTATTATCTCCCAGAAAAGGTTAATTCACTATTTACACGGAAAAAAATAAAAATAAAATCATACTTCCATTTCATACTTGGCTTTAAATAAGAAACAAGATGATAAGCCACAGAAACACAGGGCTGCTGAAAAGTTCTAGGCCGGGTTCATTTCCAGAAATAAGTTCAGTTGATCTTTCGTGTTACAAGGAGATTTACTAGGCTCTCGCTTCACTGCGCCCCCACACATAACAATCAACAGTCTGGGAATTAGGTGGCTAGACGTAAGGGGTGATATGGTCGCAGGAATTTTCTGACAGCCATGACTGGCTTCTCCTGTTTAGGTGGGTGGGTGCAGTTATGTTGCGAGACACAGGATCTTCGAGCAGCTACATCTTGACCCAGGGCAGCACTACCTCATCACCATTAACCTCATTCAACTCTAGTCATCGTGGCCGAGCGCTTGAACATGATGTCCTTGTGAAAATTGTTGATCATGTTAGATAACAATCTCTCTCCCAGAAAATGTAACTAAGTCCTACTCAGCATAGTTGTAATATAAACCAAGGTGGGCTCTGTGGGTGTTGAGCACACACAAATGTGCCTGAGCGAGTACCTCCAATAGGGATTGGCTAGCCGCCCTAGTAGACGGGTATCCTCGAATACGAGTGGCTAGCTATTATCATATATACATATATATATATATATATGTGTGTGTATTATATTCGTATATTCACATATATGTTTGTATATATATATATATATATATATATATATATATATATATATTATATTCATATATTCACATATATGTGTATATATATATGTATGTATATATAACGATTATATATATATATGTATGTATATATATATCTATCTATATATATATATATATATTCATACATGTTTCATTAAATAATATAGACAAGTGTTGTCTATTTATTTTATGTAAGTTCTTTTCATATCGTCTGATAAGTTTAATAACATTATCATTAAACGATGAATGAAAATCACAATATTGATACATATTTTTTAATCCAATCAAAGCTGATATATATATATATATATGTGTGTGTGTGTGTGTGTGTGTGTGTGTAAATAGAAATAAACAACAGTAAAATATATAATCCGGTGTTCTTATAAATATATTTTTATTTTTACAAAATAGTATTCAATGTAAATTTACAGAGCATTAATATTATAAATTGACTTTTTATATATGTTTTTTCGCTACACAGTAATAACCATATTTCAAAAATGGAAGCTAAAAGCTTCGAATTTCATTTTGTAATTAAATTAAAAACATTAGTTCCATTTCAACCTCAAGCCAATTTTGGAGTAACTTATTTTTAAATTTACTGAGTTTTAAAGGCAAGGCAAAAATTAATAATTCACTGTTTCTAAGGATACAGAGAAATCCACTCATCCAGTCAAGGGGTGGTAGCGTGTTCATTTTCAATATCTTTTGTTGTATCAGTTATTAGTTACGTTCGAAAAAGGGTTTATGTTTAGGGATGGGTAGGGATGTATTTTTCAACAAATTCTGACATCCGTTAAATGCATGTCGTCTGGGTATTTTTAAATTTTATTGTTAACGGCAAAAAATTCTTACGGCATTTTTTCTATTTGTAAACTTAAAGATTTTTTGGGGATGTTTAGGTTAGAATACGTTTCATTTAACTACAATTTTAAAATATTTTCACTTTTAATTTTTAATAGACTATATTTCTTTTTAAAACAAGTAAATGGATTAGAATTGCTTACAGTATGTAAAATTATTTTTTCATATCAAGTATAAGTATGTATATTATCAGGTCACATTTTTTTAATTTTATATTTAAATATTATTTAAGTAAAATTTATGAAAATGGCGGCAAAAAATAGCTAATTTATTTTTTCTGATTCAGTAAACTTATTTTTATAAACTTAGTAATATATAGTTTCTCATGTATGTACAAAGGACATGGATCATTTAATGGCCTACATATTCTAGCTTTTCATATTAATTTCATTTTACTGTAGGCGTTTTATTGGATTCTTTTAAGTGCTTGAAGTACTTTGAGAGAGGTGGTAAGGTTAGAATACGTTTTATTTAACTACAATTTTAAAAGATGTTTAGGCTAGAATTCGTTTTATTTAACTACAATTTTAAAAAACAATTTTAAAATATTTTCACTGTGAATTTTAATAGACTATATTTAAAAAAAAAAACCCAAAAAACAAGTAAATGTAATAGAATTACTTACAGTATATAAAATTATTTTTTCACATCAAATATAAGAATGTATATTTTCAAGTCGCATTTTTAAATTTTATTTTTAAATATTATTAAAGGAAAATTTTTGACAATATATATATATATACATTGTTGACAATATATATGTATATACATTGTTGACAATATATATATATATACATGCCAATATTTATACATATAAGCGTGTGTTTTCACGCGTTTGGGTGTCTGTGTCGATTTTATTTTTATGCAGCATTGCAGTAATTCAATGTTTTCAGATGTTTTGTTTGATTTTTTTTTTTTACATTTACTTTCTAGTACTGTATTTTTTAAAAAATGAAATCTTCTCTTGCCAATTCCAATATTCTTCGATTGCTACCATGTCGAGACACTTAAAGAACGCGAAAAATATTCCACCTGCTTCCTTAAATTCAGGACGCTGAAATGCCAATTTCATTGCTCTTGTTCACGAGCCAAAGACGTCTGAAGTTTGTGTGTTGTTTTTTTTTTATTTTGATCTAGTTCTTAGTGAACGATGCATGTGTGCATTAAAATAGAGTTTCTAACAATTTTCTGAATATTAAGTCAATAGTTTCTCATGTACGTATTTTGTCAATAACGGACCATGCTGAAAAATTCATAGCCCGATATAAATGTCGATGTTAATTTACACATGCGACTTCACAATGTCTTCTTTTATATCGTAAAATATATATTTTCAGGATTTTTGCGATTTTAATTGCGTTCCTCTAGAAGCAAATATCAAAGGAACATAATGAATTCAATACTATCAGCTAACGTAAATGTATAGAAAATTTACCTAATGTCGTTGATTCCCAAAATGAGCCTTATACGCATTTGAAAATCATAAAAGCGAGGTAACTCACAACCGTTTATAATTCGTGGATAAGTAAAAAAAAAAAAAAATAAAAATAAAAAAAGGTGTAAATATGCATCTTAGTGTCGGAAATATCTCTAGAGAATTTAAATAACGTCTGGTAAATTCTCCGTAACTGTACGTTGGTAATTTACGTTCTAAGACTTCATTTTTTAAAGTTACCTACCTGTTAGATTAGTAATTTTCTAAGCGGCCTGTCCAATTTATTTATTTATTTATTTTACATTACATCAGCCTGTTAGAATCCAGCTTGTTTTGAAACATGTGAGGCCGTATAATACTAGTTGGACACGGTGAGGGGGGGGGGACATGTAAAACAAGATGGAAATCTATGTTACGTTTCATTCCGACAGGGAACATCTTCAAACAGCCAGCGGTTGAAGTAATCACTCTTATATATCAGATAGATATAAGGGTGTTTAGCAGGTGCTACACATGCGATTACACAGTGTCTTCTTTTATATCGTAAAATATATATTTTCAAAATTTCTGCGACTTTAATTGCATTCCTCTAGAAGCAAATATCAAATGAACGTCATGTGTATATGATGTAAACATTCGATGAAAATTCCTGCAATAATTAACCGTGAAGGTGTGATGTCCCAACTTCCACTTCCACTTGGGTTATTCCGAAACGCAAATTGAACCACGCTCTAAGAGACATTCAGTAGCTTCAACGCCTATAAATTTGTTTTAATGGAATGTCCCACACCCCCTATCGCCTATGTGGTATGTCTATATCAGTAGCTATATATAGTGAGCAAAAAATATACCTAGGAGGTTGCTCCGAGAATTACCAGCCTGCCGCCCGATTTTCCTGTCTTTCAGTAGTGTATTGTCTTTTACAATAAACCTCTCTTCTTTCATCGACGTGCGTCTTACTGTTCCTACACCCGAGTACCACCTTTTTCTCTTTGTAACCTCTTTAAGGGTACAACAAAATTGTTGCGCTTGTTCATGACATAATTTTGTCCATTATGCGAATACCCTAAATTCTATGTGTTATATACCGTACCTATGAACACTAATGGGTTTGTCTCAAATCCTGATAAATACGTGGGATACTATTGTAAGTGGGGGTAATATGCCGTCTAATTAGTCCACCACTAGCACTTGTTTACCTACTTCACGCAGCTGGCGAGTATTGTACTTTGTTGATACTATAAAGATTACCATTTCATTTTCAACCTCCGTTTTAGTTATTCCTCATTCAGTAACCTTTCCAAGGTTACAAATCTATCTATCTATCTATCTATCTATCTATCTATCTATCTATCTATCTATCTGTTATATACCGTACCAACGAACACTAATGGGTATGTCCCAATCCTCATAAATATATTGGACACTATTGTAAGCTGGGGCAATATGCTGTCTATGTAGTTCACCACTAGCTGGGGTTTACCTACTTCACGCCGCTGGCGAGTATCGTATTTTGTTGATGTTGTAACGAATACCATTTCATTTCCAACCTTCGTTTTGCTTATTCCTCATTCAGTACCCATCTCTAGGTTAAAACGCTATGTTAACATTTTTTCTCGCATTTCTCGCTTGTGGCACTCTCTTTCGACTCCACGCTTCCCAGCCAACTTTAATCTGAAAATAAATGCAATGTTGATCGCTACCTACTATCCTTTTTTTAGGCATCCTCTCGCTCCTTAGCAATGTTCCTCCTTTTAACTCATCCGCACCCAGTAACTCCTTGAGTCTTGATGGCTTTATTGCCATGATTGCGGCGAACTCGACTAAAAAAAGAAAGAAAAAGGAATTAATGAGACATATAGAAACGTGTTGTATTTAAAATTCAAATGTAGTTTTTAATGCAAAAATATTTAACCAGTCGTTGCCAATAGATTTGAGTTCTTAACAAAATCATGTCGAGTGAACAACCACACGCTGAATCTGCAATATTTTCGGCTATCTCCTGATCATTTATTCGAGCGACCTTTGACATTTGAGGAAACTTGGTTGCGCCGCGAGGAAATGGAGATCAAACAGAAAATATGCAAAGGCGGTATTCAGTTTGTTTTTTACTCCTGCCGAAAAATTCAAGACCTAAATGTTATCGAGAACGTTGATAGCGACATTTTTTTTGTATAGAATAAGGAAGGTATTTTGATGATTACTGTCGGAAGAGTTAAACGTTGAATGCAGAATATTTTTCCTACTTACTGTGCCGATGGAGGCACGGTGGAATAATGGATATCGGCTCGGATTGAGGAATCGGAGAGCAGAGTTCGAATTCCAGTCAAATCTATTGCATTCACTTACGTGCTAATACTTTTGGGTAAATAGAAGGACAGACTCGGTTCTATAGCCTTGGATGGCAACTGATCTCCCGCAGAAAGAAATAGCAAGCGAATGCGGGAAAAAATCTGCCTCGTCAGTCATGTATCGAAAGGTACATGATCACCTAAGCGTGTATAACGAATATTTTTCCTACTTACTATGCCGATTAACTGAGACGTCAAATGAAAAGCAGCGACGACATGATTTATTTTGCAGGACAAACATCTGCTCACAAGGCTGGCAAAACAATACATGTTTTGACTAATTTAATGCTTAAGTCGAAAGACTTGCTGCATCTGATTTATATATATATATATATATATATATATATATATATATATATATATATATATACATATATATATATATATATATATATAATGTGCCTTGGAGATGTTTCCTGTCTCGTCACCTATTTGTGTGTGTATATATCTAAATATGTCTGGGTGCTTATGTATTATAATCTGAGTGTGTATATTGTTTTACGTGAGAGGTGAACACCATATTCATTCACTTGGAATTAAAATGTTTACATTTTTGTCGGGAAGACCAGTTGAAATTAGCGTCTCTTCTAACGTAATTTCAATGAAAAAATAAAATAAATTGAATAACATATGTATTTTTTCTTTTCTCATCCGTAGTTTTATAATTTTAAACTTAATGGAGATTAAATTTAGATCTTAAAATTGGTAATGTTTTACCTTTAATTTTAATATCAAATTTTATCATATAATTTAATACTTATTGGTTAGAATAAATTCTATTTTAGTAAAACCCCAACTTTAAAGCTTGTAATAGCTATTATAACCTTAATTCGTTGTCAAGTTTTTTGAATTCCCATATACTTGTATTTTGATTGGTCATTCCAGCTTATGTAACAGTGTTTCCCCTTACGAAGGATCGTTAATTAATTTGAAACTTTTGAAACCCTTTATTCTACATTCAACATCATCACTTGATAAGACACCGGAGGTATTGAAACAAAATGGCTATTTTTGTAGTGATTTTATAACATATTTATGTTATAATTTTTAAATAAACAATTATATATGCTCTACTCTGTATTGAGCACTCTTTTAAGAATAGTAATTGTTGGTTATTGGAATTTATTCTGTATATACCAATTCTAGACTTGGATATATATATATATATATATATATATATATATATATATATATATATATATATATATATATATATATATATATATATTTGTATCACTACATATCTTCAAATGTAACCAGGGAAAATTTTAAATTATGCCAATATATCAAACAGACAATTATTGTAACCTACAAATACAAGACAAAAACTTCATAAACAAATTTAAACCAGAACTAAATAGATCATAACCCCACACGCAAAAGCACACAACATGCACACATAGTGACCAAATACAGTGATGAAACCACTCACATGCATGCAAAAACGCTCACATGCGGGTGTTTGTGGGGCATGAATGTGTGTATATATACACATATTGACAAAAGCAGGACAACTACTCACATGCATGCACACAAACCACACAAGAATGTGTGTATGTGTGTACACACATATATATATGTGTGTATGTATGTGTGTGTATATATATACTGATTCCATGTAACTTGGCAAGTACGTGTATGTACGTATGTGTGTATGTGTGTGTGTATGTACTGATTTCTATTAATGGGGCGGTATGTGTGTGTGTTTATATATATATATATATATAAAGTTAAGGAATCTACATTAATTTACATTATTTACACACAAAATAATGTAAATTAATGTAGATTCCTTAACTTATATATATATATATATATATATATATATATATATATATATATATATATATATATATGATCGCCTAAGTATGTATAACGCATGGCACATAACTGATTTACACACTGACTACTGTTCTCATCGTTGCTGATAATGTTTTTCATTTTTTGCTAATGTTCATTTAATACAAGACCGAAGAGCCACTCAATGTAGAGGGTTACCGTGTGAAGTTGTATTAGTGTAAGAAAGGGCAAGAAGAGGAATTTTGGGGACTATGCAGGAAAGATAACAGCTAACCATAGATTTAAGATGTCTATATTTAATCAGGGAATGTAAGTATAGTTAGAATTTTAGAGTTGAAGTAGATCCGGAAGCCCAATCCTAAACAAGAAACCTCTGCTCTTTTTCCAAAGTTCGATGAACGTGAACCGGGCAATAGGCAAACCTATTAAATTAATAATAATGATGCCGAGGTGATATCAATAGCAGATTGGTATTTCACTAAATAACAGGAAAATATGGTGGAGGTTTTTGAACTAGCACAGGGATTCCCGAATTCATCGCATTTTCTTCTTGGTCGGGCCGAGAACATTTCAGCACTCGTACCATTTTTGCCCTATGGTATTTTATTTCTTTATTTGA
Organism: Acanthosepion esculentum; assembly: GCA_964036315.1. Lineage (NCBI taxonomy): Eukaryota > Metazoa > Mollusca > Cephalopoda > Sepiida > Sepiidae > Acanthosepion > Acanthosepion esculentum. The sequence goes on from OZ038484.1 coordinate 44,469,918, forward strand.
CATTGTTAAAAAAACGATTTGGGGTGAGTTGTTTCTTATTCTATGTACATTGTCCATTGAGGATATAGAGAAACATGTCTCTCCACAACTTCCTATATTTTATAGCTCTTAGTATTTATCCTTTTACCATCATTCGTAATCTTCATTCATCCATGCATTTTCATGAGCTTGTTAGATAAGTGCTTCGTTTCCTTACACTTTCACCATCAATATGTCCTTTGAGTACCAAATTTGCCAAGCCCTAATTCCTCAGGATGTGTTTCAGAAATTTCAGCTGTAATTCTCTTTGTTGTTTCCTTTTTCTTTCCTTGGGATCAGTCACCATTATCAATGATTAGCAAACTTCATTCAATCATTCTTCTTACAATACAATTTATCGCAAAATTAACAATATATTTTATAACAAAATGACCGACAATACATTTTATCCGATGTTGAAGGCTTAAAATTAAATTCAAAATATATTGAATTGGCGCCATAAAAACGAAATCAAATAATCAACATTATCCCGAATTCATTCAGAACGTAGGAGATCATGACTCTCCACAATATCCTATAATTCGTAGCTCATTAGTAAGGTTTGTCTTGTCGCTATTCCCCAAACCTTGTTCTGTTCTCCATTTAAATAAGCTCATTAGGTAGCTTACGCATGATAAAGATTTCCAGTGACTGACTAATTAAGAACAGTAACTTTTCCAGCTGATACATTCTTCATAAAAAAAATATTTCTAGCAATTACGTAAAAGGAATGAAATTGCAATTTTAAGATTGTGTTAATTAAATATATCAAGTTGGAAGAGAAAACCTGATTCCTGGATTTGAACTTCTTTCGAATACCGACCTCTGGCAAATACATAGATATTTCAAATATAAAGTAAACTAAGCTCGTGTTTTCAGATTAATATGTTTAAATACATAGAAACCCTTAGGTGACTGCTGAAATCCGAAGCGTGACAAGAAGAAATATCCCAGAGATGAGCAATTATTCATATATATATATATATATATATATATATATATATATATATATATATATATATATATATATTTATATATATATATATATATATATATGATTTATATATATATATATATATATATATATATATATATATATATATATATATATATATATGTATGTATGTATTGATGAAAGCGGATACTTTAGAAATCCATGGTAACATTTTCAACTAATGGAACTTGCCTCATCAGATCAAAAATTACCCATGAATAAACGAATTTTTAATTTATCAAGGCACAAGCGAAAAAAGAAAACAACGTGTTTAAAGAATAAGATGGGAAGAGAAAGATTTAAATTTATCAGTACGAACGTGTATATATATATATATATATATATATATATATATATATATGAAGGTTCAAGCAAAGGTAGAAAATCCTTGCAGAGGGTCAATATATATATATATATGTATGTATATATATATATATATATATATATATATATATATATAATATATATATATATATATATATATGTATGTATGCATGTATATATATATATATATATATAATGTCTTTAAAAATATGTATATATTATAAATATAATTGGTGTTATGTTATTCATCAAAAGGGTTTCTCCTTTGCTCAGAGTCGCATTTTTTTTATATCAGATTCATTTTTTTTATGTCAGATTCATTTTTTTATATCAGTCTCTTTCCGTTGGGCAACCAATGCATTTGATGTATTGTCTTGTAAAATGCCCCTTTTGTGTTCACATAAACATTTATTTTGATTACTTGAGGTTACTCCTATGTATGTTTGTGAAAGCCGTACATAAAATAAGTTGTGTGCCCACCATATCGAGACTGAATAAAGTTTTGACAAAAAAACAATTATGCTACTCCGATCAAAGGAGTAAAACTATTCTCTACGACGTAAATGTCTAAAGAAGTCTTTGATCCTAAGGTCCGCCACAGTAAATTTGCCCCCTGGATCTCACAATATTTCACCATTTCTGACAGGTTTTCTATTATCATAATGTAAGATATATAATAACAAAAAGTCAGGGGAAGAAAAGGAATCTAAATGAAATCGGCTCGATAAAATAAATAATTCCCAGCATCCCTCGTCCGTGCGCATGCGTAGTCGCACCAACATAGCAAATTTAGTCCGATGAGTTCTGAAGGACGAAACATACCACAAGAAAGCTTTTTCACATTCTCATACATTTTCCACAAATAAAGTTCTTCACACACACACACACACACACACACACACACACACACACACACACACACACACACACACACACACATATATATATATAATTTATTTTATACCCTTTGAACAATGTAATAAGTAAAATTTCGTGGAACGAAGCGGAGCTTAATTGCATGCTTTACAAGGAATTTTTATTCGATAAATTTATCCTTCTTCTTGACATTCTCTGCAACGATGTCATTGTATTTATTTGTTGTATTCTTGACGAAGGAGATTTACATAAAATTTTCTTAAGCGAAGCGATCATTCCGAATGAAATCACTCTGTGTTTTGTTTTTGATGTCCAACTCTTTTTAGAAAATACTTCAGTCTTCCAAATATTGCTTTCCTCTTGCTCTCTTTCCATGATTCCTTTCTTTCTTCGTTTCCTTCCTCGTTTCTTCATTTAGACACAATTCCTGACCTGTGAATACCTCAACACATAGGTAGCATATAACAATTCAAACGCATCATGAGACTTTCCCACCGGAACTTGCCCATTTTCTTGATCTATCAACTTTTAATCTCAACATAAGTACGCGAGGTCTTTCAACATCTGCGCTGCCAATTTTACCTACTGTCAGTTCAAAGGATTTCCCCAACATAAATGCTTCCTGCCCATCGCTTGCGGATTATACGGAAAACACTGCTTCTTTTTACATTCTCTTCGATTTTTATGGAGAAATATAAAAATTAAATAGAAGGAAGTGACGTGGAAATCATTTCAAAATTCCTGACAGGTTTTCTATTATCATAATGTAAGATATATAATAACAAAAAGTCAGGGGAACAAAAGGAATCTAAATGAAATCGGCTCGATAAAAAAAAAATAATTCCCAGCATCCTTCGTCCGTGCGCATGCGTAGTGACACGAACATAACAAATTTAGTGCGATGAAGTTCTGAAGGACGAAACGCATCACAAAAAAGCTTTTTCACTTTGTCATACATTTTCCCTAATTTTGTCCTTGATATTATTTTTATATATCAACTTGAAAATTGGTTTTATGTGTATATGTATATGCATTTGTATAGAGTTGTATGTATGCATATGTATGTATATATGTATTGTAGGCGCATATGTAAAAAAAAAAATATATATATATATATATATATATATATATATATGTGTGTGTGTGTGTGTGTGTGTCTCTGTGTGTGTGTGTATAGGTGTATTCGTAAGTTTAGGTAGGTGTGTTTGTATATATATATGTGTATATATATATATATGTATATATACAATGTAACCCGGATATAAGAGACCCGGATATAAGAGAAACCCGGATATAAGATATATTTTCTCTGGTCCCAAATTAGAGCCAGTGTTAATAAAACAAAATAGACCAAACTCGGATATAAGAGAAATTCGGATATAAGAAACTTCTTCTCCGGCCCCGACAATTCTCTTATATCCGGGTTACACTGTATATATATATCGTGTCATGTATATAGGATTGCATGTGCTCTGTGTATGTAGATATGTGTATATATAAATGTAAGTATTTGTGAATTCGTATATGTAATATGTGTAAATATATATAAAATATAGTAATATTAATATGTATGCAGATGTAGGTATTTATGGGTATAGATCTTTATATATATATATATATATATATATATATATATATATATATGTATATATGGAAAGTATTCTAAGGGAAGGACTTAAAGTTCTTTTATTAACGTTTTATGTTATTTTCTCTTTTAATATTCTCTAATTAGAATTGTGAGATTGAAATTTTTTTTAATCATCTAGAGGTAATTTCATTTTAAATTGATAATTTAATTTAAATTTAAATATGTTACTCTTTAACTATCAATATTGATAGTAAAATATTAAAATTAGAAATATTTGTTTTGATATTTAAACACTTACGTCATCACCTAACGTTAAACATTAACTGTGAAATTTAAGCAAAAATTTAAATAGATATAAATATAAAATTTTTCTGATCAGCTCGGATGGGGTCGACTTCGTGAGGGCAGTATGATGTTTGAAAAACGCAAAACCGCCCAATGATCCAAATCAGAATATCACTGACGCCGCCCTCTAGCGCTAAAGAGCGTATATTCAAAGTACGGATCATTCTTTCTACACTATTCCCTATCTCTATGATATTCACTATACTCTTTCTCTATACTGATTACTATTCGGATCACTATTTTTTTGGCTATTTTTCAAGCGAGTATTATTGAACAAGTATTATTAATTCGAGTGCTTTTCGAAGACGTCTGACACCAGTATTCTGCAACGTTGTTACTATAGCTGTATCTGCGATTGCAAAGTCTCTACTACAATGAGAATTACGAAAGTGGCAACGAGTATTTGCTGAGATTAAAAGAAAGTGGCAACAAATGTTCGTTTACATTACAAAACTTTTGATTTTTTTAAGCATTTGATCACAAGCAAGGCAGGATGCCTCTAGCACGCAGGGGGTTACGGAGAGTGAAAGGAAGAGAAAATAGTGGGTGTAGGGTGGATCGAGGAAAGGAAAAAGGACAGGGATCAAGGCAACAGAAGATGGCGATTGACGTAGCATTTAAAATTTTGAAGATTGTAGTTATCAGAGAAGCAAGTGAGGAGAAGAAAGTTCCAGTGTCTGTAAGTGTGAGGAAAGAAAATGTTGGAGTAGAAGTGGCGGTCAAATTTAACTATTTCAACATAAAATGAGTGGGACCTAAATGCCAATCTAGTATCACGCTTAAATTCATTTAGTCGGGGCACCAGGGAAAGAAGCTAGTGAGAGCAGTTGACATGAAAATATTTGTAGAAAAGACAGAGGGAAGCCACAGTACATAAGTGGATGTAATGGATTCCATAGGAATTCGAACTCGGCTCTTTAGATTCCTTAGTCCGAACCGCTATCCATTACTCCACCTTTACTGTAGGATTATCATAATTTCAAAGTCTCAACCCGGAAGAGTTTTCAATTATAGGTTTAGATTTCTTGAATAAGAAAGATGTTTAGTAACCAACAGGCATGTGATTTAGGGATGACAGACAAAAAAAATGGATATAGATAGCGTGTATCACCAGGAAACATTTCTCAAACAGAAAACAAACCCAAACAAACTGGGACGAATGGTAAGCGTATTTATTTAGAATTTTTCCATCGTTAATAGAAGTTGCTAAAATGGAAGACGCTTTTTATCTTATATGGGCATTGTCTCTTCAGGAAGTGGGTGATCATTACTTTCGGCAACTTCCTATCTGTTTTAGCACTAATCGTCTCCGCTGGAAATTGAAAGAAATTTATATTGGCTTACCATAATTTCCAATTCTCAAAATGGGACAGTTTTCATTTATTTACTTATATGTTTAGGTTGCATAACAGTCTGTTTTCATGACGCAACGCACATAAAGCTCCAGGCGCCACACACACACACACACACACACACACACACACACACACACACACACACACACACACACACACACAATAATTCTGATAGATTATACCACTTCTTCTTCTATGTAATGTGTCCCCACATTTCGTAGGCGATCAGGGCTCTCCAAAATTTCGTGTCCTTTGTAGCTCTTAATAAATGTTGCATGATTTATTATATTCCTCAAACCATGTTCTGCGATCCATTTAGTCAAGATTACTAACTATGTTATGCGTTGTTTCCTCTGTCGATCTGGCTTTTAATCTGTCCTGTGAGTATCAGATTTTTCAAGGCCCCTTTTCTCATTATGTGCCGTAGAAATTTCAACAGTCTCTTAAATATGAATTTCCTTTTTGTTTCTATTTTCTCTAGAACTTCGTCATTGCTTACATGTTCAGTCCATGGTATTCTCAGCATCCTTCTGTAGAAACACACTTGTGTTGCTTCAAGTCTGTTTTTCATCTTTTAGAAGATTGTCAAGTATTCATTGCCAAAGTGGGACATTAAGTGAGAACACTGAACACGTGACAGACCCTGCCAAACCGATAAGTATTATAAGTCAAACTAACAGAAAAAATCAGTACAGGCATACGAATAAATACAATATGTATGTCTTAGCAATATATATATATATATATATATATATATATATATATATATATGTGTGTGTGTGTGTGTGTGTGTGTGTTTTAAATGTTATATAGTTTTAAAGTATACTATATTTATGGGCGAAATTCCTTAATGTCAGATATATTTTGTGGTTATATATGAAAGTGGACACTGAGATGAACACGCAACCATCAAGCCGGCAAAGTCATAGGCAAAACATCAGCGTACTGTCAGCACTTACTGTTGGCGTCCACACACACACACGCGCCCATACACACGCGCGTGCGCGCGCACACAGACACACACATATATATATATTTATATATATATGTAGATTTTTACTTTAAATATATCGTTATAAAAATTGCATTTTAAATAATTTCAACTCTGCTTTTATATTTTTTTAATATAAAGAATAGCGTGCCCTATATTTTTGTGTAGTAATTTAATAAGAAAAGTTGATATAACTCCCTTTCTCTCTCTCACTTGTCTTTCTGTCCCTCTCATCATTGATCACACACTATATATATATATATATATATATATATATATATATATATATGGTGAGATTAATGAAGTGTCGTCTAAATTATGCAAAAATGAAAATAACACGGACATTTCAATTTAACAAAGAAATTTATCAAAATTAAACAAAAATAGCTTGAAATACTAAAGAGTAAATTTATTCAATAAAATAGCCATTGGCTTCAACCGCGGCCTTCAGACAACTTCGGAATATCCTGCAACTCTTCTGGACGGTCTTCTTGTTTAAGTTGGTGAATGCTGCCATAAGCCTTGCCTTCAGTTCATCTTTGGTGTTACAAGGAGTTTTGTTGGTCTCTCCTTTATGCCCCACACATAATAATCAAGGGAGTTGCATTCTGGGGAGTTAGGTGGTCAGTTGTAAGGCTTTATGTGGTCACAGAAATTGTCTGACAGCCATTACCGGGTAATCCTTCTTGTATAGCATGGTGCAGAGTCGTGTTGCCAGACATAAGGTCTTCTAGCAGCCACCCTCTTGACTCGGGGCAGCATTAATACCCTTGATGTAGGCCCCTGTGTTGACCCTGGGGCCCTTTGGGAATACGAATATAGACATAGCGTCGCCATCACTAGTGATCACTCTTGCAATCACCATAAGAGTCTCATCCAACTCTTTCCGAATATCCTCTGCACTGATTGACACCCAAACACTCTGAAATATTCGAATTGGAACTTCAGGGCATCATGCCGTTTTCCAAATATTGTCGGAGTGAATTGTGTCATGTGGCTCTTTTTTTCACAGATGGTCTCTAACAGACCCTCATACATTGTGCAGTCTACAAAAGTCATAAACAGACCTTGCGCCTGCGCGAAATTAAATCGCGAAAATTTACCCATCTGTTATGGGAACTTACCCATAATATTAATAGAATGTTCCGTACACCATAAATACTGCGCCTCAAGAGGAAGCAGTAGTGTGAGATCCAGTTTTTTGGACGACTCACCTAGCAGGTCGAACTCTCTGCCTCTGAGGCAGAGGGGAACTCTCTGCCTTTGGGCAGAGAGGAACTCCGCCGAAGGGCAGAGCCTCGTTCGAGGTGGTTGACCACCCCGATCCCGTTTATACGGGTTCTACGGGCAATTTTTGCCCGAGCCTACGGGCTCGGAAAGCCCACATTAAACCGGCCTTGTGCCACATTCGACACACGTGGGCGTGTTGTTAAACATCGTGTGAGATTCAGTCCTTTTTGGACGTCTCAGCTATTCGGTCGAACTCTCTGCCTCTGAGGCAGAGGGAAACTTTCTGCCTCTGGGCAGAGAGGAACCCCGACGAGGTTCCGCCGAAGGGCAGAGCCTCGTTCGGGGAGGTTGACCAACCGGATCCCGTTTATACGGGTTCTACGGGCAATTTTTGCCCGAGCCTACGGGCTCGGAAGCCCACATTAAACCGGCCTTGTGCCACATTTGACACACGTGGGCGTGTTGATAAACATCGAGTGTGAGTCAGACATAGTCAGTGTGAGTCAGTCAGAGACAGAGTCGCGTCAGTCGATTACTGTAAGACATTGGAATAGTGATACTGGTTGAGACAACATAGTTCTCTCTAACCTAACCTGATTGTTATTACTAACACTTCTACTTCTTTTGTACATATTCTGTTTGTAATATATCTGTGTTATTCCATACCTGTGGTCGAGTTATTCTTCACTGGTTCTACCTTGGACCATCGCCATGGTACAAGGAACCTGGACCATAACACCATCACACCCTGTATTAATGTATATTTGGACAGCAACCTTTTTTGAGCTTAGTCACGCCAGTTTTCTTGCTGTTGTTACAGGGACACTCCGCTAGTAGTGCGCACCAATGCGGAACAAAGAGGAGCGATCCGAATTATGTGGTCGGAGGGTGCCTCAGGAGTTAAAATTCATAGGAGGCCTTTAACATAGCAAGATGACAGTGCACTACCGTGTCGAAGTGAGTATAAGTGGACCGAAAAGTTGAAAAGATTCAGCAAGCACGAGAGGTGGCAATGGCTAGCCGGTGAGTTATCATCGATGAGATAGAAGGTTCTCCGCAGATTCGAATAACCGCTCTTTGTTCCTCCTTGGTGCATACTGTTAGCGGAGCGGCCATGTTTACACTGTAACAGCAGCAAGAAAACTTGCGCGATCAACCTCAAACTTCGATCACGTGACCAAAATAGTACCACCTATAAGCACGCATGAGCAGAAGGCACTTTAATAAACCTAAAGATACGCTATAGCGAAAGTCTGAATAATTTTTGACTTACCCTCGTATATGTGTATATATGTAGGTATTAATCTTTTTCTTTTTCTGAATAGTTGCGCCCACGTGCTTCTCAAAGTGTATATGTGTTAAACATACACAAGAATGATGTCGTTCATTTACACGCAGATTATTCAGTGTGTGTGTGTGTGTGTGTGTGTGTGCGCGCGCGCGTGTGTGTGCGCGTTCATGCGCGCGCGTGTGTATATGGGCGTGTGAAATTGCAAAACTTGTGTTAAAAGAAAGCTGGAAAAACGAAGTTCTGTTTCCTCTCATAAGATACAACGTACATTACGGCAGAGAAAACATCCTGCAGGCAAGAAAGAAACATGTATGTTTTTTTTTCAATTTTCAAAAGAATTATATTGCAAATGACATTACACTCCACTGTAACAGAATCTTTAGTTATCGACATTTTTCCCCTAACATTTTTGAAAGCAAACAAAACGTGAAACTAAAATTATAACTCGATTCATGACAAAAAATACTTCAGCAAGCTTATTCTAATGTTATATCCTCTGTTTATAAAACGAATATTCCTTTTACACCCTCTAGGCTCCTGTCTCCAACAAATATCGAAGGCCCCTATGCTGGGCTTCAAAACTGCGAATTATACACACACATACGCACAAACACACACGCGCACGCGCGTGTGTGTGTGTTTATTTTGTCTTCAAACATTTTGGTGTTGATAAACCTCGGGAGTTTAATTTCTTGTGGGGTAAAATGGTCATACAAATGCGGTATTTTTGATTTCATTTATATGTAACATATATATGTATATATATATATAATATATATATATTAAAGTGAACATAGAAATCAACACTTAGAGGCGACAGTCTGTTTCGTGCTTGCTGGTGGCCTCACGATTGCATCTAGCATGAAACAGACTGTCGCCTCTAAGTTATGACTTCTATGTTCACTTTTATATTTAAACACGCTCTATCTCTGATATTGAGCACTTTATCCCATAGATATAGCACACTTTAAGACTATATTTCTTCATATATATATATATATATATATATATATATATATATATATATATATGTATATATATATATATATATATAAAAAGGAAAGAACAGTAAGATTTAAAATCCGGTGTTCTTATAGATATTTTTATTTTTACACAATAGTGCTCAATGTAAATTTAAATTTACAGAGCATTAATATTATAAATTACTAGATTTAAAATATGGTTTTACCGCTACACAGTGATAACCATGTTTCAGAAATGGAAGCTAAAGCCCTTGAATTTAATTTTGTTATTAAACCAAAGACATTAATTCCATTTCCTCATCAAGCGAATTTTGGAGTAACTTACTTTTTAAAATTTACGGTTGTTAACGGCACTGCAAAGATTCATAATTGATGGTTTCCAAGGTTACCGATAAATCCATTCATCTAGACAAGGGGTGGTAGAGGTTTCAATTTTTTAATTTTCGTTGTATCAGTTAATAGTTACATTTGAAAGCGGGGTTATGTTTAGGGATGCGTAGGGATATATCTTTTAACAAATTCTGACATCCGCTAAATTCATGTCATTGGGTTTTTTTCTAACGTCAAAAATTCTTATGGTATTTTTTTCTATTTGCATATTTAAAGATTTTGAGGGACTGTTTAGGCTAGAATATGTTTTAACCAACTTTCTAAAAAAATTATTTTTAATATTTAATATACTATACTTCTTTTTAAAACCAAGTAAATGTATTAGAATTACTTACAGTATTTAAAATTATTTATTCTTATCGAGTATAAGTAAATTATTTCACTAATTCAGTAAACATTTATTTATAAATTTAGTAATATAAATTTCCCCATGTATGTACAAAGGACATTTAATGTTCAATATTATATTCTAACTTATTAATTTCATTTTAACTTTAGGTGTTCACTTGGATTCTTTTCAGTGTTTGAATTGCTTTGAGAGAGGTGTTATGGTTAGAGTACGTTTTATTTAATTACAATTTTAAAAGATGTTTAGGTTAGAATCCGTTTTATTTAATTTCAATTTTAAAACATTTAAAAAAATTCTACTTTCAAATTTAACTTTTAAATTTAATCGGCTATATTTCTTTATAAACCAAATAAATGTAATAGAATTACTTACATTATTTAAAATTATTTATTCCCATCAAATATGAGTATGCATATTATCAAGTAACTTTTTTTTTCTTTTAAATATTATTTAAAGATTATTTAAAGAAAATATTTGACAATGACGACATAAAATAGCTATTTCATTTCTCTGATTCAGTAAATTTTTATTTTTTATAAACTTAGTAATATATAGTTTCTCGTGTATGCATAAAGGACATGGGTCATTTAATGACCTACATATTCTAGCTCTTCTTATTAACTTCCATTTTACTGTAGGTGTTTTATTGGATTCTTTTAGGTGGCAGAAGTACTTCGAGAGAGATGTTTGACTTTTATATTTATTTATCCTAAACGAACATTGATGTTGGTTGAACCTCTTTTTGAACTCATGAACCTATATAAATTTTTATGTTTTCAGGGTTTTTAATAGAAGATATATTACATTGGTATACTACTGATTCCATGCAACATTTATTTTGTAGAGGACAGTTATATATATATGTGTTTGTGTGTGTGTGTGTGTGTGTGTGTGTTTTGTTAGATAAATCAGAATTAATTGAAACAAGATTACAGTGACCAGACACTGGGAGACTTACATAGATATGAATAGTACGAAAGAAATAGGTAGCTAAATATGAACAGTATGAGCTATATATATATATATATATATATATATATATATATATATATATATATGCGTGTTGCCTCAGGGTTCTTGATAAGATCCAGAGACGGATATGCAATGCAATGTGCATGTCACGTGATGTGCAATGCGACTTTGTTTCTTCCGCCAAAAATTCAAACAAAGTCGCATTGCACATCACGTGACATGCACGCTTCACGACAAACGCTGTAAACAAACACACAAACACAGTATCTCATTTGATTTCTGAGGAAAGACCTAGGTGGTCTGAAATATTAAATAAATAAATATATACAAAAACACAGAAATAAATACTTTCATAAAAAAATACACAATTTTGTTTCATTTATTTTATCCAGATATTATATATATATATATATATATATATATATATATATATATATATATATATATATATAGATAGATAGATAGATAGATTATGATAACGAGATAAGTTAACATTCTAACCTCTGCGGAATCAACATATGCTTATCATATTAAGACCAATTTACAGACGGCCCACTTGTTCCGAATGTCTCACAAGGCCTTTTTTTAACGTGAGGTTTCCATGCATACTTGTGGCCAGAGTAAAATTTTAGCCCAGTTCTTTTTTTTGAAGTGAATGTATTCAGCTTCTCCTTTTGAACTCATTCGTCAACCATTCTATACCATTTTAATTCTTTATATCACTTCATGATATCATATCATATTACATAAATTGAAAGACGCCGCTAACATGGTTGACATTGTGTAAATCACGTGACACATTTTCAGCAGAGCCGGTTCAAGGTACTTTCAACTCGGGCATTCGCCCAGTGTGTGTGTGTGTGGGGGGGGTGCATCAAGGCCCATGGCGCCATCGTCCCAAACTAAAGCTTATAAAAACATACTTGAGGTCGGCCATGACACAAGACAAAAAAAAAAAAGACAAAAGTAAGAGCTATGAAAAGATTTGTAGATCTGAATCCTATAAAAACGTTTTACATAGGATAATGAATGTTTTCGTGAGCTTGTATTAAGTTGTATATTGTGATAAACTCGTTATTCGATATTTTCACCTTTCTTTTCGGCGGAGTAATGGATAGCTGCTCGGATTGAGGAATCAGAGAGCCGAAATAGAATTCTAGTCGAATCCATTAGATTCACTTACGTGCTAATACCCTTGGGAAAGGTATGAATTATCTTCTCCTCCCATCAGCTATATATAAATAACAGGGCAGACCGGGTTCTAAAGCCTTGGATGGTCTACCTCTGAAAGAAGCCGGTCTGTCCTGCTATTTATCTATAGCCGATGGGAGAAGAAGAGAATTCATTCCTTTGTTTGAAAGGCGATTTAGATTTCCTTAGAGTAAATTAAATCTCAGACTCAGTGACGGCCCTAAGGTTGCTAAGAACTCGGGCAAACTGAACTTCAGCGCCCTTAAGTATAATTTCCTCAAATTTTCACAAGTCAGTCAGTTATGTACCATGCGTGATACACGCTTACACGATCATGTATCTTTCGATACATGACTGACGAGGCAGATTTTTTTTCCCGTAGTAAGTCAGTCACGTATCGAAACAAACAAACAAACAGACGAAAAAGGTTATATTTGAAGGAATACACATTTCTAATGATGTTGAGATAGGGTGCTGGACAACTCAAGACCCCCCAACTCAATTCTGCCGACTGAACATCGCCGACTCAGCGCCGGCACAACTCAGGACTGAGAAAACTTAGGACCAAGACATCTCAGCATCAGAAAAAACATTACTCTTTCATAACCAAATAAAACAATTTATTAAGGATTAAAAATTTAAGTAGTTAATATGTTTCTTCAAATAAAGGATTTGAAAAGGCATTAGTCAAAAATATGAACCAGTTTTTCTTTAATTATTTTTAATAAAGTAAATCGTAAAGGAATTTATTTTTAAAGAAGTAAATTAACATAAAAATAATTCAATAAAACACTTGGTTTTAATTATATTGTTTTTTTTTAATAAAATAAATGAAAAAGAAAATTAAACATTTTTTTTGTTTTTAATTATTTTTAATAAAGTACATAGTAGTTTAATATATTTCTAATAAAGTAAATCAACATTACATGACGCTTTACTTCAAGGACACATGGCACAGTGGATAAAGACGTTAGTTAGTGACAAGATCCAAAAGTTCAATACATGTTTAAGGCGGCGGAGAACTTGGAGAGTGGAATTAACAAGAGAACTGATAACTGACATCCATTAGACATGGCATGTGGAACTAGAACAGTCTACCCCAGTGAGCGAAATAAAGGGTTCAGTTCAACATTCCAACCACCTGAAGAAGGCCGGTGCGTACAACGGCCGAAACGTTGTGATAAATATGGCAACAAAGATGAGGTCCGAATAATGGAAATAGTGTACGATTTACTTCATTTAAAAAAGTCTTTAAGATATACTTTATTAAAAAAATTAAAAGCTGTTTCATATTTTAAATAATGCCTTTTCAAATGCCTTATTGGAAGAAAAATAGTCACTATTTACATTATTCGAACTGTTATCCTAATCTTCATTGCCATATTCACAACGTTTCGGCCGTTGTACGCTTCGGCGTTCTTCAAGTGATTGGAATTTCGAATCGAACCCTTTATTTCGTCCACCGGGGTAGATTGTTCTAGTTCCACATGCCATGGCATGTCATGTCTCTTCCTGATGTCTCAGTTATTTCCCTTTAATTTAACTCTCCAACTTTGGTTCACCACTGCTGTAGTCTGGTATTGAACTCACAACACTGTGTGTCTAGTCACTGGATCTACCCAACGTCTCAGTCGGCGGTGTTGCGTCGGCGGTGTTGCGTCGGCGGTGTTGCATCGGCGGTGTTATTCGGCGGTGGTGAGTTGGCGGTATTGAGTTATCCCAACCGGAAGTTATACTTATTTGAATACCGAATCAAACATATACGAATATTCGAGATAGTATTCTCATTTGAGATGCATTGTTTATTATAGCAAAAGTTTTGGCTGTTACATGCTTTGAAATTCGTCAGCTGTACTTTTCTTTGTGTTTCATCCATTCGTTATCAGGCAGAATCCTATTTACATTTCCTGGATCTGATGTAAAATATGTCGTTCATAAGCAAGTAAATTTAGTAAATCTGAACAGAAAGATACCACAAACAAAACAGCGATGCTTTCTTATATGGTAGCTTTAAAGGTTAGTATTCGGCATGTGTTTGGAATTTCATGCGTAGCTTTCTTATATATTTCTATGCATTAGTATAGAACAAGACCTCTAATGTTAGGTATCTTCTGAGAATCGAGTTCAGTATAGTTAGCGTGCTTGAATGAGTTTGATCTTCAATGGAAACCTACAGTTGAGTCCTTGGCCAGATCAATCTAATTATAGTAAATGCCAACTGATATACGATCCAAGTATATTACTTTTAAAAAACTTCGCTAGACTTCTCTCTGTTTATAACAATTCCATTATTATTCTATGTATACTATTCCACGTTTAATAAGGCATTTATTTCCCTTTCCTTCTAACCACATTTCAAACTAATGCAGCTTTTCTTTCTGTCATTTAGGATTTATAATTTTTTTCAAATCTGATACTGAGCAATTGGCTGTTAGCTTCCTTTTCTCTCACATGCCTGCATAGGTTTTCTTAAAAAGTTTTACGTCAGACCTCCGTATAAGATCTATTTCGAAAAAATTAATTTTGCTCACGAAAACTACTCTAGCGCAATTTTTTATCTACCATATTTCTCCAGAACCTAGGTGATCATATCCCTCCACAGATTCTTTTTTTTTTAGGATCTGTCAATTAATTTGTCTTCTTGCGGAAAATAGTGGGGTCGTTTCTCGTTGCCATTGTATTGAATTCCGCTTAGCTGATCCCAACGTAGATTACTCTTGACTTTGTGATTTAACCAATAAATGTGTGCAGAAGAGTCACATTCATGTCTTTTCCATGGACATCAGTACGAAATTGAACGTAAAATTGGAACTAGGTTTCTACTTTTTCTTTTGTGTGCCGTTTCCTTTCAGGATCTATGCGATCATGGTCCTTCAGATCTTCCTGTTCTTTGTAGCTTTTAATAAGTTTCGTCTTTTTGTTATTTCTCCTAAAGACTGTTCTACCATCCGTTTGCTCAAGCTCATCAAATATGTTACGCGTTGCTTTCATCTATTCCTCTTTTCCTCAAACTATCCTGTGAAGGTTTTCCAAGCCCCGCTTCTCATTGCGTGCCCCAAAACTTTCAACTTCCTCTTCCTGATGTTCAGTATAAATTTTCTTTTTGTTTCTATTTTCTCCAAAACCTCGTCGTTGCTCACATGTTCGGTCCATTATATCCTCAGCATCTTTCTGTAGAACCAAATTTCTGTTCCTTCAAGTCTCTTCATCTTTGACGAGATTGTCCAACATTCTCTACCATACAGGAGGAGAGATAAAACGGAACACGCCAGTACTCATTTCTTTGTTTCTAGCAAAATGTTATGTCTCTTAATACTCTACATAGCTTTCGTCATGAAAATACGTCTTCAGGTCTCAGTGTCGCAGTTTCCATCATCTGATAGAACACTTCCCAGATATTAAATGTCTGTACGTGTTTGATTTTAGTATCCCCGATTTGTAATTTGAATTTTTCCTCTTGATGCCATTTTAACTAGAAATACGTGAATGCTTTTCCGTAAGCCCATTTGTATAAGACAAAGTGGATTTTCAAGGGTTTTCCTCCGAATTATTGATTGTTTGGGAACTGACCCAAATGCTACAGAGTTTTTTTTTTTTCAACGAGCTAAAAAAATATCACAGTTTTTGTAACGTTTCTTCAAACATACATAGAGGTGTAAAAAT
The DNA here is from genome assembly GCA_964036315.1 of Acanthosepion esculentum. Lineage (NCBI taxonomy): Eukaryota > Metazoa > Mollusca > Cephalopoda > Sepiida > Sepiidae > Acanthosepion > Acanthosepion esculentum. The sequence continues at coordinate 44,486,478 of OZ038484.1, forward strand.
CGTTTTTTGCAAACTCCCAACAAAGTTGAAAATACGTCGCCTTTAACGCTTCATTCACAGAAAATGTATGGGCTCTCCGATGTGTAATGCTTAGCAAACTTATTTCACTCGATCAGTTACGTCTGAATAGCGAGTTTGATCCTCGCTGCGAGCGCCACGCTCTCGGCCTTGTACCCCATCTGCGTTTGGAAAATTATTTTGGGCACTTCGATGTGGTGCAATATTCAGCAGACTTGTCTCACTCGATCAATTACGTCTGAAGAGTGAGTTCGATCCTCACTGAGTGCGCCACACTTTTGGTCTTGCATCACATCATAGCTACTCTTAGAAAAGCATTATTAGCTGTAAATGGATATTAAATTCCTGCAAGGTATTGGAACGGGCATTCAATCTTGCTGACCGTTACACCACATCGAGGTACCCAAATGTTTTTAGACGTATCTTAGATGTGGCACAAGGCCGAAAGTGTGGAGCATCCAGTGAGAATCGAAATCATTACTCAGTTGTAACTGATCTTGCGAGACAGACTTGCTAACGATTACACCACGTGGAACTGACTTCATCGACCTCAGAATGAGTCTGAGACAAGAGTAGAAAAAAAATGAAATGAAAAATAAATTGAAATTAAATCAATTTTGATTTGTTAATTATCTACAATTACGTCATCAGTATTATGTTTAGCTTAGTCTGGCACAAGGCAAAATGAAAGGAAATAAATAGGAAGAACCTGTTGTACAAATTATATAAAACGTGTGTACCCATATTTATCTTATTGGGTTTTGCTTTAACCCAAACAACATACACTGGAAAGGGTAGGAAAGGACAGCGCTCTGCATTTTTAAGCAAATGTATTAATTATTCATCACCTGAGAGCAACTGAAGGCAATGCAGTTGTTTTATGATTGATCGCTAAACAGTTAATTGTAAATCTCAGATTTCAAATTCATTATGTACGTCCTCGGTAAGTTTTGACACCACTCGTATCTGGTAGTTTTTCATTGGAGATTATGGAACATGACAGCAGGTCTCATCAATATCCCGGCATTCTACTGAGCGTTTCAATTAATTGTTTGTAGCGCTGTCATAAAAGGTGGTTTCAATTCTTCCAGCCTATTTGCAAGACTCTTCAATACTTTTCGAACGAAGCCGATTAACAATGGATGTAGCTATAAACCTCGTTGAACAATTTTCGCATGCTTCAACTGTAGAGTTTGGTTTCCATTATTATCCGGGTTTTCAATTCTTTATGCTTCACGGAATCCGTACTTCGAAAATGCATTCCCGTTCGTCTTCATGGTAATTCCCTGGTTGGGTTAATATTTCTTTTATTCATCATCATCATCATCATCATGGTGATCGTCGTCGTCGTCATCATCATCATCACCATCATCATCATCATGGTCGTCGTCATCATCATCATCATCATCATCGTCGTCATTATCATCATCATCATCATCATCATCATGGTCGTCGTCGTCGTCGTCATCATCATCATCATCACCATCATGGTCGTCATTATCATCATCATCATCATCATCATGGTCATCGTCGTCATCATCATCATCATCATCATGGTCGTCATTATCATCATCATCATCATCATTGTCGTCGTCGTCGTCGTCGTCATCATCATCATCATCATCATCATCAACAAATCTGTTTTGGCTTGATGAGCTCACTCCAAATTAGTGCAATATCTCCTCCTTAAGCATGGCCACTCGCTTCAAAATATTCCCATTTGACTAGGTCTATTTTAGATACTTCAACTCTCACAAAGCCAGTCAGTGGTTTATAATGCAACTTAGCAAAACTTAATTACAATTCAAGCATGTCTCACCAGAAATCATATTGTTTTAAAATTCAGAGATTTTCTTCTCCTATTCCGGTTGCCAACCCTGACCAGAGAATCCAATCTGGCCTGCTATTTGACCCATATCTTTTTTTTCATTGCTTCGCTTTTAATTTGTTCATTAACAATTGTTATTTTAGAATTCTGAACTTCATTCCAATGTCCAGAAAGAAGATACCGATCGTTTGTATTAATGTTTCGCTAATTGTTTTTACTGGGGACGAAATGCTAATTCTTAACATCAGTATTTATTATGATTTTGTGTGATATTGAGTCGCCATTAAAATTCTACAAGGTATCATTAAGTTCTATCACTGCTACAATTTTAAATAACAGACTGTCGTAATGGAAGATCTCTATTAAGATTTTTACTAACACGAGGCCAAAGAGCCGCACGAATTGTTTGTATTATATGCATTTACTGAGTTTTCCAACTCAGAAAATTATTTGATTTGTAGCTTCTTGAACAGCGACATCTTTTATTTAAATGGTTTCCTTCACGTTGTTTACAATAAAATAATTTTTTATTTTCTATACTATAATGGGGATCCGTTTGCATCTTAATTTCTGTTTTTTTTTTAATCTAAGATAAAATCTGTTCTGTGCATAAAAAAATTATATTTTATAATCAAATCCTACCCGTTTCCCAGTGGATAATCTCTTGATCCTAATCATGTCAATTTTTGTATCATTGCAGCTTTCATTTTTAAATGATTGATAATTTCACTTTTGGAAAAGGAGGGAAAAAGAAGGTCACCGTCCTCTGTGGGATGAAGAAATAATAGACAGAGAACATCAATATAATCTACGAAAGCCTAGCATATCAGCTCATATGCTAGGCGACAAAAATCTCCTAAGCCGGCCAAGCATAGACATGAATAATATATGACAACCAGTAATGCAATGTGCTTGAATAAAACAACAATATGAACAAATCGTAATATGAGAACTGTTAAAAATATCTATTGTGAGACATTAGATTTATAAATCCCAAAAATTAATTCACCAAAGGAGGTAAAAGCGTTGGTTGAACTAATCCCGGGACTCGAACCTGAAGGTTGTGAGTTCAATACCTGACCAAAGCAGAGGTGACCAAAAACTTGAAACTTGGAGAGTTGAGTTACTAAAGAGTAAGTAACTGAAATTGAGATATCCAGTGAAGGAAATAAATGGTTCCGTTGGAAATTTCAACGTATCGCCCTTGAAGAAGGGCGGAGTGTACAACGACTGAGACGTTGTGAACTGTTATGGTGAAACACACCGAGTCTATAGATAATAGACTCTTCCACCTAATATAAGTAGGAGTAAAGTGAGGGTCGACTGGGAGTCGAATACGAAAGTAGTCAGCTACAACAACTAGATTACTCTGAGTAATACTTATTATAACAAGTTCCTAACGTTTTTGTACGTTGAACCTATTTAGGACCGAATTTAGTACAAAGACAGTTTCCACTGTGGAAAGTAACTCTACAACAGAACATGAAAATAAAGATGAGAAATGCACTCTAATAAATGTAAATAGTGCAAATAATTTCACTTTCATCTTCACGCATTCCGCATTTGATATTTTCTTGTATCTTGGAAATCTTGGCTTTATATATTTGTCTCGTATGTACTTTTTTTTCTGTTCACCATTAACAAGGATACGGTTTTGATATTCAGATGTTTTTTGTGCAATCATATTTATATCCCGTTACCTTAAATTAATTTAGTATTTTGAGTTACCTGTGCAGGTGTTTATTTCTTCCTATTTTTCGTTTTTGTTTTTGGTGTTTCCTGTTCCACTATTAATGCTTCCACCAGTTCTTGTAGATTAGTTATTTTTTCCCTGTTCTTACCTCTTTCAAACCAGTTCTCAAACTCACTTCCAGAATTGATGAAAAACAATACTGATCTCGTGTGCAAAAAGCAAAACCGTTGTGTTTCTTTAATCTTTATTCACATAACTGTCAACAAAATATGGCATTACAAAACTGTTACTAGTAATAGAAACGACAAAACTGGGGTCACACGCCCAATCTTCGCTTCTCGCTAGCCAAAACGTGTGTTCGTCCCACGTCTCGGTAGGCACCGGTAAATATACAGCTCACTCTATCGGTAGGTTGAAGCTAGCGTCCAGCTTCCAGAGAAAAATAAACAGAGTCGTAACTTAATACGAACCTCTATACTAGTGCACGTCACCACGGTCCCAACCGCACTGCTAGCCAATGTTCCGGAGCGTTTTTATTGACCGAAAACACGGCCAACGCACCAATCCTTGCCGTTGGCCTCGCTCTCAATCAGAGTCCCCAGCTTGTCCAATCAGCATGTAGACCGCCACTAGACAAATCGTGCCAAGCAGCATAAAATAACAAATGTCGGAGAATGTACTTTTCTTTTACAAAACAGCAGCCCGACAAGCAAAACATCTTGGGCGCTTTGACTCCGGTAAGTGCGAATATTTATCGTCACAAAAACCAAGTTTACTTTCATATTAGCCAGAATTGCATTAACATAATTATTTACACCGTCTCGCGCGCATAAATAATTATATGCAAACACAAATACAGTCCAACAATATATAAGCATCAAATTTGAGCAAACACATCTTAACAATATTTGAGCAGCAGTTCCGCTTTTTATGAAAACAAATTTCACACTGCAGTGTTTTACCACACTTTTACCAGCAATTTCCGCTCTTTTTTTTCTCTGGGTATACATTTACGCTATTATGATGGTAACAAATGCTACAATTTCTACAATGCAAACTTTTATGTAAGATCGCCAAACACTACACAAGAGCCTCCTTAATAAATCAACCCTAATGATTCAGTATCATCGCACACCTTCGGAGCCGATATCGCACCCCTAGGAGGTACGAGCACACATGGTTAAAACAAACCCACTGTTATTATTCAAACTCATGTAATCCCTAAATTCTTGAAGAGCAAAGTTGAAGCATTATTCAAAGCTAATAACCGTCCTGGGTATGACGATAAACTACATCTGCGTCCTGGGTATGACGATAAACTACATCTGCGTCCTGGGTAAGACGATAAACTACGTCCAACAGCTGTTCAGGAGGTTTTGAGGAGCGTGGAACCAGCTCTTAATTGCTGGTGTTCCCAACTTCAACCTGACCCCGTGTGGTAGCACCTGTTAGGGTCCCAGCTATGGGTAAATAGTTAACTCACAAACTGTGGTAAAAACACTATGAAAGTGTAAAAATAGGTTTTAATACCAGAAATACTTTGTAAAAAATATTATTACCAGCTATACATTTTAGAAAAAGAAATATTACCAGCAATTCATTTTTGCATAAAGAAAATATTACCAGCTATACATTTTTTGAAAAATAAACAAAATTACCAGCCATAAAAAAGGAAAAACATATTACCAGTAATACATATTTGAACGAAAAATATTACCATGAATAGATTTTTGAAGAAAGAATATTACTAGAAATACATTTGTTGTAGAAAAAATATTAACAAAGATAGAATTTTTGAAGGAAAAATATTACCAGAAATAGATTTTTTGGAAATAAAAAATATTACTAGAAACAGATTTTTTTAAAGAAATATTACCAGCAATAAAATCTTTGTAGGCATTAAATAACCCATTGCGGTTGATATGCCGTAAAACAAACCAAACCAAACCAAAGCTAATGAGCTCATTCCTCTCCTCTTTCCACTTCACATCAAATCTCTCTACGTCATATCCTGAGTGGAAAGCCTTGGGGGAGGATGACGTAGTCTCATTTCTCCTCTTCGGATCACTTCAGTTTCTTTGGTTTTCTTGTGTCAACCTCCAAGTGTCTCCTTGGTAGATGAACAATTCACATGTGTCTGATTCGCGCGGATACAAAATGCCACTCTGTGATTCAAGCAGACTGTTGAGAATGATAATGTCGCCCACAACTTCACCTTGCAAAGACACTCTTCATTTAGGTTTTGTTCAGTGCTTGTTTACGCCTTTACACTCGGGATAAACTAACAAACAAACGCACCTTCAAGGACGAGGTTATATTTTACGATCGCTTATAATTCCCGCAAAGATTTCTATTTTCGATTATGCTATAATCATTTCAGACGCAATGAGTGAAATTCCATGCACTTCAAATTTCATATATATGGTTTTACATATGTAGGAGGATCATATTGGTGTTACACGAGCATATTCTATATTACACACACACACACACACACACACACACATATATATATATATATATATATATATAGATAGATAGATTGTATATACAAATATATTGTATTTTACATATTAGGAGGATCATATTGGTGTTACTCGAGCATATTCTATATTACATAATGGACTCTCCCGTCGAACTCGACGTATGAGGGCCAGACAGATCAGTTCCCAGAAACTGAAAGCCCGACACCCACACAGGATGTGATTATAGTGGTGAAGGCTTTGTGCAGGGCCATCCACACTTTTTGGAGGGACAAATACAGGGACCTGGTGCAACGAATGCCACAAGGTCCCCAAACGACCCTCCGACGGTTTTGAATTCAGAGTTGTCCTTCTCCTAGACCAGTTGCCATCCAAGGCTATAGAACCCAGTCTGTCCTGCTATTTACCCATAGTTGAAGGGAGAAGCAGAGGATTCACACCTTTCCCAAGGGTGTTAGCACGTAATTTGATCGACTGGAATTCGAAATCGGCTCTCCGATTCCTCAATCCAAGCCGTTATCCATTACTCCACGGTGCCTCCTCTGTTCTCCTAATCCTCCTATCTATATATATATCTATATATATCTATCTATCTATCTATCTATCTATATATATATATATATATATATATATATATATATATATATATATATATATATATATATTGTATTTTAGATATTAAGAGGATCATATTGGTGTTACTCGTCGAGCCATGTTATTAAATAGCCCCGGCAGATCGAGGCATATATATGGATATAATGTATGGTACAAAATTCATTTAGAAACTGTCAGCTACATGAATTCGATTCCTCAGCTCAGTAATTAAAAATGCTTTCGAGCGAATGAAGTCTGTAGGTCTTAACGAGGAACCACTCTTCTTCGAACCTCGTGGACTATGTTAGAAAATAACATTTACTGTATCAAATAGCAGAAACCACTTCAATTGGCTACTTTCAATAGTACCAATAACTTAATGGGCATAATCAAAATCTTCACATTCTACAATGCTTTGACAAAAAAGTTAGCAAGGAATCCTCCGTCACTCCGACAACAATTTTTGGACTTGAGAAACAGTTGTGGCCAGAAATAAAGACACAAAGAGAGGAACTGAGTTAAACAAATATATTAACAGAAACAGTAATACAAACATATACAAACGCGAGTATTGCAGCAAGAATGTTCAGTCCGACTTCTAGGGCTGACTGCTGGAAACTTCCCTCTCTCCAAAAAGGCAGTACCTGCTCCTATTTATAGCTGGGAGACTCCATGCGTGCATGGGTAAATTACCATAACAGAAACCTATTTTCTTGAAAAAAAAATGTTTTACTAAAATTAATTTATAACTTTCAAACAACAGTAGTACTGGCTGTTCGGTCAATGAATGCCGAATATTTCCTTATAAGGAAATGACTAATATTACCATTATCGTTACAGGATGTTCACTTCTTGTACTAATACTGTTAATACGAATTGTGCTCTCACTAATTACTAATAATCTTAAGTATAACGATGACACAGACAATTTATTAACAACAATACGTCCTGGGGAAGACGATAAAATACACACGGCAGCAAGGCCTCTGGTCGGAATGTTTTGAAGAACCTGAAATCCACCTCTTAATTGCTCTTTTCCCCAGCTTCACCCTGACTCTGGGTGGTAGCACCTGTTAGGGTCTTAGTAATTGGCAGATAGTTAACACCACAACTGGGTCGAAAGACTATGTAAATATAAAACATTTATCATAAAAATATTAGCAATACATTTTAATAGTAATAAAATTACCACAATGCATTTCTGTAAGAATAAACAAAAAATATACCAGAAATATATTTTGGAAAATAAATTATTAATGCTCCCGAAAAAAATGAAATTTCGGCATTAAATGACCCAATGGGTTGATATGCCGTAAAACAAAGTAAACGTAATAATAACAACAATCTGAAAAGAATATATTTTTTGAAGAACAAAAGAAAACTAAAGTAACACTAACTAACGCTAATAAGTTCTACAGAACAAACTAGTTCAAGAACACTATTACTTATAATGGAGATATTAAAAAATGACCAATTTCGTAAAATATGTTTACATTTGGATCACTATGCACATCTTTTTTTATTATTATCACATTTCGACCGTTCGTTACATAAGACTCGAAAATTCGTATCTGCAATTTCATCTTTTTTAGTTGTGGCCCATGATGTTCCCTCTGCATCTCCCTATATGATCACTTATGTTTAATCCAAAGAAAGTTATATAGCGAAAGCAAACACAGGTTTCTGTAAATTTATGAACAAAATTGGGTTAACCAAACTTTGAAGTCAAATACATAAAAACAACAAAACGTGCAAATAGAACATTTTTCTTTTTTTTACTTTCGACTGACGCCTTGTAACTTCAGACCTTATTCTGGTGCTTGTCAATCTGGATAACCTTTTGGAATTCTGAACTGAACACTTAATTTAATCTACAGGGTAGATTTTTCCACGTTCCCATGATCAGTTCGAAATTCCCTGAAAGTTAACCGGATCGAAAATTACCTGATGAAGTCTGGAGGACACAACGGTCAAAACGTTGCGATAATGACAAAAAAGACGAAGACCATTGTAAGTAATATAAATCATGTTAATTTCTCATTCTGGAAATTCAGAAAGACATTCCCAAAAACCTGACCACATGCCCAAACATCAGAAATTTTTAATTCATTTTTCGTCGCGAAGGGACATTTTCAGCACACATCTTACTGGCAATTTAATTGGATTTGAAAAGGCACGTAAACTTTAGGGTGTAAATTAGGCAAGAAAATGTATAAGTAGATCAGAAATCAAACAGAAATACTTATTACCAGGCAGGATCAGTGATTTACTGTGATGTCTTCAAAGTAATTATATTGGAACAGAGGAATAATATAATCGAGAATGAAATCAGATAGAATATATAGTCATGCACGAGTAAATAGGAAACGTGATTCACTGGAAATTCTGCAATCAAATCGGATTTAACCATGCAGAGAAATGCTATAAATATATTGGTAGACATTATTATACAAACAAATGTCTTCACAATATAACTGAACAACCAATTTTTAAAATTATTTCACCCGAAGAAAGGCAATAAAGTCACTAAGACGCAACTGAGTGTTAGAAAATATGGGGAAAAAACAACACTATTGCAGAGAGAGAACAATAAAAGAACAGGAATTAAGACAAGAGAAGATAATTATTGATATTGCATTTAAACTTTTGAAGATCAAAGTTAAATGGAAAACAAGAAACCTGAATAGAGTTCCACAATTGACAAATCTAACAGAAGAAACTATTACCATAGAACTTACAGTTACATCTAACTGTTTCAATAAATAATGGCACCTTGCCGCCAATCTAGTACTGCGTTTAAATTCATAAAATTTAAGTAGTATAGAGGAAAGTTCATCAGAAAAAATACCATAAAAGTATTCATACAGAAAAGGCCAGGAAAGATTAATCTGCGGCGGTTGGATGACGGAAGCCGAGATTCCATGTCAGGACGAATAATATTGCAGATTCTTCTTTAGATTTTATCAAGAATCTCTAAAATATATAGCAGGAGCCACATGTGTTAGTAATATCCAAAGCAAGAACAAACGTGTGAACGAATGGTAGACTTATAAATATGTAAAATTGATTCTAACGAGAAAAATTTTCTAGCTCGTCACAGTGAAACAACTTTAATATCAGCAAAACATTAAAAAATGCTAGTAAAATCTTAGCAGTATATATTTATAAGAGCAATATATCGTATGAGTTTCAGCTAATAATATCTACTCTAATGCTCTTTATAATGCCATGTCCTTTCAGGAGATAGTTTGATCATAGCTCTTACTCTTTCTTGTAATATCAGTGATTCTCCATGACACTTTGAATAAGAAAGTATCCCTCAATTTGGAATTCAGAATGTTCTATTCTCTAGACTGTCGGCTATCGAAGGTAAATGAACCAGTCTACCTTGATATTTAATTCATAACTAGGAAGAGAACAAATCTATACAGTTATCAAAGGCATTAGTGCGAAAGTGAATGCATCACATTGAGGCATAGTTTGAACTCGGTTCGCCGATTCTACTTTCAGTGTAGCTAATCGTTACGCCGCCCGCACATGCTATCCTTATTAAAATGTTATTTAGTTTTAGTAATGTTCACTAAAGAATAACCTTAAGACTCACTCAATGTGCAGGGTTACCGAATGACGTGTGTCAGATGGACGTTAGAGAAGAAAGTAGGAAATTTGTATTAGGAGGATAAGGAGGATAGATAACGATTGAACCTGAAGAACTTTAGATTGTAGTGTTTGAGGAAGCATCTATGCGGAAGTATTTTCAACCAAGTAACGTCTCTTGGGAAGAAGCTATCTGAGAAGAATTTCTTTGTGGTTTTTATTATTAAAACAAAATAAGCGTGGCGTAATCTTTTTATTTTAAAAAATAAATCCCAGATATAATGGCTAAATAATCATATTTGTATAACACAATATTTCTAGTAAAACAATTTTAGAAAAATAGTTTTATCGAGGTCAGTAAGTGCTTTCGCTTTTTTTTTTCGATTCTGAGCATTTCCTTCCTAAAAATGTGTTCAAATTAGTTCGGAATGTCAGCATCTTTCCATTTTTCGATATAGCAATATTTAACCAATATAATTTTATACATATATATATATATATATATATATATATATATATATATATATATATATATATATATATATATATATTTGTGTGTGTGTGTGTGTGTATGTTGAATAATTTACTGTATTTCAATTACCAAGAGCCATGGGTAATTAAGGTAAATTACGTCAATGCCTCTGATCGGCGGATTGAGGGTTTTGAAGAGCATGGAAACACCTCTTAACTGTTGTTGTTCCTAGGTCTACCCTGACCCGCGATTGTAGCACTTGTTAGGGTCCAAGCTATGGGCGAATAGTTAACCCCCAAACTCTATTAAAGTACAGGGTGACCCAAAAAAACGGGAATTTTTGAAGTGCGTATTGCCAGACATGAGCAAGTGGCAACACTGCGAGACAGTGACCTTGAGCAAGTAAACATTTCGCCATTTTAGTAACGAGAATGAAATTCACAGTATCCCAGCTGAGATGTTGCAGCAGTCAATGAGGAATCTCAACAGCAGATTTCAAGAATGCATTCGTACAGGAAGACGCCATCTACAGGACGTAATTTTTTAAAAATAATGAAAATTCCATCATTATTTCTTAAATGGCATCTTTTAAGGTTTCAATTACTATGAATTAAATATTTTTCTTCCATCACTCTTGGTTTTATTGGATTGTTAAAAAGTTCCCGTTTTTTGGGGTCACCCTATATAAAAATACAGTTTATAGTAAAAATACCAGCAATACATTTTTTATATTACCAACGATATGATTTTAAATCAAAATTACCAGCAATAAATTTGATAGCAAAATGAGCAACAATATACATTTTATCTGTAGTTGAAGCCATAAAGTTATGTTCAAAATATTTAGATTTCGGCGTAGAGGTTGTGATGCCGCTAAACAAAATCAACCAATCGAACAACAAAGATGAAAGAACACATTCACGATATTAATCCATATCATATTCTACAATTTCTTATAACAAATTGTATTCCAAAATATAACTTACAATATAATGACTTATAATATTTACCAATAAGAAGTCCTGTTTATGACGATAAACAACATCTGTTTGCAAGACCCCTGTTCAAGAGATTGGAGGTTTTGAGGAGAGTCGAACCACTTCCTAATTGCTGTTGAAGATATTACCAGTTAGGGTCCCAGCTATGATCAAATACTAAACCCTCAAAAAAAAAAAAAAAACCCTATCAAAGTTTTAAAATACATGATAGTAACATGAACTGTAATACGTATTTATAGTACAAAGATCAACAATACATTATATAGTAAAGTGACCAATATATTTTATTTGTAGTCGAAGGCATGCAGTTGCGTTCAAAATATTTTGATTTTGACATTGAATAACCCAAAGAGTTTAATATGCCACAAAATGAAATCAACCAAACAACCAACACGAAAGAATTCTTTCATGACATTAATCCAAATATCGTACAATTTCTTAAGGAATAAAACTGTATTCCAAAATATAATTTCAACAAAATTACAACATAAAACACACATATCACCAGCTCTAGTAATTAAGTTTACACAAACATGTATATGAACAAAAGCTGAGTATCATCTACCATGTATTCCATTGTGGAAGTAGAATAACATATATCATATTTTAATTACTTCAAAGTTCACAACAAGTTTAACTTTCAGCATTAAATGATCTATACGTAGTTGATATGTCTTTAAATAAACCGATTACCCAATTCACCAATTTCCAAGTAAGCCACTTTTTTCTCTTATATTGTTGTAGTCTAAGCTATGTTTAAATGATTTTAAATGAAATATACACTGCATTCAAATAAAGTTATTAATATGAAGGTTGGTAAAAAATATTAGGCTTTTTTTACTATTACTACAATAGCACATATTTTCACCTGTTCTGTTTTTCCTTATATTCCACTATTTCATTTGGTAGTCACCAATTCCCCTCTTCTTTTACTTATCAAATTCTTCTCTGTCAAGATAAGCTTGGATTCAACCGGGCTAGATAAAAACGCCACTCTTTATTCAGTTCATTGTCAGTTCCAGTTTCCTGGGCTGTCTGCACCCTACGTGTCTTGATCAGTTCCTTTTACTCGTTTTTCATCAGCTTTCCACGCGAGTTGAATGCCTATTGTTACTTTTCTCATTTCACTTTACTATTGCTATTATCGTCTGGTCAAATACTGACTCTAAATAGATGCTATTTCGGGTGAAATTTATAAAATGTTTCTATTAAAACAATTTTTTATTATAGGTTTCTCAAGTCCAGTAACTTTAATTATTATTTCAAGTATTGATGAGGGGGCCTTATTTGCTAAAACCTTTTGTTTGAAGTAGTGAGGAACGTCAACATATTGATTGTGTCATTATTTTCTCTTAAAGTTACAGGTGAGATCCATTTTAGTTGTTGCTATTGTTAAAAGTCCTCGAGAGATATGGTTTCTGTTATTTGTAATCCAGCATGTTCTAGGTCCCGTAGAGTTCATTCGCTTGAAGCCATTTTTATAATTGTTCTGAAAATCAGTTTAGATAGCATAACAGATGTGACATTAAAACAACATCCGCGTCCTTTTCAGAAACAACGTTATTCTGAGTGACATATTATAACAGATTTAAATGTGTACCTGACTAAAAACTATCTACGAAATCCCCTTCAGTCGCGGTAGAAAAAGCAAGAAATTGACCCTCAACCAATTTTTACTATGAATAAATTATGTCAAGTTAAAGATAAATCAGAGAACATATTTTTGCATCACGTTTTCGGTTGAAAATTTGTGTATTCCCAAGTGATACCAGCTTCTAAGCATTCACGAACATATCAAAGTTATGATACGAATACTGATTTTCATAAGGGGGAAAAACCGACAGAGCAACGTTCGTCCACCCAGCCTTTATTAATATAAGGAAATACTACTTAAATATATACCGTCATACATGTCTTTACCTCGGGAGTGAATACAATTGTCTTTCATTTTCATTCAAAAAATTCTAATATTAATATTTGCCTATTATTATCTATTTCCACTAGTGTCCTAATCCTGGCTGTTGTAATAAAGATTCCTCGGCATCCTTATTCAGATTATTGTCCTCATCTTTGTTGCCATATTTATCACAACGTTTCGGCGATGCTTCAGTATTTCTCTATATTTCTGAGATGAGGTATAATGTACACTATTTACATTATTCGGACTATTGTTCTCATCTTTGTTGCCATATTTATCACAACGTTTCGGCGATCCTTCAATATTTGTCTATATTTCTGAGATGAGGTATTTTGTATACTATTTACATTATTCGAACACAGGGCACAGTGGATAATGGCATTAGTTAGATCCAGTGACAGGACCCAAAGAGTGTGAGTTCAATACCTGGTTAAGGCGGTGGAGAACTTGGAGAATGGAATTAACAGAAGATAACTGATAACTGACATCCATTAGACATAGCATGTGGAACTAGAAGAGTTTACCCCAGTGAGCGAAATAAAAGGTTCAGTTCGACATTCCAACCACCTGAAGAAGTTCAGAGCGTACAACGGCCGAAACGTTGTAATAAATATGGCGACAAAGATGAGGACAATAGCCCGAATAATGTAAATAGTGTAATTTTTCGGCTGTTGTGCTCTTCGACATTCTTCAGATATCTGTGAAATATTTTGATCCTGAAAAAAAAGTCGTTTTAGTTTTAAGGCTGTAAACTTCCAACGCTTATTCTACTACATATATATAGATAAAAGAGTTGATGAAGTGTATCTAGTTATCTGATTGAGATTATATTTCTCCTTCGGTTAAACAGTAAAATTTTTATATTCTAGTTCAGAATTTCTCAACCTATGGCCACATGGCCAAAATGTGCGATGGCAAAAATTGAATAATAAATATTGATAATTAATGGTCGTCTCATTAAAGATTCAAAATATTTTGGATGCTTTTGAAATTTTGCGTTCAATAAGTAGACATAGTTGCATCCTTATTGAATATGTAAAATGGAAGTCATGAAAAATCCAGAAACATTCTGTGTTCAAAGCGGGCCATGAGCTAAAAAGTTTTGGGAATCACTACTCTAGTTCATGGCAAAGTAAAGCAAAAGTTATATCAAATTTACGAATTAATTAAGAAGAAAAATTAACTGGGACAATATATCCTCTGACATGAACAGCGAAACTAGATAATAAAAAAACAAAAAAAATCAACACTTGTATTGATGAAATTAATCGTTTCGATTCCGAGAATGTTATCCAACTGGAAAAACACTCCAGTGGGCAAAACCGTCGAAACTATGGAAATTTAAAAGCACCTTAGTCCGAATAAATCAAATTAGAAAAAAAATTTTCATACATGCCTTGAAAACTACTTTGAGTCGTTTACTACCACCGCTTTTACAAAAAAAATCATTTCACACCACGCAAAGTAATAAAACCACTGAGATCAAGTATCAGAGAATATAAGAAGAAGGAAATCATTTTAAGGAGAGAGAACGATAAAAGAAATAAACTAAAGGAAGCAGAAGATAACGGTTGATACTGCATTTAAATTTTTGAATGTCAAACTTGACTAGAAAGCAAATAACCGGAAAAGAATTCTGCGACCGAGAATTGCGATAGAAGTAAAAAATGTTATGATAGAACTTGCGGTTACATTTAAGAATTTCAACTGTAAGATGATGAAACCATGTCACCACTCTAGTAGTAAGCTTAAGTTCCAGCTCAGGACCAATAATAATGCAGATTCTTCATTGTATTTTGTCAAGAATCTTCAAATACATAGCAGAAGCACCAGACCAAATATGGCAGCGATATTCAATGCATGGACAAATGTCAGATTTATAAAGTTATAAGATATATTCTGGTGAGAAAAACTATCTAGCACGATACTGTGAACCATCTTTCCTAATAGCAGACCCCTCAGTTGATCCGATAAAGTATTGTCATTTCATGTCAGCGAAAAACTTTAGCCCGTGTATTAACGAGGATTCATTCTCCTGGATGTTATCATCATCCATGCTGGTGGAAGGCAAAAAAGGGTTCTCCCAATCGATTAAAAGAGAGCAATTTTATTTTGGAGTCGTTAAAATTTACAAGTCATTTTTTGCGCCACTTAACAACAGATTGTAGGTCATTTTTAAGCTCAGCTGCTAATTTGATATTAACGAACCTCATAGACTTATCATTTCGAAAATACATATATTCAACATTCGCAAGTTACTTTAATACAAATATAGCCAGTAATTATTACTTTTATATAGACCATTTTTATAAGATACCTGAAATATTTTCACAACTTTAAAAAATAAATATAGTCTATTATTTATGAAAAAACTGTATTTTAATACGGATTCCGTTTGATTTTATGTCATTTCAAAATTACCAGTTTAATCTAACAGCACAGTTCGAGCTGTGCCAAGATAAAAAATGTTTTAAACGCAATTTATAATTATGCTGTCCCTTTTAATATCACAGCTAAAATATAATGTTCTTGTTTTATCATTAAATTATTTTATTATAAAACATGTCCGATCCTGAGATGAGATGACACCACATCTATTATCAGCACCAGCGGACGTCGGTCGATTAATTCATCTTCATAAAAGCACATAGTTTCATTTGCGTTTGAAACGTATTTTTTACCTTTCTTAAAATAAAGAAAAATCAAAGTATTTGTTTCAGTTGATTTTCAAATTTAGAATCAACGAGCAATGTTGAAAAAGTTTTGACAATATTAAAGAAATTGGAGTCGATATGAGAGCTGCTACACTCTAATGAAACAGAGTGTTATTGAATCAAGTCAATTTTAAAACTAAATGTCTACTCGCGCTATCTAACGACAAATAAAATGCAACGAATATTTGAATCTACCCAGTATTTTGATCACATCCCAGAAGAGGAAATTTGCTTAATCTTTCCCTTGAAACATGTTTGATAAGCACAGACTTAATGTTGTCTTTTCTGGCCACAGATGCTTGGAGTATTAGACACTTTTGGGGCAACATACTTATCTGATATACGACTCCGAGCTTCCTGAAATACTAAAAGTGTACTGATAAATCCCAAGACGTTTTCCCTCATTTTGCCGTACGTACGATGGGATAAGTTACATTTTACCAGATGGAACTTGAAAACGAAAAGCTAATAAATTCTCTACTAGAACATTGTTTATAAAAACATTGATGTCAGTAACAAATGATGCAGAATTTATGGAAATATCGATGTGAACATTTCCTTAAGTTGAATTACGAAGGTCCATCATGGAAATTCTACAAAAGTTTCAAGGAATATATTATTTTAATCATTTTAAAATTCTAGTTATTTCAGTTCAGTTCATTATTATTATTATTACAAAAATAATTGAGCCATTTTATTTTGAATGCATGTGATTTGAAGATACTTTAGTCTAAAGATAATGCTTTGAATCCAAATCTGACTGGAAGCGTTTCTTTCAAAATACCATGTGGTACACTTATGTAACTTCAAACATTATGCAATAATATTTGCATTCCGTATGAAGAATGTTTTATGAACTTGGACGACCTCCAAACAGTTTCTTCCACATTTAGGAATTATTAGCTTACAATGGTTTCGTCAGAAATTGAGAGCTAGAAGCAGGTATCTTTAAAAAGAAACCTTTCATATCTGATTATTGCATTAAAACGTTACGCTAATAAATTTAATGCAAAAACTACACAAAATATAGGATAATTCATGTGAGACAAATCTGAAACACTACCTTATGAAGGCAATGGTTTATTCCAATGAAGGAAGCAATTAACAATACATACGAAAAATATTACACACACACACACACACACACACACACACACACACACACACATATATATATATATATATATATATATATATAGTATTGCACAACAAAATTTCAAATCACCTTATATGAGTTCATTTTGGATTTTGTGTAATACTATTTATATGATTTGTTATAATAAATATATTGAGCTCTTTTTGTAGATCATTTTTAATATGCTATACGAACGGATTTATTACGTGTACTATATATATATATATTTATATATATATATATATATATATATATGTATATATATATATATATATATATATATATATGTATATATATATGTATATATATATATATATATATGCACAATAAAGTATAATTATATATATGTAATACATAAACACACACGCACACACACACACAAAAAATACGGACACACTCACACAAGCGTATATATATATATATATATATATATATATATATATATGTGTGTGTGTGTGTGTGTGTGTGTGTGGATGTACGTACAATTTATCTAAATCTTATGAATGCATTTACTCCGAGATTTGTGGAACCTCTGCAGCAAACTTGATCGTAAAAAGCTCTGCAACAAAACTGATCGTAAAATTTTACAATCGGATCTCTTGAAGACTAGATGGCATTCCATGAAACTAAGGGTAATGACATACATAAGATAAGTGAACAAATATATCATTATTACATTTATTGACATTAATACCGTATCTCTTGCTTGCTTTAAAATCTATATCTTCCAGAATCTCTCTCTGTCTCTGTCACAGTCTTTCTCTCTCGATATATATATATATATATATATATATATATATATATATATATATATATATATATATATATATTGGATAAATGACTGAAAAGATGTGAAAACCTATTAGACATGCATTTCATACTGAGACGAAACTTCTTCCTACAATGTTTTTAACCGTTATATCTTATTAAAAATATCAATAAGCTATATTCAGAAAGCATAGTTCAACAAAGGAATGTGTTGACTAAGGAAATGAAGATTTAATTTCCTGGAAATACCAACAATTGTTTGTCCATTTCTTGATCTTGTCGACGAAAATCTATCAAGTACTGAAGCTCTGCAAACCATAGTCGAGAAAAGAACTTAGTAAAAATGTCCGATAGTTAGCAAAAAACTTGATCATTTGTATCTTCAACATATGACTGCCTCTCAGCTTAATCAAAGAGATGTCTTCTGATTTCTTGAGTAGAACCGTCGCATGTGATTAAAGCTGATTCTATCCAATGAAAACGAGAATAACAAACGAGGATCTCTTCCCAAAGTACAAAATGGTATAATATCAGTTTTCTGGTATATCATGTGTCACATCTTGCAACAAGTAATAAGCCCATACGAAGCAGTCACTGTGGAGAGTGTTGTCGTCAATTAGAAGCAATGCACAAAAATTCGAAGAAAAAGGCATCTAGCATTGTTTAACCGTAAAGACGTGTTGTTTTTACATGATAATACAAGACCACGTGTTGCCCGAGTGGATTAAGGAACGATTATGGCATTAAATGAGCAAATTTGGTTACATCTTCCTTTCTCGCCTTATCTTACTCTCTATCTGAATCTCATCTTTTCTCAGATTATTGACATTTTACAGGACAAAGAAAGCTTAAAATTGATGTTGAGTGTTTCTTTGCATCGAAAACTGGTGCATCTTAATTTGTCAAACAGTGAGGATTATGATATCGATTATAAGGGTAAATATGTACTTGATTAAATATATCAATTAAAACCTAAGTATTTGTATCTAGTTCATTTTCAAATAGAGCCAGGACTTCCTTTCAAGCTCAATATCAGGTTCCATCCCGTTTTCCCTCAAAGCATTATCAATGTTTTCTTCGATGAATATATGAACTGTTCAGCAAGTAAATATCCGTCGAGTAATCTATCTGCATGTCGATCAATTTCAAAGAAATCATTCTCACTTTAACATGTTTCCATATATTTTTAATTTAGCTGTAATTAGTAGATTAGTGTTTTTCTTTGATTCCACTTTTCCACTTTGTCTTTACCGAATTGGTGCTTTCAATTAGTTCATCAGGTCAGAATGATTTCTTTACACTGAGATCGGAAGATGTACTGGGAAGACCAAAGATGCATTCCACAAGCTAGGCAAGAGTATTACGAGACAGAAAAGATTCATAAGAAACAAAGAAAATAGTACCTAACTGTCCTTCATTATGGCAGTGAATGCTGAACCATCTCCTCACAGATAAAGAAGAGACTTGAAGCTATAGAAATATGGTTCTACAGAAAGATGCTGAGGATAACACGGACCGAAAATGTGACCAACGACAAGTGTTTGGAGAAGAGAGAAACAAAAGGAAACTCATGCTTAAGATGAGGAAGAGACAGTGGAAATTTCATAGGCATTTAATGAGGACAACGAGGCTTGGAAATATGATACTCACAGGGATGATTGAAGGCAATAGAGAGAGAGAGAGAGAGAGAGAGGGGGGGAACAACCCGTAAGAGAAGTGATGGGCTTGAACAAATGTATAGTAAAAAAGGGTTTGAGAGAAATAACAAAAAGACAAAACTTATTAAGAACTGCAAGGGAGGAGAAGATGTGGCGGGCCATGACCAACTACGTTCTGATGGCAAATAAAAATATAAGAAGCTGCTCTCGTTTGGTTGTAAACTTTTGACGGAGTTAAGAAAATGAATCTGTTGTATATACGTGTAGACGATATGTTCGCTAGTTTAAAAAAAATATTAACATAGAATAGTATTAGAATTTTGTATAAACATAATATGTAGTAGTGAGCAGAATAAGAAAGACATTTTCCACTCCCCCCACCACCAAAAAAAATATGCTTATTTTTTTACTAAGACGCCGGAAGTAGAGATTTGATCAAAAAGTATCGGGACAGGTGGTATAAAAAGAAAACTACAACATATAACAATTCCGTACATATAGTCTATTTCTGTAGCCACCCGCCTTATCAAGCGACCTTTCCATTGATGGAAGCATTCCTGGAACTCCTTTTTGGGGGACAGTGAGCAGGTACCTCGTCACATTCTACTGGATTTTCGCGACGTCTTGAAATATTCTTCTTTTCAATTTGGATTTGATTTTTTGAAAGATGAAAGAGTCGCGAGAGGGTGTGTAGATCCAGGGAGTATGGTGGTTGCAAAAACCATGGTCACTAATAAAATATCTGTGGGGTTGTGAGACGACCACACTCATCACACTTTCCTTCCAAGAACTGCCATATACAATAGAATTTAGCAAGAGTGCGCATGCGTGACAGAGTTCAAGGCCAATCTGTGCCAAGCTGCTTCACTCTGCTTCGTTACCATAGCAACAGTCCAATAAATTTCTCTGACCTTGTACTCTCAGGTATTGTCTCCTTGTACGAGGTGAGGTACGAACCTAAAAGCATTGTGATGCTGAAAATAACCCATGCAAATGTTATGAGCTACTTTACACACCTCAAAATTAACGTCAACACCATATTAATGTACGCATGTAAATTTCTCATGTTACATGATCCCACAGCGTGTCTTTTTAATGCAGTTGATTTAAATCTCAAGGGAAATGCAAATAAAGAATACAATTATACTTAAAATCAGGAAAATAGAGTTGAAGTTTCTGGAACGCATAACAAGGAAAGAAGTCTTGGAAAATTTGACACAGCGAAGGAAACAGGAACATAGAGAACAGCAAGAAGCAAATCTAACGAGATTGTGTAAATTAATAGCAGAACAAAGAAGTAAAGGGTTTTTTTTGTTTTGTTTTACGGCATGTCAACCTCAATGGGTTATTTAATGACGATAAAACCTTTATTGCTGGTAATTCTTTTTTTTTTTATTAAATGTATTGTTGGTAAAATATTTTCCTTCAAAAATATATTTCTGGTAATATTCTTTCATCAAAAATATTTTTTTTCAAAAAAGTATAGCTGGTAATATTTTTTTTTTCTGAAAAATGTCTTGATGGTAATTGTTTTTAATCTATAGCCGGTAAATTATTTTTAAAATGTAAAGCTGGTAATATTTTTTTTCAAAAATTTATTGCAGGTAATTATTTCTTTCTTCAAAAACATATTGCTAATAATTATTTCTGGTATTAAAAATTATTTTTACACTTTCATAGTGTCTTGACCCCAGTTTGGGGGTTAAATATTTGCCCATAGCTGGGACCCTAACAGGTGCTACCATCCCGGGTCAGGGTGAACCTGGGAACACCAGCAATTAAGAGGTAGTTCCACACTCGTCAAAACCTCCTGAACAGAGGCCTTGCTGCTGGATGTAGTTTATCGTCTTACTCGGGACGCGGATGTAGTTTATCGTCATACATAAAAAAGTATCGGGACTGTTGGTATAAGTGACACGTTACATAGAAGAAGAATATTACGTCTCAAAATGGGGAGAGTTAATTTGGTGAACGGTCATCGATACTACTGATCAAAAAGTATCGGGACTGTTGGTATAAGGGACACGTTACATAGAAGAAGAATATTACGTCTCAAAATGGGGAGAGTTAATTTGGTGAACGGTCATCGATACTACTACTGAAAATAGACTGTCGAATACTTACAGTTTCTTAGTAAAATTTAAGCAAATTGATTTTTCCGACTTGTTTTACCCGCCAGTATTAAACTAAATACGATCGATTAAAGTATACCTCGAAATAAAAGCGCCTACCAAATCGGGTTGATGAGCAATTTTTTTTTCTATTTACTGGAGTAGTGAAGTCCACACTATGTTACCACTGCCATCATTTGTAAATATATATTTAGATATATCCCATCGCGCGTTGATCAGATATCTCGTCTCTCAGATACTTACGCAAGAACAGTGAGTTCAATCGTCATTGAATATTTTACTATATTGACTATTTGGCAGGCTATGGCAAGCTTACTACATAACCTAGATCGAATAGAGCAATCACATACACACACGCGCGCGCGCACACACACATATACATACATATATATATATATATATATATATATATATATATATATATATATATATATATACATACATACATATATATATATGAAGAAATATAGTGTTAAAGTGTGCTATATTTATGGGATAAAGTGCTCAATATCAGAGATAGAGCGTGTGTAAATATAAAAGTGAACATAGAAGTCAACACTTAGAGGCGACAGTCTGTTTCATGCTAGTGCAATCGTCAGACAACTGGTGCTGTTATTTTTCTCGGCTATTTATATATAAGGGTTAGTGGTGCATTGTGCGTAATCTATTTTGGCGGTTATTTTTCCTCACCGGTAGCACGACTCGGAGTTTCATGCAGAACGCAATCTTCATGTGCTGAATTGTGACTGACCGTTACATAATTTAAATTTTGATAATATATCGGGTTACTTGTGTTAAATATATCGGGTTATATCGCAATGATGGGAAAGTCTATATTTAATATGTTCTTTTTGTAATTTTTTAAATTTTGTATTTAAAGTAAGCATCACTATAAGTTTTTATTGTCTCTTTATTCCACATACAAAATTAATATTTTCCCATTATATTTATAGTTATGCTTATTTTAAATACAGATTTAAAAAAAAAACGTTGCGATAATCCGATATATTTAACAATATTTAAATTACGTAACGGCCAGTATCAATTCAGCACCTGAAGTTTGCGTTGTGCATGAAACTCCGAGTCGTGCTACCGTTGAGGAAAAAGTATATGCTCGAGAGACTGGAGGTTTTGAATAGCATGGAACTACCTTTTAATTGCTGTTGTTCCCAAGTCCACCATGGCCCTAGGTGGTAGCACCTGTTAGGGTCCCAGCTATGGGCAAATAGCAAACCCCCCATAAAAATCAATATCAAAACACTATGAAAATAAAAATACATTTCTATAAGTAAAAACGCCAATAATATGTTTTTATATAAAAAATACCAACGATACATGTTTATAGTAAAATTACTAAAAATAAATCAATGAATATGAAATAACTTTTTCATGACATTAATCTATATAATATTCTAAAATTCTTAAAGGAATGTATTCCAAAATATAAGTTCAACAAAACTACAACATATACACACATATCACTGCCTATAGTAATTATATCTACACAAATATGCATATGCACAAAAGCTGAGTATCATCTACCATGTATTCAAATGTGAAAGCAGAAGAATATATTTTTATTACTTTATATCTCCCAAGAAAAATAGGTTTCAGTATTAAATGACCCATGGGGATTTGATATGCTGTTAAACGAATCGAATCAAAATCAACTTCAAATCACATAGGAAAATTAAATTTCAGGACTAAATGACCCATAAAGTTTTGATATGCCGTTAAACAAACAAATCTATCATTAGAGTACCTGAAAACCTGGAACCCGTTTTTAGTCTCAAGAACTCGATGAAAATTTCATTTGTCTTGCTGGAACAAACCAACACTGCCAGTAAACATGCCGACTATAAAGCGGGTACACATGGTCTTCATTTAGTATTGGTTGCGTGTCTAAAATATTTCAATAGCGGTCCTTGCAAACACAGACTGAAGAAATCGAACGCTATTACAGATTCAGCATGAGCTTATATATCACCCTGATAACAGAACTGATCCGGAACTACATGCGGTCTTTTCGACGTATGTCTACCTGAATGGACGAGAAACGTAACTCATTTCACAGGGCAAAACGGCGTCTTTCAGCGTTCAATGACAATATTCTCAGACATTAGTCGTCGATGCACTGTTATCAATAATGTTACCTTTGTTGGTCAACGCCAATGAAAATCCATTGAATGTAGTAGACCAGGCGAAGTGCGTTGACAGATGGCCTGAGCAACACCAGCGTTTAATTTGGATGTGATTTGATGCTATATTCCTTTTTGTTGGATTAACAACATAGTCCCATTCTTGGATTCCCTCCGAACGCATGTCGTTGTCGTGACTTGCTGATATCTATCTACAGCATACCATGTATCTAGTATAACATTTCTACGGTTTTTACCATCGAGAACCATTTTTTATTTATGGCTACAACAATCATTCTACGCTGAAATGGCATTTAATCCTATCTGTGTCACAGAGATTCCATTGTTACAGGTTTTTTATTTTTATTTTATTTTATCAAAGAGAGCTGGTATTAATTATTGATATGGATTTATTAATATATATATATATATATATATATATATGTGTGTGTGTGTGTGTGTGTGTGTGTGTGTGTGTGTGTGTGTGTGTGTGTGTGTATAGAGAGAGAGAAAGAAAGAGACAAAGATAAATAGAAAGATAATTAGATATCTATCTATCTATCTATCTATCTATCTATCTATCTATCTAGATAGATAGATAGATAGATAGATAGATAGATATTGGCTGTCTTTGGGGAGCGAATTTTCATTTGTATACATTTGATTAAAAACCATTGAAAAGATTCTTGTTTATATTATATTTACTTTTCCGACATTTCTAATATATGCTCCTGAAAAATTTATTTCGGTTGAGCTCTCTGGGGAGGATGTGTGGGTTTGTAAACAGTGACTATTACGGCTAATAATGCAAGACTCTTCGGTAAATCGAATCGAGTTCTCTCAGTCACTGTGTGTTTATCTAAAAATAAATACGCTTAAATTCACCTTCTTCTCTGCCGTGCGCTAACGGCTTCAGGGTAAAATTTCCGACTGACGCGAATTCAGCCGGTTTTCGATTCTAACCAGAGGCAACCGGACGTCTAGCCACACTGATGAGCTGTGATACAGCGAAACAGTCTGTCTGTGGATGACAATATATATATTTACTATGTCTATGGACTTTCATCTAACAATCGCCATTTTCAAAGACTTTTTTGTTACTTATTATTATGTCCTCCGTTTAATCTTTATTTTAATTTATCACGTTTCGCGTGTTGGCTTTTGTCGCGTGTTGCGTATTCACGTGGGATTCTGTGTCTGCTACTTTTCTTTTAATGAAATGTATTTAATACATTGGGTCTGAAGTTTGATCTAATTTTGTTGAGCTTTGGTTATTTAATTTTCCTGCGCAATGCCACGAGCAATGGCATTCTCATTTGGTATTTTATGTAGTATAGCACAGATGTTTTATACCACAAACTGTTCCCCGTGAAACCTGCTTCGAGGGGAAGGACAATCTCGCCTAATCACCGTGGAAATTTCGCTGTTTTTTAATCAAACATGCATTAATGAAAATGTGGTAAATATATAGTCATGTGCATATATTTTATGTATACAAATATATACATACATATCGACATAAATACATTCATATACATAATTATGGATATACCTACGTATTCACATATATATATATATATATATATATATATATATATATATATATATATATATATATATATATATATATTGGACACTTCGATGTGGTTTAAGGATTAGCAAGCTTGTTTCGCTATATCAATTACAAGTGAATAGTGAGTTTCTTCCTCACTGTGTACCCAATACATTCGACCGAGTACCACATCTAAGTTACGCTTAGAAAATCCCCATAAATATACATACATGAACCCCCATATATATATATATATATATATATATATATATATATATATATATATATATATATATATCAGTGAGAGTGAGAGAGAGTTAGATAAATCAAAAGGCCAGATATAAGCAATTGTATACGCGTATGTTGGCGTGAGTACACAGGCAAGCAAATAAATAAACATCAGATTTATTTATGAGGAGTAAACATAACGGTGTGGTTAGACAGGGTAAAAATATATATTAAAAATATACATATACATATACCTATGTTTTGGTGTGCGACTTAAGTTTCTCTGCTTTTCCACCTCGTCGGACACGAAGTATATCTTTTATAAAAACATAATATATACTTTGAGCCCGATGAGCTAGAAAACAAGCGAAACTTAAGTCGCACTCCAAAACGTAGGTGTATATATATATATATATATATATATATATATATATGTGTGTGTGTGTGTGTGTGTGTGTGTGTGTGTGTGTGTGTGTGTGTGTGTGTGTGTGTGTAATTTGGCAGCAACTTTTCTTTTAAACATGTTGTGTTGAATGTCAAAAACAACATAGTCCTGCAACATGATTCCGCTACAAGACAATTTGCAAATGTTTTTAAAAAATTTGACTCTACATATATATAAGACATTGTTAAAGATTTTGGACCTGAAGATGAACAATGATGTTCGAAAGTACTCGGTTATCTTACAGACAATATTTATTTCGATATAATTTTCAAATAAAAAGTCTCATTAGAAAATGGGAGAAAATTCAAAAGAGAATATGCAGGACTATGTTATCTTTGACATTCAACACAACATGTTTAATATATATATATATATATATATATATATATATATATATATATATATATGAAGAAATATAGTCTTAAAATGTGCTATCAGAGATAGAGCGTGTGTAAATATAAAAGTGGACATGGAAGTCAGCACTTAGAGGCGACAGTCTGTTTCATGCTAGTGCAATCGTCAGGCAACAATATTTATTACTGTAAAATACACAGTAAATGTGGCACAAGGCCAAAAATGGGGGTTGGGAAAGGAAGGTCATCAATTGTCTTAAATTTAAACTTAGCTAGTCGCAAGCACTGACCCAAGCATACAAAACAATATTCCTTTCACCAAAACACCACATTCATACATACCATTCTTTCTACAACCACCAAAATACCTCATTGTCTCTATGAAAATCCTAAATAACCCCATATGTACAATAAAGTCTGTGGGGGGCGGGCGTAAAAATTTAATAAAATAATCCCCAATGAATATATACAATATGAATACAAATATGTACAAGAAACTAAACAAAATCATGTTAGTAATTAAAAAAACCCCCACAAATCCTAAATGTGCCAGTAAAATCAATTAACTGGGCGAAATCGACACGGGACTTTGACAATTAAAAATACACATTTATCCATCCCAACCACTCACACAAACACGCACTGATTCACACTCAAACATACGAAAAGGATCCCACACACGAAACGAAAGGCGTCCCGCATCCTCCAGAGAACTGAAATCACTGAGCACCTAAAGAGGGGAGGGATGGGGAGTTAAACTAAAGGAAAAGAAAAGGGGACAGAAAAAAAGGGGGCCAATGAGCAAACACACCTTAGCTAAGTTTACATAAATGCAAAGAAACTAAAAATTCACAACAAAAGCCTACTCTACCCTAAGCATGGATGGGTTGCCCAAGTTCAACCCAGGCAAACAAAATCCTGATGCCTAACCGGCATCAAAATGCCACTCAAGGTCAGCCCCTTTCACACGGCACAAACGCGCAAGACTCACCCACCTTTCGCCAAATTCAGATGATGTGAGTCGCCGCCTTTCCGTCCTAATCTTGACTTTAAGCTGATGCCTAAAGAACAAGATCAGTTCGGAAGAGACAAACTTCTCGCCACCATAGAATTCCTTCTGACGCGTCCAAATCACGACTCTCATAACGCCTAGTAAGCAACAGAACACATAATGCTCAGCCCTCGACATCTGCGGCACCACATTGCTACAAACAGAAACGACATCCAAGACAAAGGTCTATTTTGACGGTTACTTTTACCGGAAGTCGCTTATTTGTTTATTTATTCATGTCAAATTATTTTGCTTGTTTTTTTGTTTGTTTTTTAAATTTTATTTTTATTTTTTATCTTATATATTTGTTTATTTATTTTTTATTTTGATCGGTGTTTTTTATTAACGTAGTGAAAAAATTGTTCATATAGCTTATTGTTGGTAGTCTATTATGGCGGTCATTTACCGGAAGTATGTTGTTTGCTTATTTATTTGGGTCAAATTGTTTTGCTTGTTTTTATTTATTTTCATTTTTATTTTTTATCTTGTATATTTGTTTATTTGTCATTGATTAAAGCTATTTGTTGAATTTTGGGGTGGGATGTTGTGGTTTGTTCTTACTATTATTCGGTCGGAACAGTTTTTAATTTATCTATTTGGGTTGATTATCTTTATTTGTTTTTTCTAAACGGCTAGTTTATCGTTATCGGTTGTTAGTTTATTTATATATTTGGATGTATTTAGATCAATTTATTATACTTGTTGTTATTTATTTGTTACACTGTATATTTTCTCTTTTTAGCTTTCGATTTTTAAGTAACGTAGTATATTATCTTTTATTAATTTTTTTTATCGTTATATAACAGTTATAACTTTCGTCCGTTCTTTTGTTTTGATTTTTATAGTTTTGATTTTTATAGTTTAATTTTTTGTTCATAATAGTTTGATAATTTGTTCATTATTTACTTTATTGATTTTTTTCGCATATTTTAACAGATGTAGTTTTGTAATTTGTTTGGAGTAATTTATTTTGCTTATTTTATTGTTATTTTGTTTGTTTATATATTTATTTATTTTTACATTTTAAGTTACGTAGTAAAAATTTGTTTTCATGTTTGCATTTTGAGATTAGCTCGGATCTTTTATTTAATAATTTATTTTGATCCGTGAAGGTAATGATAGCTATTTTTTCCTCCAAGCAAAGTTTGCAAGTTTTTGATAGGTTGTTGTAGGCTGATGATTTTTTCCTTATTTTCCAAGATATTTTTGGTGTGGTGTGTGTTTTGTTTTTTATTTCCCAGATATACTTAGAAAGCATTGTGCTGTTCGCATATTTACTATTTGTGAAAGACATTTTGTGTACATAATTTCTTTGTTTCCATGGTCCTTCGGTTACTCCTATGTATAGTTTTTCTTCATTATCTGCTGATTTTATCGTGGCTAGGTAGATTACGTTGTTTTGTAAACAATTACCGTTTAAGGGACATTCGTTTTTTATTCTGCAGTTGCACGTGGGTTTAATTTGTTCGTGTGGTTTGTTAATAATTTTCCTGTTGTGCTTTTTTATTATTTGTGCTATGTTCTCGGTGCAACTGTAGCTGATTTTTACTGTGTTTTTGTTGAATATTTTGTGTAGGGTGTTTGATTCCGGGAAGTGTTTGTGTAAAAGTTTGAAGAATATTTTTCCTATGTTTGTTTTTACGTTTTTGCTCTACGGTGGGTTGAACCATATGATATTTCTTTTCCTGTTGGTCTTTTTTGTGTTCTGTGGTGAGTATGTGAGTGTTGCTGGGAATCCGCTATCTTTTAAGGCTGTTTCGTAGTCTTTCTTAGCTTTGTTAAATATAGATTTATCGGAAGAATTGTCGGAAAGCCTGCGGTTAATCGATTTAGGTATCTGTTTGATTATAGAAGCGGGTGGTTGGAGTATATGTGTATGTACTGTGGTTTATCATTCGGTTTTCTGTATGGTTTGTGTGTGCCTTTTCTTAGGTTAAAGGTAACATCTAGAAAATCTACTTCGTTTAGGTTAGTTTTTATATCTATCTCGAATCCGTTATTTTTGAAAATTTTAATTATTGCTTTTCTAGTTTTATCTGTGTTTTGTTTGTTGCAGTTTCTTAAGATTATGAGACCGTCATCCCTGTAGAGCCCTGTGTCATTTCTATCTATTATTTTGCTTAGTTCCTGTAGTAAGTAAATACCTACGATTTCGCATGTTTTGCACCGTCAAAGCTTCCCATTGTAGTGTCAAATATCCCATCGTTCTTTATCTATGCTTCTTCATGGTGAAATAATAATGATTTACGGGAGTGCTTAATGATTTCGATTTCGTTTGGTTTTATTATTATATGCTCCATATATATATATATATATTTAATTTTAAAAAATCAAACAACAACCATAATTATGTTCCATAACCATAAAGATCCCTAAAGTTGTCGGATTTTCTTTGAATTAAATTATTCGCTCTGATTTAACATTGAGCTCTCTGGATTTCCTCCTCCTTGAGATTATCCATACGGATTACCAAGATTTTCGTTATTCAACAGATATATATATATATATATATATATATATATATATATATATATATATATATGTATATGTGTGTGTGTGTGTGTGTGTGTGTGTGTGTGTGTGTGTGAAATATGCATGCATAAATGCATACACAGACAAGCACACTCTCTCTCACACACATATATGTGGATATACATATATCAGACTAATATTGGATAAATGAATAAAAAAAATATCAATGACACGTTTCGTTCTGAGGGTGTACCATCTTCAGAATTATGAGATATAAGCGCTGTTTATAAAGAAAGAGATATGAGAGCGAGGCTTCAAAAGCAACATACGTGGTGGAAAAGAGAAGCCTAGGTGAGTGCAGTCAAGTATATCACTCATCAGCTGGCAGGTTAAGACACCCAGTTCTATACTCAGGATTGTCCCACGAGATAATAGACTAACGGATTAAAGCATTCGTTCCTGAACTTTCTGAATACCTGAGAAGCTCAGTATTTCCTGGGACTCAGTGAAACCAGCGTGAGCAATAACTGAGCAGTATTAAACAAGATTGATTGATTGTTGATTAATTCGTTTTCTACGGTAGGTTATTTAAAGCCATTACCATTGTTCTCACCTTTTGCTATTGACTACAACTGATTTATTTATTGGAAACATAACATTCATCAACTTGCGTTACAATATTTTTAAATTTATTAAACGATACATAAATGTCGTTTTTGATATAATTCCCTCCATTAGACTCACAGCTATATATGTATATACCATGACTATACGTAACCAAGATA
Organism: Acanthosepion esculentum; assembly: GCA_964036315.1. NCBI lineage: Eukaryota > Metazoa > Mollusca > Cephalopoda > Sepiida > Sepiidae > Acanthosepion > Acanthosepion esculentum. The sequence continues at coordinate 44,517,510 of OZ038484.1, forward strand.
TTTATTTTGTAAATGCTATGTCCCTTCAGAACGTAACCGACAAGAACTCTTCATAGGTTCTTTTTCCTTATTTTCTGTTAATATCCATGACTTCTTGTTTTCTCCGTGTTTTTGAATTCGGCGTCTTTCCTCACGATTGGCTGCTAAGCAGATATCAATATCTCAATCTACTCTAATATTTACCTTTTATGCAGAGAAGCAGAAATTAATTATCCATCTATATTCTCTTTTAATTAATATCTGTGAAGTCCCATGGCTTCTTGGAAGTCGAGTGATTTTCTGTGAGACTTTCCACACTACTCCGAACAAAATACGTTAGCAAAAAAGACACCTTAATACCATAAAGTACGATAAATGTTATTAAATTTAAATTTGAGAAACTTTTTTTCATGAAAAATTCTTTTAGTATAAAGATTTTGCAGATTTCAACCGACGGCGTCACCTGGCTGTTCGGTCACTGAATGCCGAAAGTTTTCGCATAATGAAACGGCTAAATTAGCATTACCATTTTACGTACCCTTGGCTATTAACTGCATCTGGTTTAACTCTTGGAAACATCAGATTCCACTGGACACAACACAATATTTTTGGGGGTTTAATAAAATATGTTTAAGTCAACGTTTTGGATAGGGTTCACCCCATTAGAATCAGAGCTGAGTATTTGTACAATTTTCTTTAAGGCTTCAAGAAATGACAAAATGAAGAATATAATTTATTAACTTTATTTACTCGTTCATAATTTTAACAAATAGTTTTTCATTATGTTTTATTGTTGCTTTATATCACCTTTGTTGCTGGACGATTTTTATATATTTATCGCATGATGAATCGACTTTTTGATTCGTTTTCTACGGCTTACCAACTCCATGTAGGTTATCGAAAGCCGGAAAATATTTCTAGATTGTAAGAATCTTTGTTTCAGATAATAATGATTTACTCATACAAGTCTTACTAATTAGCACATATATGGGGGGGGGGCAGAGGAGGATTCATAGCTTTCCCAAGGTATTTGCACGTAAGTTAATATAACCAACCCAACTGGAATTGGAACACAGCTCCCCGATTAACAATTCCGAGCCATTATCCATTACACCACCCACACATCCAAGATTAAAGCACCTGGTATTCTCAGGTTGTTCCCCCATCTTAGTCCTGACCAGACTCGACGTTGCTTAATCTCGGTGATCGTACGGGAACCAGTGTTTCAACGTTCGTTAGCCATGAATCAATTGTTTGATTAATTCGTTTTCTATGGCTTATCAACACCTTGCTGAAAATATTTTTAGATTGTAAGATTTTTTTTTGTTGTGGGAGGGTAACAATCATTTAGTGATACGAATCTTACTAATTAACCCATAACTGGGGGAATAAGTGGTGGATTCATACCTTTCCCAAGGATATTTGCGCGTAAGTCAATATAAAGAACCCAACTGGAATTGGAACTCTTCGATTAAAAATTCCGAGTCATTATCCATTACACCTCCTGCACATCCAATCTTACAACATCTGTTATTCTTAAATGGCCACTCGTCTATGTACTGACCAGGTTAGACGTTGCTTAACTTTGGTGGTTGTACGGGAACTGGTGTTTCAACTTCGTATGGCCGTAAGCCAGTACGAAATAAAAACTAGACAAGATATCTAACTAGATATTGTCAGCAGAACGAGAACAATCTCCTCCCTTAGATTGGATAAACGATTCTGTTCGAAATTCCCTGAAGGATACCCAGATCGGCAAGCACCTGAGGAAGGTCGGTGAGTAAAACGGACGAAACATTGTGATAATAACTTTCGCCTTGATAAAGTCTGTCAGTGGACGATACTCGTTGGCTAAGATTATTTTTTTCTTTTATCTTTATTCCTAATAAAATAATGTAAATAATTCTTCTTGAAGAAACCAGTCTCCCGTATCAAAATAAGAACAAGTTGTTAGCGAAAAATGTAACAAAGAAGGGGTACAGTATGTTAAATAGAGGCGCAGTCTTTAAATTTAAATAATAATTAATATAATAATTCATGGTTTTTGACACGTTTGGAACACCGAGTGCGAAGACAGATTTTCGATAAAGCAATTATGGATGTGTTGTAGTTGTTGAACGTATAAACGTACATTTAGTGTTTCATTTTCTTTTAAGAACTCCGAGTGGTTAATACGGGGACGATCCTACTAGAGGCAGTGAATTAACTTTCTTCCAGGGATCTCAGATTTGGGGTCGGTTATGGAAATGTATCCTTGTAAAGCCATTACTATTATGCGTTGAATATTGTCGTACGCAACACATTTTTCAACCCCTTGTTATGTGACCCAGGGTGGTAGCACTAGTTAGGGTCCCAGCTATGGGCAAATAGTGAACTCCCAAACAAAAATCAGTAGTAAATTTTATAAGAAAATAACCAAAAATACATTTTATAGCAAAATGTCAATCAATGCAACACTAAATATATATATATATATATATATATATATATATATATATATGTATGTATGCATGCATAAATATATTTTTATAGTAAAATAACAATACACTTTTCATGTGAAATTACCAGGAATATACATATATATATATATATATATGTGTGTGTGTGTGTGTGTGTGTGTGTGTGTGTGTGTGTGTGTGTGTGTATTACCAAAAGTACATTATATGATCTAAAAACTATATATCTATACCTTTACCATGGGAGTATAAAATTACAAAAATATGTTTTTGATAGTATAATATGACGTACGAAATAATTAAATTTCGGCATTAAATAATCCATAGATATTGACAGAGTACAAAACAAAATTAATCAATCACCTATTTTGAAATATTTAAGAAAAAGTTTATTTATTACTGTTTTGTGAAGAAAAATTATTTATTACTGTTTTGTAAATTAAAAAAGTATATTTATTACTGTTTTGTAAAGAAACTTGTTGTTATGGACAAATAATTGCGATTAGTTCTTTTCGCTAAAAGCGTGTGGAATCAAAACACACAGTTTACTGACATTTCCGACCTTATCTAAATGTCGGCATAGGGTAGACTGTGACGTGTTTAACCCTAGGTCACTAACCATGGGTATATAGTACCCAAAGCAATTTTCCCATTTTTAATTACAATTTTCAGTAACTGATTTTCTTACCTAAATAATATGTTTTTCAGTTCCTATTAATCTTAACTCAACGTACAAAGTTTGAAGTGCCAGCATGTAAAATATTTCAAATAAAGATTTATATTTAATATTTTTTTTGATATTTTCAAAATCGGGTATGATGTACCCATTGTTGGTAGGGGTGTAACTTTAATTGATGGTTAGTGTTTTAGGGTTAACATTTTTGCTAATTGCTGAGTACTTCGCCGTCGACTGATTTCCACTAAAAAACTTGATAGTTTCATTATCAAAATCCGAAGAAATTCTCGATCTGAGTTCATCTACCAATGATATTTCTCCAGAAAGAAACTTTGCAAACCAGTTCCGTACTTAGCAGTATATTATGACTCTTTGGCTACATATTTTTCTAGATGTCTTCATATCGTTATTCTTTTGCTTAGACTCCCATAACAATGTGACGTGAGGCACTTTCAATCTCTCTTTTAATTCTTCTTCTTCGTCGTCATGTCCCCTATGGACATAGGCGATCATGGCTCTCCATGACTTCCTTTCCTTTATAACACTTAATAAATTTTGTCTTTTTGTTATTTTTCATAAACCCTGTTCTGCCATTCATTTACTCAAACTCACTAAATATATAATGCTTTGTTTTCATCTGTCTCGATTGCCTTCTAAATGCCCTGTGGGTTTCTGTTTTTCGAAGCCCTCTTTCTTCATTATGAGCTTTAGAAATTTCACTGCCTTTCTCTGATATTTTCTTTTTGATTCCACTTTCTCTTCATCGATAATCGGTCCATATCCTCAGCATCCTTCTGCAAGAACCAAATTTCTGTTAATAGTCAAGATGATATATTCATCATTATAATTGCTTCACAGAAACCTAAATTACTTAGGACTCAGCTTAATATGTTCGACCATTGTAATCGTTCTCGGAAACCGAGCACACATTCAACCAATTCCGCTGGAACTTTTCTTTAATTTCTTCTCACATTTTGAAGGGTCATCTAATAATTCATAGCAATTTCTCTTCACGGTAATTGCTCCGATGAGCTGCTTTCGCTGGTTCCTAGGCCTCATGAATTTAAACGTCCTACGAGGCTGGCATCCCGTTCCCACCCCTTCACCGTTGAAACTGTTAGATGTAGACGTCTCTTCTACTCCAATAGCTTCATGTCTCGCACATCTCGCCTGTGGAACTCCCTTCCTTATTCCTGTTTCCCTGACAAATACAATCTCCAACTATTTAAGTGTAACGTCAATCGACATCTCCAGTTGCCTTGATCTATCCACTTCCCTTCTCCACATCCTTTCACCTTTCATTCCTATCTGCTCTCGTTCCAAATCTTCTATAACCCCCTTGCCTTGATCGATCCACTATCTTTCTCCACATCCTCTCCTTTACCACTCCTATCTGCTCTTCCTCCAAACCTTCTGTAACCCCTTGTGTGCTAGTGGCTTCCAGCCTTGCTTGGGGTGATAAGCTTAAAAAAAAAACGAAAAAACTTTAGTCTGAAATTTTTCCCCTCGCTGAAATCTAGACTTGAAATTGCTCCGCTAGAAGCCAAAGGGAACTCGTTTATCGAATGAACTGTGAAAATATTTTTATATTTACTCAAGTGCATATACGAAAAGATTTGCCAAAGCTTTGATAGTCCCTGAAAATGCCCCAAATATTTATTTCCATAATTATGTGCAGTTCTAAAATAACATTTTTTTGTAAAATAGGATCGAGGAGGAATTAAATATTCAGTTTTTCAAACAATTTCCCCGCTCCTAGAAAACTGAATTCAAATTGATTTCATCTAATGAACTTTACGAAATTTTAGAACATTATTTCCAATGTGTTTCTTAAATTTAAACAGTTAGACTTAAGTCCGAGGTGCGGGTAGGTTAACGTATATCAGCGCAGAAAGTAATACCAGCGAGCCGAGTTAAAATACCTGGTTATTCTATGCGTTCACTTATGCTCTTGAGGAAGGCATGAAACCGTCCTTTCTCTCCTTAATCATGATGGGGTCCAACTAGTCTAAGAAAATGAAGATTCTGAATTTCAAGCCATGAACCACGTTACAGGAAACGTAGCTACTATTTTTCCAAAGAAGTCATAGTAATTCACAAATAATAATAAAAGATAATAATAATGATGATGATTCATGATCGCATACGTCCTGGAGGAACAGGGCATTAAAAAAAAGATCTGCTGTTTTGTTAGAGTTAGTAGATTCCCTCGTGAACTTCAAAAACTGACCGATTCTCGATTTTCATTGGAAAAAATATTAATGCATTTTTGGCACTGAAAATCGAGAATAGGTCAGTTTTTGAAGTTCATTTTAAAGAAAGTAAAGCTTGGAAAACTTGACACGCGTAGGGCGTATCGAAAGTAAGAAAGGTAGTGGGGAACAGCTAGTAACCTACCTAACTAGTTTTGTGTAAATGGATGATAGGACAAGGAATGGGAGGAGCGGCGAAAACGTAAACCTTATTAAGAGCTAAACTTTACTTAGAGCTACTAGTGAATAGTGATTGTCTGACCTGGAGCGATACGGCACATCGAACAAATTAGTATAAAAATCTAAATATGCCAACAGTAAAGAGTGTCGATTGGTTTATCTTTGGGGCGTCTACGGAAGCGATTTAGTTATTTTACGCATGACCGGTTTCCTTTATAAGTCAACCGTGTCTCGATCGATCATTGGATGTGCCTCTAATCAGTATTGTAGTGATGAGCTTAAAAAGAAGGTCGCTGAACCGTGTATTGATGGAACGGGGCGGTTAGAGGAAATTATTGATTTTTTTAAAGGCTCGTGTACCTTTTCACCAAAGGATGTTTTCGAAATATGTTGTTGATTTCAGTTGAGTCCGAGTAATTAACTTAGCTTACTTGTGACGTCGACTTTGATCTCTCTTCACAGCACACAAGTTTTATTTATTTATTTTACTTTCTCTCATTCATTTGCTTTCAGTATTTGCTCCTTGCAATGAGCACTCCAGTAGATTCTTCCGGAAGAAGATCAAAAGCCCGCGCTTTCAGTTGTACCTACGCTTCTTACTCTCCCTACCTGCTCTCTTTTGAGTTTTCCGCTGCAGTCGACGCCAACCCACACGAGACGCAGCCGCAGTGGTAGTGGTAGCAGTAGACGTCAAAAGAGGAACAGCAGCAGCAAGTAGCGTATGTATGTATTTAAAAAGAGAGGGGTGGAGGAGGCAGAAAAGGCAGCGGAAGGAGGAGGAGGAGAAGAAGGTGGAGGAGGAGAAAAAGGAGGAGGAAGGTTTCTTCGTGGATGATGTTGTTGCTGGAGACCGGGCTGCAGACGACGTCTGACAACAAAGGACGACGACGACTTCGCTGTCGTCTGGCGTCGATCTGTGGGCCGGGTAACAACAACCACCCGCTTTTTATAAGAACGGCAGTCAAACCACTCTTTCGGCACTGACAGAAAGGACGCACGCCGAGCGAGTCGAGGAAGAAGACACTGACACCAATAACCGTCTCTCTTGCAATTTGAATACCAACGATTTTGCATAAGCAACAACAACACATCCTCAGCAGCAGCAGCAGAAGCAGTTGTTTCGGCGCTGGTGTGACCGGTCCTAGCATGTTGTCAATGAACGAGCAAGAAATAGTAGCAGTAGTAGTTATTACAGAGCGGACAACTTACAAAGACGTTAATAACGCTTATTCACCGGAGACCGATGCTTGAGTAAGCAATATATATATATATATATATGTATATATACTCTTCTTTTGTGTATACACCCTCTTCAATAACACGCTGCCGTATTGTTTCATTCGTTTATAAGGGCATATCCCCACTTTGCTGTCATCGACACATCTGTACGCATATATATATATATCTAACCACAATAACCTGTTAGTCTATCAATGCTCTCGAAAAAGTATTTAGATTCCCGAAGTTTAACTTACAAAGGCACAAGTCCGCAAGTACGGGGCCCACATACAGTATCAAACTAAATTCAGTTATAATAGCGAGACAAATGCTATAGCCATTGACCGAGAGCTAGACAACAACAACAACAACAAAAATATATATAATCTTAAATTAACGTGATATACTTCCAGAGTAGCGAAACTTCTAGCGAGGATCGAACTGGTGATATTAGCGGGTTGATAGATGAAATTGTCTTAAACATCACCATGGTAGGCGCCTTGAAAGTAAGTACTCTTAGTCATACACACATATACCCGCACACGGACATATAAAATACATTAATACACCCCCACCACACACACACGAGCCTTCATAAAAATCAACCAATGTGAATAAATAACTTATCAATTTATGGATATTTCAACAACCATTGTTTACCTCGCAAGGATAACTTATCCTGGTGCAAGTCCGGGACACCTGATGAGGGTAAAATTCAACACGCCGCTAATATTGCTAAATGCTATTTTATAGCAAGTTGCCCCGACAGTATTTCTATATTAGTTTTGGTTAGATGTTTATATGTTTGGTTGATTTCTTCGGCATAAACAGGAAAGAAAAGATAAGAAAAAAAAAGGAAATATTTCTTTATCATTTTTTATGTTTTTTTTTTTCGGGATAGGCAGAAAAGAAAAGATAAGAAAATAAACGGAGATATTTCTCTGTTTGTTTGGTTTCTACAGCATAGGCAGGAAAGAAAAGATGAGATAAAAAAAGGAAACATTAAAGAGAAAGCCCTGTTTTAATATTCGCGTGAAAACAAATAATATAACGCGTTACACAAAATATTTCCGAACAAGGTATGAAATTTTATTTATAAAATTTATAGCTTTACCTTAGTACGTTACAAGACCAATCAGAGAAAAATATTAAGAGGTTCAAAGCTATTGTTTTGTCAATCATTTATTTTGATAGGTTTTACCTGTCAGTCTGCGTTAAAATAACAGTATTTTAAATCCTAACTTTTTTGTTTGTTATTGTTTTCTTTCTTTCTTTTTTTAATCTTTACCGTGTTTTGAAACTAAGAACAGATATGAAGAGGAAATTCCTGTCTCAGCCATGGGGTCGGATTTACGACAACCTGCGCAACAAGACCTCGTTTCCTCCTATAAGACTTTCAATGTTAAAGTTTCTACAGATTACACATAAAACTAATAACTAATTTCTGTTATTTATAAATTGATTTCTGAAGGTTTTTTGTGTACTTCGCGTAAGGCAAATGATGAAACAAAATTGCACGTGATCGTTTTTTAGATTTCATTTTAAATTATATGTTTAGTACCGATGAATTTTACAATAATTTATGGTGAACACATCCAGATATCTTCCCTTTTATATTGTCTTGTTGCACTGATTAGACTTGTTTATCTACATGCCTTGTTTTGCTAAATACTTTTGAGCCACGGCCAATTCTAAGGTCGACCAATTACACACACGAAAGCATATATACATGGTGTGCTATAGAAATTTTGTTTGAACTCGACGTACGAAAATATTTTCAATGGAACACAATTTTTTTTTTTTTTAAATTGGAATATTTTTTGAAAATGTGTGAAATCGGCGAAACCTTGGAAATTTGTGGGAACTTGACAAATGAACGGGTTTAAAAATCTGTTCAAATTTCACAGAATTAATTGTAGTAACACATGGGTGGATTGTATCTGGAGTTTTACTTAGAGAAGTGGTTCGATAACTCATCCAACAAACCGATTCGATAGCGTAAAAGTGATATCCTTCAGGGGCTGTATTGAAATGAAACGTCAGATTAATATGGGCAAGAAAGCAAATACTGATATAATTTCTAAATTTAACAATATACACTCATTATATATATATATATATATATATATATATATATATATATATATATATATATATATATATATATATATATATATATATATATATATATAGTGGGGTTATATGAATAAACACTGCATGATAGCAGACAGTTTCTCACGTAAAGCTATTTAAACACTTGCAGTGAAAGTATATTGATGTGTGAAAATCACAGTCACGATGCATTACTGATTCCTATGCAATTCTCTGTATCTTTGAACGTGCTATCTCCGAGAATGAGCACTCTTCCCATATAAACATATTAAATTTTAGACACACACACACACACACATATATATATATATATATATATATATATATATATATATATAGAGAGAGAGAGAGAGAGAGAGAGAGTGATAGATAGATAGATAGATAGATAGATAGATAGATATGGTAACTTCTGTAGATGTTATTGACGCATGTAGAGTGACAGATTAAAATTAGACTAAACCAAATCAAGTAGACGTTCTCCACGACACACATTCAGTGACAAGTATCTTTTCAATAAATGTCTACATAATAATTTAAATTTACAATTGACTTTAACAGATATTGCCCTAAGAGGATAGAAATGCATGTGATAGACAAATATCCTCGTAATACTAATTTAATTCCGGTAGAATTTTTCCTCTGCCTAAATAATTGGTCTTATTTTTTTTTATTCAGCAAACAATATTTTCTTTTACAGAACCAACACACGAATTTGTGGATTACCTTGGAAGGATTTACCCAAATTTTGGATATTCTTCAGCTCTCATTTATCCCAGGAATATATATGTGCATATATATCTATATGTATATATATATATAAACAACCAGGAATATATATATATATATAAACAACCAACATCTGTGGAGTTAGCTACCACTTTCTCCTACTTACTTTATATATATATATATATATATATAAATATATATATACGTACATAAATACACCAATATACACTTATCTATTGATATATATATATATGAAGTAAAATTGATTTCAGATCTGTAAAGGAAATATTTCAGTGAATTCCACTTATGTTAATGTTTGTTTTTGGTAAGTGTTTTCAATATTTTTGAATTTATTGTAATAATAAATAGGTAAGTTCTGATTAAAGCTACAAAAAAGCATTTGGTCAATTTATAATAAATAGTAAAAATAAACGAAAATCGTATTTTATTTGAACTATTAAAAACTTACAATTAGGTATAGTATTTTTTATGTAAGTATTTTGATATTGCTTATGATTTTAAAATGCAACTAAATATGCACACACACACACATACAGACGCGCACACATTATGTATTTAGAAGGTGTGGGTATGTACAATGTGATTGAGTTCGTTAGACATGTTGGTGGGGTGGGGAAGTTTTCGACGCAATCAAGCAAGCATTGAAGGGAATTCCGATGCTTGGATATTTCCGGAAGTGGGTCGGCGAGTGAATTTTTTACTACACGCTGATATACATATATATATATTAGAATATTTCATACAGACAAAAACAATTTACTCATTACTTCAAGCAAAATTGTCCATAACCATTTTGGTTCTCACTTGTCGAAGTGCAATTTTAAATGGACTGAAACGTATTTGCATCTTTGTAGTGAGTAAATTGTTTTTGTCTATATGAAAATATAATAATAATAATAATAATAATAATAATAATAATAATAATAATAATAATAATAATAATTGCTCTACTCTCTGTATCGAGCCCTCTTTTGAATTAATGCTGTGAACGTTAGAATTTATATATTATTTTCTTTCTCATTACATTCTTATATATATATATATATATATATATATATATATATATATATATATATGTATATATACAACTATCTCTATGTCGCTTAAAGAAACGGAGATAAAGTATAAACAAGTTACTATGACAGTCAGTTATGTGCTATGCGTGATACACGCATTGGCGATCATGTATCTTTCAATACATGACTGACGAGGCAGTTTTTTTTTCCTACAGTGGGTTACTATTTCTTTCTGCGGTAGACCAGTTGCCATCTATGGCTATAGAACCCGATCTGTCCTGTTATTTACCCATAGCTGAGGAGGAGAAGAAGAGGATTTATACCTTTCCCAAGGGTATTAGCACGTAATACCTATCTGTAACATCTCTTCACTGTGGAACAGTGGTTAGCACGATATCGTGAGACTGGTGTGACAGCCAGTGAGTTCGATCCTGCTTTGGTTTCTTCAGATATCGTTCTCGTGTAACTGATACAACTCGTTTAGATATATGAATATATCAGTTTCGTTTTTATGTCTATCGTTGTGCGATGTGTGCCTTTATTGGCAAAATTTTATCCGTGTTTTTATTTTAAGATACAAAATTGTCATTATTCTGTGTCTTGTTTACCGGTTGTTATAGTCACAACGTTTCGACCATTGCATCCTCTGGCTTTCGTCAGGTGACTGTCTTCAGACTCCGTAACATTTGAAATAAACACTTTATTCAATTCACGGAGATAGATTGTTCTCATTCATTTCGATTTTTATGCTTAGGTGATGTTTCAGATCAGCTTATACTTACGTGATTTTTTTTCTTTTATTTGCGGGGGTTGGGGAGGTTCGTCATTGTCTGTATCTTCGACTGAATTAGTGTATGAGATTGTTCAGTACTGTGCATGAAATAAAGGCTTCGTTTCGAAATTAGAATGTTACCAAATACAGAGTCAGACAGGTG
>OZ038484.1:44534080-44539080 GCA_964036315.1 Acanthosepion esculentum
ATATGGCAAGAATCACTCTCGCAAACAATATTTAATAATAAAATACAATCAACCTCGAATCCGTTAATGAATGGTATGATCCTTGTTTATAAATTTGTAGCAAAAATAAGACCTGATAAAACCGGAATTTATTATTTGTTTTTCGTATGAATGATTTACGTTATATAAATTGAACACGAACCACATAATTGATATATATATATATATATATATATATATATATATATATATATATATATATATATATATATATATATATATATCAGTAATCATATTTCTTTCAAGACGTTTCGGGTTGGAGTTCCATTCGGTGAACTAAAATAATTGGAAAGGGTTGATGGCTTGTGTTTAGCACCTTTTTTTTTAAAGCAATTCACCCAAGCAAGGCGGGAGTACCACTAATACGCAAGGGCTTACAGATGATTGAGAACAAGCGTAAAGAGGTATATTTGGGAAAAGGATGCACAGAAGGACGGAGAACAAGCTCGGTACTTCATTTCGAGATATTCCAGGTTTGGTTGTAATATTTAAGTGACGAAAGTAGTAGTTGCAAGACGAAATTAAACAGGTCATATCAGGACACGGAGACGAGGTCCTTTTGAGACGTCACTCACCGTGTGCAAACGCGAAGGAAAAATTATATGGGTAACGAAAACAGGGTTATAAAACAAGACGCGTGTCTTATTTAAAGAAAAAAAATCAATTTAACCACACTAAAAAGTTCACGGGAATTTGTGTCCTGTAAGTTATATAGTATATTCAACATTATAACTAAACAAGAGTTGCTACATTGATAGATAAACCAATCCAACCGAACCTGACAAATTAGCATGTCTATGGCTACATATCCTTAGATATACATCTATACAGCCAAATGCATAGCTAGATACACGAAACATTAAAGGCACATCCTGTGAATTTTCATTACCCTTCTTAGAATTATTCCATAGCAGTGGATATTTGTTTACGAAACTTAGAATAATCTGACACAAGGCGACAATCGTTGGGCGTTTTAGTGAACTTTAACTAGCGAAACGATTGAGGTCGTTGAGGTCCTCGCCAAATCTCTCCCTCACTCTCTCCCCATATACATACATATATATATATATATATATATATATATATATATATATATATATATATATATATATATATATATTACCTAGATTCTTGAGACAAAATCGTTCTTCAGTATGTCTCAGTCTAGGCAAGTTGTTATTAATTTCACTATTCAAGAAAATAAAACAAAAAACATTGGTAGTAACTTAAATACATGTACTTGCTAAAATAATGTTTAGAGAAAAACTAAATAATGTTGGAAAATCCATTTAAATATATGTATATATATATATATATATATATATATATATATATATATATATATATATATATATATATAATACATGATTGTATTTTCCCCCAAATCGGTCAACCAAGATAATTTTGTGAGATAAAGTATTTTAAAGGTTTAATTAGAATAGAGAAATTATATATATATATATATATATATATATATATATATGTGTGTGTGTGTGTGTGGATGTGTGTGTGTGTGTGTGTGTGTGTGTGTGTGTGTGTGTGTGTGTGTGTGTATGTATTAAAAAGCATGCCCACTTGAAAAATGGACATAACCAAGAAACTTCGAAGTTAGGGAAAACAACAATAAATTAGTATTTAAAGTTAAGTAAACTTTTTATATAATATTCTATATTTCTGTGGGATAATTAGACTTTCTTTTCAATCTAGACATATTTGTTATTACTTTAAAGTTATTTTTGGCTGGATACTCGTGTTTGAGTGGATACCGTTTTATTTTATTTAAACTGTGTGAATTATATCTACTATCCTGCACATTCAAACGACTTAAGAAAAGGTACTCACTGCCAAGTCTTTTAAAAAAATCAGTTTCAAGTGAAACCTGGGTATACACTAAAAATAATGTTTAGATTAATGATTTTATATATATATATATATATATATATATATATATATATATATATATATATATATATGTTAATCGCTAAAATTTATCTGTCGAGTTAAAAAAAAAAACATTAATCCAATTTGTGCATCGACGATGTCTCACTAGATTTCTCAATAAAATGGTACATAGTCTGACCTAAAACTCTAGTCATATCGTATTACTAACATTCTCTCGCAATTACTCGCGGGTCCAGGCTGGTAATCATCTCCCTCGACATGTAAGGCATAATATTTACTCGTTTGAATTTTGCTTCAGCAGTGAAAAGAAGACGCGATGCATTAATAACGATTTGCAAAGGAGAAAAGCTCCAAATGTAGAAAGCTCTTTGTAGAAAGTAAGGCACGACTAAAAATGAGAGCTAGTTTCTTTAAAACTAAAGATGAAGCAAATTTCAAATCAAATAACTGAACACTGATTAAAGATGCTAACAAAGAATCTTTAGTGCGTGGAGGAAACTTTATCCGTCACATCACCTGTGTGTATGTGTGTATGTGAACGCATGCGCAGTCGCATGTGTTGATATTTGTTTATATCAAAATTCATGGTCTCGGCAGTTGACTACTTCCGAAATGAAAGAAAGAAATCACAGAACAAACATATTTCATTGTCACAATCTATCTATCTATCTATCTATCTATCTATCTATCTATCTATCTATCTATCTCATTCTGTTCATGTAAATCTTGTGTTGCTTCTAGCAAGCTACCCACACACACACACACACACACACACACACACACACACACACACACACATATATATATATATATATATATATATAAAATATAGTTTTAAGGTATGGTATATTTATGGGTTAAAGTGCTTAATATTTGGGATAGATATATAAATGTAAAAGTATATATTGAAGTCAACACCTAGCGATGACAGTCTGTTTAATGGTTATACGTAATCGATTACGTATAAGTAGGAAACTGTCTGTTGTCGCTGGGTGTTGACTTCACTGTCCAATTTATATATATATATGATAATATTTATGTATATTCATATATATATGTGTGATAATATCTATCTATCTATCTATCTATCTATCTATCTATCTATCTATCTATCTATCTATCTATCTATCTATCTATCTCTCTCTCTCTCTCTCTCTATATATATATATATATATATATATATATATATATATATATATATATATATATATATAATCTTATAAATATAAGTAATTATACTCGTCTGGAAAAACCTTAAGTGTTTTGGCTTTTAGATAAACCAACCAATCCCCAAGGAAAAATAAGGAATAAGAAAAGAAAGAACTAAGAACATTTAATTCAAGCGAACACAATTGTCCAGAATCCAAGCTCCGAGTCCAAAGAAAAAAACCTCCAACACGAGTAAGCAAATATAACTAAGCAAAGCGCTCAATAGAGCAAAATTAAGCACGGAGTTAAAGAGCCAGGCAAACCTACCTAGGTTTCACCTACGCGGATTGTCAGGGTATATATATATATATATATATATATATATATATGATAATAATATAGTTTTAATGTATGCTAGATTTATTTGTAAAAGTGCTTAATACCAGTGTATGTATATATAGAAGAGGATACGCGAGTCGAAACCTAGTGGTGACAATTTTTTTCCGAGTGAAATTGATTGAGGGGGGGGGGGCTCTCAAACTTTTAAACTACTTGAGAAATACAAGTGTAATCATTTTTATTGTTGTAAAAAGGAAAACAAACGATACAGATATTACGACAGAAAATTAAATCAATAAAAATAGTAAAAAATAAGATCATGATGTGTATGTTCTAGCACTCCACAACTTCCAGCCTTTTGTGCCTGTTAATTTTTTATAATATTTCTCCTTGTTCTACTATCCATTTTGTTAAACAGGTTACTCAGTGTTTTCTCTTACTTGCACAATGCCCTATGCATGTTAGTTTTAGCCCACGCTCTTTTCTCGCGATAAATTTCAGCTGTCATGTTTTTATAACTCTCTGTTTAATTTTCTCTCATTCGATTTTTCACAAAACTGACTCACTTCTCATATCATTAAAAAAAAGTTAAAATGTTCTAAAGTTAAAATGTTCAATCTCAGTTTATTTTTTATAGTTATCAAGCGTAGCATATTACGGCATAAGACAAACGATTAAAGATTATGTTGCGCCAATATTTCAAGTGGGAAAACATATCAACTATAAATCAAAACTATTGAACTATTCCGCTATTACCTGAAGCTGAGCACAACGTCTGGCTTTGACGGGAAATACACAGCTGTTATACGCAAATCTATAGGGCCATGACTTCCGCCAAAATTTACATTTTGAAATATCATCACGATTTGCGTAACGACTCGCAAATATATTATAAATATTGATCTATCGAATGTACAATTTGTAAGTGATAGAAAAAGAATCATCACTTATGACTTGCATTCAAGGGATTTATGTAAGAAGGGGAGTGAGGATGAAAACGGATCCTTCATCTTTGCAACTTGGTAGCCTAAACGTAGGGGTTTGTAGTAATTTAAAAGAAGATCTATATCTCTTTGGTGTTAAACAACAAATTAGGTGTGTGAAAATGTCCACAGCGGCATTATTAGAAATCTAGAGACTGAAAACATAGTTAAAAATTAGTTTCTCTAGACACACACACACACGCGCACAAGATATATATATATACATATTTATATATATATATATATATATATATATATATATATATATATATATATGTGTGTGTGTGTGTGTGTATGTATGTATGTATACGTACATATATATATATATATGTATATATATATATATACATATATGTGTGTGTGTATGTGTGTGTGTGAGAGAGAGAGAGATGTGTGTGTATGTATATGCATTCATTTTTCCTAAACATTAAACAGCTTTGCAAATCTGGACATACAACTTGATATTGAGCGCTTTTAATGCATACGATCTTAACAAATATTTTGCTGTTTGTTTAATCTGGCGTATATATATATATATATATATATATATATATATATATATATATATATATATATATATATATATAT
>OZ038484.1:44546580-44566580 GCA_964036315.1 Acanthosepion esculentum
GTTCCCATGTTCCACATTATTATTATTATTATTATTATTATTATTATTATTATTATTATTATTATTATTTCCTTTGTTTTCTGATGTGTATACATTTCGTTCAGTTCCCCCCACCCCAGAGATCTAAGGTTAGAAATGGCATCATGATAGTTTTTCCACTGACCAATTAAAAACAAAAAAGAAAAAAACACAAACAAATTTTATTATTTTTTTATTTATATATTTGTTATTATTAATACTTACTTACTTACTTGGGTTTCTGTTGCATACACATTTCCTTCCGAGTCCTAAAAACTCTCTTCGTAACATTTTCGTAAAAAAAAAACACATAATGTCAAACATTTTAAATATATAAAGCTCTTGGTAAACTGTAATTGTGAATACAATTTTTTGCATTTCTTTAAGGCGTGGTCTACCATGGTCTTCAGTGACTTTATTGGAGCCTTTTCCAATCAATTCGTGGGCTCCAACTACAGGGGGAGTTATTGCTGTTCTTATGTGCCACATTTTCGAGATTTCTATGACATGATTCTTGCATTTTGATAGTTTTGCGAAGATTTTCAAAGATACATTGCAATCTGTAGGGACTGCCACGTGAATAAAAAATTATCATCATTATTATTATTATTATTATTATTATTATTATTATTATTATTATTATTATTATTATTATTATTTTCTTTGATATCTGGCGTTTACACATTTCTTTCCAGGTCCCGCCCAGGGACCTAAGGTTAGAAATGGCATCATGACATTTTCCACTGCAAAGAAAAAAAAATGAAATAGATAAAGCCCTTCGTAAAGTGTGGGCTGTACTTGTCAGAACAATCTTTTGTATCTCCTTGAGGCATGGACTTCCAGGGATCCCTTCAATTAGCCTATTGGAATCTTTTCCAACTAGTCCAAGGGCTCCAACTACAACAACAATTATTATTATTATTATTATTATTATTATTATTATTATTATTAAGCTTAGAAGCCTTGCTAATAAGTATTGCATTCTAACACAAAATTCTGGTGTGATTGTCTGAACAGACAGGGCTACTTTCTGTTGAATTTTATAAAATCAAATTTAATTTTTTTTTCGGTAAAATAGATTTCTCTATCTTTTACGGCTCTATCCAGCATTGATGCGAGCCTCGTTATTGAACTTTTGTTTGCAGTCATGTGAAACGCCGACATCTTGATTATATCATTTTCACTTCGAGTTACATATCCTATGTATTTTAATTTTTGCTGTTGCTGAAACTCCTCATGTGATGTGGTTTCTCTTATTTGGTATAGATCTTTGTGCTTCTGTAGTGTCAGTCCACGGCGTTCAAAGAAGGATTGTTCTCGCTATGATCTACAATCTTCTTACTAAATTCGGAATATCTACAAAAGTTCAGCATATATTAAGCCTGAAGCAATACACAGACTTTTTTAAAACTCAATTTTAATTAAAAATTTTAGCCTCTTCAAATGTTGAACATGAAATATGCATGAAACAATGTTTAAAGATGAGAACTTGATAAAAAAAATACGAAGCTGAATTAAAGCTATCCGGTGCTAAAAATGCAAAATTGACGTTGGTAAAACTCGTGATTTACAAGTTTGGAGGGTCAACTCAAAATACTTGCGTAATACTTCATAGGAGACGTTGCATTGTCAGATGTCATGGTTCAGAGGCATACAAAGTTGGCTTGGGAGTAACTGATAAATTAAATACCTCCGCTTATAATACACGTACCATATCTTAAGTGTCACTGACTGATAAATCAGAAACGAACAAACAAAAAGATTAAGCAGTGGGAATATTACTAGGATTATTTGTCTATGATGATTCTTACAATCCAAATGAACTAGAAGTCTTGACAAAGATGCTTGTGTCAACGGCTGACTGGGTATTTATAAACAGGCCAAGAATATTTTAGTGTTTTCCTTCAGTATCTTTTCTGTTCTCGATTTTAGGATTATTATTACAAAAGTTAATTTTAAAGACGTGTAGAAATATTTCCACTACTAGAATATGAAATGAGCACAACTTCCCTTCAGTACAGACATTTACTTGTAAAACCTACGATACTTATGATAGTATATTTATCTGAGTCATGTTAACCTTCCGTTAGTTATGTGGGACATTGTCACAGCATTTGTTCTGTGGGGTCTTCAAGCACACCATTTGAAATGTTACTGATATATCATTAACGACTTAATTTTCTTATCTTCAGTGTTACTTCTCGCTTTTATGGCATAAAGAAAAAAGAAAAAAGTTTTATTTTGAAAGGTCGAATTAAAAAGTCAATATTAAAAAAAAGATGAATTTGTTTCAAAGATTCAATTATGCCAAAATATATGTTATTTTATTTTCATTATGAGCTTTTAAACAATCTATGGTCAATTGTGGAGTTATGGATAGCGGCTCGGATTGAGGAATCGGAGAGCCGAGTTCGAATTCCAGTCGAATCCATTACATTCACTTATGTACTATTACCCTTGAGAAAGGTATGAATACCATTCTTCTTTCCCCAGCTATGTGTAAATAGCAGGACATATCGGGTTCTATAGCCTTGGATGGCAACTGGTCTACCGCAGAAAGAAATGGCAACCTACTGCGGGGAAAAAAAATCTGCCTCGCCAGTCATGTATCGAAAGATACATGATCGCCTAAGCGTGTATCACGCATGGCACATAACAGACGGAATGATCGACGGGGAGTTTATTAAAAGAACTGGTCATGAAAACGATTATTTGTGTAAAATAATCGCCATTTTCATTATTACGCTAGGGAATTAATGCCATATATATATATATATATATATGATACAAATATAGTTTTAAGGTATGCTATATTTATGGATTTAAAGATTAGTATCAGGTATAGAGCGTATGTAAATATAAAAGTGGACATTGATCTCAACACTCAAAAAATGGTCAACCTGACTCCTACTAAACTGTTTTTGTTTTTCATATTCCAAACAAGGAGTAGAAAGTTACTATGATATTTACATAAATCTATGCCACAATAACTACAGCCTGTTTTTTTTTAAGGTCACATAATTTTAATTAACACAGATATTATGACTAAAACGAGAAACTCCTTGTTACTTGAAAAAAGTATTCAGAATGCTACTTGACTCATAATGAAAATTTGATTTGTTATTAAATATTAAGTATTAAACATTTTGTGTGGCGATCGTACATAGCAAACATGGTAGCCAGCTTTTATTCAAAATAATAATCTCAATAATACTGAAAGCTGTTTTGAAAGACTGATGTTATACACTCTTTCTTCTAGTAAATTATTTTGTTTGGGACGTTTCCAGACTTAAATAATTCAAATTGTCTTTTTTCTACTATTAAAGTATCGATTGATAAACAAATTTAATTAACGGAGCAGTTGGTGTTCTTTTCACAGAATCGACAGACGGCTTGCGCGAAAAGAGGCCTTTAAAAGTCTAGATTTCAAGCTTGGAATGCTCCTATTGAGGAGATCGGGACTATATAGTCTTTAAAAACACATCAAAATCGTGCGAGTTTTAGTTTACTTAATTGAATACTTGCTACCTTCGAAATGACTAAGAGGAGCATCGATTGTACTTGATGGGTGAGTGGATCTAACGTGAGAACACTAACCGGATTGTTTGCTTTTCTGCATCGCTGGGCACAGCCGCCAAATAAAGCATAATCTCTAAAATTAGGCTTCTATATAGGTGTGCTCCACTGTACGCTTCAGTGAACACCTATGCTCGAAGACGTGCCCAAGTGACTGGATTCCGACCTAAATATCAGAATACTTAGAAAAATCTATATATACAACAAAAAAACAGAAACAAATCTGTATTCACATCTAATCTTATAAATGTGTTTGTACACACAGACACATACATACATATATATATATATATATATATATATATATATATATATATATATATATATATATATATATATATATATATATATAATGCCTACATGCAGATAATTTTACTCATCTTTATTTAAATCATATTATGTGTAGACTTAATCCTTATCAAGGTCTCTATTTAATATATTACCATTCAATTTTCCTTTTAATAAATTCGTACGAACGAAATTTTGTCACTAATCCTGTAAATGTAAGTTAATTAAACAATACACTTAAAACGTAATTAGACTATAATTAATTTCAGTTTTAATTTCTGGAAACAGGAGCTATCATTATATACACTATTTACATACGGGTTATTGTTCTCATGTTTTTGTTGTTGTTATCAAAACGTTTCGACCGTTGAGTACTCCGAAATTCCTCAGGGGTATGTCGATCCGAGTAACTTAAAAAGTATATAAAACTGAAGCCTTTAATTTAATATACGGATATAGATTGATATCTCATTTAGTACTTATAATTAGTACCGTAGTTCGATCCTTATTATGTGTGGCACGCTTTCAGCTAGTGTTGTACTTTGTACTCAGAGAACCTAACGATTAAAGGTAGAGAATTTGGAATCAGTGTGTCGAGTTCAAATTTCGGACCTGTCCAGATTGTATTCATTTTATACGAAGAACCTTGTATGAATTCTCTTCTTAAGTTTGTTGAAGTTATCTTACACTTTATAGAGCAAAAGAACAACGAACTTACTAAAGCAGCACGTCTTGAGATCGGGCATTGCTAAAATTTACATGCATTCATCCCGTCAGAGTATTTTGAGTTGGGTTGAATCTGTCTAATTGTGTTTTATACCGCACTTTTAATAATTCAGACACTCGCTTTCGAGAAACAGTGACTGGTTTTTACATTGAAAAAAAAATCATAGATAAAAAGTATCCATTTCTTTTTCTTTTGTTTTTAGTGAAATAAAATATTTTTCTTTGACCATTACGTACGATGGAAAATGACAAATTATCAAACGCAGAAAATGTGTTCGATGAATGGCTTATGTTGTAAGCACAAATTTGTTCAAATCAGTTTCTCGTTTGCGTTGAGGAACAAATGATTTTCTAGAGGTCACAGGTGTCAGGCCTTCATTGCAAGCCAATTTTCTAACGATTGGTTTTACAGGAAGTCTTGAAAAATTACATTAAATATACATCTAATAATTACCATTCATATCATAAACTGATACAGTTGTAATTAAGTAGATGGCAATTGGTTTCGATTCTCAGTGAATGACAATTTTGACAGGCTTCAAATTTAACCTAAATTTGTTTAATAATTCCATATCCCTTCAGAACGTAATTGATCCAGGCTCCCCGCGGATTATGTTTCGTTATTAATCACCAAAATCTCTTGGGAAAGAGACTGGAGTGATTTCCTCATTGACTTCCCCATAGTGTTTAGAATTCAGATATTTTATTCCTCTATACTTCTTGCCATCCAAAGTGAGAGAGACCAGTCTAATCAACTATTTAATCCATAGCTGGGAGGTGAGAAGAAAAAATGGATTTGAATAGTTCGGAATTTGATCTCGGCTCGTCGGTTCCTCTTCCGGTGCTGATAAGAGTTATGCTACTCACAGGGCATCGAAGCTTATGAGAAAAATAATTGGGAGTTTGTTATTCAAGCAAAGTACGTCTGATTCATTCCAGATACAAATCAATGAATTAAATACTCCAAAGTGCACACACATACACACACACACACACACACACACACACACACACACACACACACACACATATATATATATATATATATATATATATATATATATATATATATATATACATACATACATATATATATATATATATATATATATGTTCGTCTATCGTTCGGTTCACACTCCTCCCCACTTTTTGAACGGGTGTAGGGGTTTATCCTTTTTCTTGGTTAAGACTATATTTCTGGTTCCTTGTAAAATATTTTTCATTCTCTTTCACTCCCAGCAATCCCTTGAATTTTTGTGGTATCATCGCCTTCCTTGGGGTGAACTGATCTAATATATAAGTGAACATTGAAGTCAATACACAGCGACGACCGTTATTAAAATCATCCAAATCAACAAAGAAGTAAACCAATTAAGTAAATAATTAACAAAACTAGGGATGATAAATTAATCAATAATAAAAAATGTGTAAAACACGTTAAAAAAAACATTATAAAATAACCACAAAACTGCATTCGGATCCACAATTATTTCTACCCTAGAACAATTTGAAATATAACCGTTACCGCTGAGCATTAGAAAAATACAACAGACCTACACATAATGCTCCATTTCCAGCATATGCATGAATAGTCGAGTCAAAACACAACGCACATTGCATGAAGATTGCATTTATGAATGAAACCGACTGTCGTTGCTCAGTGTTGATTTGAATGTCCACTTTTATATTTACATACGCTCTATACCTGATACTAAGCATTTTAACCCATAAATATAGCATAACTTAAAGCTATATTTGTATCACACATATATATATATATATATATATATATATATATATATATATATATATATATATATATATATATATATATATATATATATATATATATATATATATATATATATATATACTGAACAATAAAAAATATTAAAATCTTCAGACACACTGGGTTGTATATTAATATTCTTTCGTTTTTATTAATATTTCATTTAGATTCCTCAACTAGTTTCGGCCAACATGGCCATCATCACGAGAAAAAAATTCTGCTTGCTGATAGCAGTGAACTACAGAAATGAATGTCTTGATGGAGAAAATGAACTTTTGTCTGTAGATTTCATTTGTTTTTTTTATTTTTATTTTTTAACATGAATTTTGGTCAGACCTTGTGTTGGTCAAACAGTCTCTTTTAAGTTGTTATTTAAGGTAAGAGCTGGATGGATTCATGCTGCTCTGAATTCCCTTGGTCAGTTTGACAGATTTATTGGTTCTTGGGAAGAAGGTGTGTCTCTGTTAAGTGCGTGTGTGTGTTATTTTGTTCTTAGGGAGTGAGTGAGTATGATGTGTGTAAGCGTGTATATTACTCTGGGTGTGTGTTATCATTTGGCTCATTAGGGAGTGAGTGTGTATGATGTGTGTATATATATTATATATTTATTGATATATATATATATATATATATATATATATATATGGCAATAATTCCCTATCGTAATAATGAAAATGGCAATTATTTTACACAAATGATCGTTTTCATGACCAGTTCTTCTAATGAACTCTCTGTTGTTCATTAAGTCTGTTATGTGCCATGCGTGATACACGCTTAGGCGATCATGTACCTTTCGATACATGACTGACGAATCATATTTTTCCCGCAGTATGTTGCCATTTCTTTCTGCGCTAGACCAGTTGCCATCCAAGCAACTTCTGGTCTCTCCTGCTATTTACCCATAGTTTGGGGAGAAGAAGAAGATTCATACCTTTCCCATGGGTATTAGCACGGCTGGAATTCGAACACGGCTCTCCGATTCCTCAATCCGTGTCGCTATCCATTACTCCACCGTGCCTCCTCCGTATATCACCTCGTTGAAATATTATCCTGAGAAAAAATCGGATCAAATTTTAGATAATATTTTTTCAGGCTACATACATTTTGATCCATTATTGTAAGTTTGAATAAACCATACATGCAGTAGAACTAGATTTCCCAGGTTCGATCCTCATTGCTTAACTCAGTCCGCGTCAATGTTTAGCTTTGTAAATATTATGCTGCATATCGCATAGTGATTATTAGCATGTTAACTCAGACCGCCAATGCTAGTCAGTTCGAACTTACATTTTGTGCTCCAGTATTTTGACCTTGTGCCAGACTAACCTAAGTTTCGGATATCTCAGTTTATATATAGCTTAACTCCCAACCTTTATGGAATCTATCTACATATATGAACAATATTGCATTTTCAACACCTCTTCTATATGCTATGCCTGTTCAAGACGTCAGCGGTCATAACTACACAACTTCTTATGACATGTGATAACCTTTTCTATGACCTACCACCAATTTACGCATACTCGTTAAGTAGGTTTCTCCGTGTGCAATCAAGGTTTTGTGAGTATTAAATTCTGTAGATCCTCTTTCCTCATTCAAATTGTCAAATTTACTAGCTTGTAAAAGAAACAATTCTAAAACAAAACTATACGAAAGTATTACCCTTCAATAGGGAAAGGACGGTCATAAACTTAAAAACATAACATACGCTATATTAATAGTGGTCTAAAAAAAACTGCAATAACTACACGGCAAATTAGCAAGGAAAGCAAGAAGAAAGGACTAACCGTTAACTCTAAGTTGACCGAATATATATATCAACAAGAGAAGCAGCCAAAAGTGTGTACTTCAAACAACGGAATTGAACAGGTTTTGATATTTAACTATCTCGGCAGTGTAGTAACAGACGACGGAAAGCGGAACCCAGGAAACTGATGGCGCATTAGATTAGCGAAAGTCAACTTCCCGAAATTAATCCAATTATTAAGACTGATAATTATTGATAGAAACAAAAATAACAACTACCGAACAGAGATATTATAACTATACGTCTGTATATTAGTGAATACTGGATAAGTACCTCACAGATGAAAAAAAAACAACTTAAAGATGTGGTTCTACAGATGCATGATGAGTAGAACCTGGACAAAACACATGGACAACGAAAAAGTTTTCAAAACTCGAAAGCTGTAAATGCAATTTTGCATAACATCAGGAAGAAAAGTTAAAATTTCTAGGATATATCATATCATATATATTATCGGTAAACGCATGTCAGGCTATATGACGGTTCGGATTGACGCATATTTTCGATGAGAATTTCTCGGACATTCAGGCCGGTAAATGTTGTTAATACTGTTTATTATAAACAGAGCATTTACTTAAATATGTGTATCTATAAAAAGAACGTATAAACATAAAAAAAATGTCTTAAATCTTTAATGACTAAACATTTATTGTAATGGACCGAACGATAACATGAAGGTGAATGAAAAATTTAACCACATACCTAGAAATGGGATTTTGGGGCAACGGTATTGGATGACATTTCATTATACTAACATTGACATTTTTTGTCACGTTCAGCCCAGGCAAGGCATTAACGCCACTGAAACACAAGGGGTCACTGAGTATGGATAAATTACAGAAACACCACTAAGGAGCAAGCAGAGAAGAGTAATCAGGATAGACGTAGATAGCGATTAACATTGCATTTAAATTCTCGAAGATTTGGCTGGAAAACATGGAGGCGGACGGGAGTTCAACAAGTAAGAAATGCGAGAAAATAAACATTTAGCATAGAAGTTACGGTTGCATCTAGCCAGTTCAACTGTATATCGATGAAACATGTGACCGGTCTAGTAAATGTATTAGCTATGAGAGGTTCATGACACTCACAAAGAAGAATTATCAATATATTAGTGTTAATACTGATATATGAAACATTAAAAAACCTAAACGTTCTAATAAAAATAACGAAAGACAAATTACACCAAATCCTTACTGGCCAAGATAAGAGCTTTTCTAGAATTGTTACTTACAGTAATCCGCCTTATCCGCGGAATAGATATCCAGCAGACGCTTGAAAAGAAGTATAGTACTGAACTATATATATATATATATATATATATATATATATATATATATATATATATATATATATATATATATATATATATATATATATAAATTGTGAGATCAGCCAATCACGCTATCTGGGTTTCAATCTTTCGATGTCTTCGAACGATATCGGTTAAAATGCATAACATCAGAAAGTGGAAGTTGACATTTTGTCCTGAAGATGCTGAAGGATTAAACCCAAGGTAGGATGATCGTATTTCTATTTAATTTAAAAGCTCTGCTTGTTAAATTTTTAATTTTAATTTTTTTTATATATGTATTGAGCACTTTTTAATACAACTTTTTCCTGGTCTAATTAAACTCGAATAAATGTTTTATAATCATATATATATATATATATATATATATATATATATATATATATATATATATATATATATATATATTAGTGTGTCTGTATATGTGCGTATATATATGTGTTTACATATATGTGTGTTTGCATACACGTGCATATATATATGTGTATATATATTTCTGTTTACATACATGTATATATATATATATATATATATATATACATGTGTGTGTATACATGTGTGTATGTGTGCATATATATATATATATATATATATATATATATATATATATATATATAATATGGATAAAACAACTGAAAAAAAAAAAAATAAAAACAAAAATATATATAAAAACATATAAATAAATACTTTCGCAAAAAAACACCCAATTCTTTTCAGTTGTTTTATCCATGTTATATACATATCAAGAAAGTATACGTGGCTTCTCATTATGATATATATATATATATATATATATATATATATATATATATATATATATATATATATATATATATATATATATATATATATATAGATATATATAATATATGATAAAATATAGTTTTAATGTATGCTATATTTATGGGTTAAAATTCTACTATCAGTGATAGAGTATGCAAATATAAACGTAGTCATTGAAGACACCCAGCGGCGAGAGTTTTTCATGCTGAAACGCAATAGCCAAGCCATACGATTGGGTTTAAGCGCGAGACACAATGTCGCCTCTAGATTTTGGCTTCAATGTCCACTTATATATATTTTCTAAACATTAATTTATAAATTATTCAAAATAATATATTAAAATCAATTAGTACCCATGAAAAAGAACAATCGCAGTATGCAGTAACCAAAGTGAGAATTAAAAAAATGTCGTTCTTACCATAGCAACTTCATCATACGATTTGTATTCATTTTCTTATTAAGTTTAAAAATTTCACATAAGAAAGCACTTTATGACCTCACTCCGGTTTACTTTGAACTATTAAATAAACAGACTTCGACTGTTTATTTCTTGAACTCTCCGCGAATAAGTGAAACTATGAATACAAAAACCGCGTATAACTTATGTACTTCACGGCCAAAATCTCCTTTCGTTTTTAAGTAAAAGATAAGAATTAAAATATTGATTTTCTTAGCAGGCTTTCTCCAATGAGAAGATGTTTCAACACCGATCTTTTTGACAGCATTTCACTCTTATTTCCTTAATGGCGTCTTCTTCTCTATGCGCCACACCTCTTAAGGACGTAGGCGATCATGGCTCTCCACAATTTCCTTTCCTTCGTGGTTCTTAATACATTTTGTCTATTTATTATTTCTCATAAACCTTGTTCCGCCATCCATTTACTCAATCTCGCTAAGTTGGTTATGGTTATTTTCCAAGCGTAGCTTTGATATGGCAAAAGGCCGAAAGTTTGCGGCACCTAGTGAGAATCGAACTCACTATTCAGCCGTAACTGATCAACCGAGATAAGCTTGCTAACACGACGTTGAAGTGTCCTTAGGATTTTCTAAGCGTAGCTTAGATGTGGCAAAAGCTCGAAAGTGTGGCGCACCCTGTTAGGGTCAAACTCACTATTCAGTCGTAATCGTTCTATTGAATCAAGCTGGCTCACTAGGACACCAAGTAGAGGTTCCCCCTTAATTTGCTTATGAGTTGTTTTCCTCTATTCTTCTTGCCTTCAATGCGTCCAGTGAGTATCAAACTCTCCAATCCCTCTTTCCCCATTATTCGCCTAAGAAATTTCTCATCCTGGAGTTAAGTACTACTTCTTTTGGTTTCCATTTTCTCTAAAACTTCGTCGTTACTCACATATTTTCCAACATTCACCACTATATTGGAAATGTATCACGTAACATTTGGGTACTCCTTTCTTTGTCTCTAACGACGTTTTTCTGTTTTCTTCATACTCTGAAATGCATCACGAAGTTTTTAAAAATCCCAGGTGCCTGGATACGCAGCATTTATACCATTTGTTGTTGCGCATTTAATCGTCGCCCATACGATTTATTAAACGCCGAGGAATGGCACCCAGGGCATTTATTTAGAGTGGGACCACAAGCGTTAGAAAAGGAACTATAACATGTTTCGTTATCTTGGTTTGCGTTTAGCATGTCATAACAATGAGGATAGCATGGACCGAACATGTTAACAGCGACGAGGTTTAACAGAAAATGGAAACAAAAAAGAAACTTATACTTAACATCAGGAAGAAACATTTCTTTGGTAATAATGACAAAAGATGGCTTAGGAAATCTGTTACTCACAGGGCGGATTGAAGACAAGAAGACGAATTCCAAGAAGCCAGGTCTTTTTCTCAAACAAATACAAGCCTGGCGGCACACAATCTCAGCTAAAAAATAATGTCATCCACCAAAAGTAAATTCATTAAAACATAGAAAATTCGTCTTCCTTTTATCAAGTAAAAACTGCAGTTTATATGCGAGAACAAAACACCCCTCCCCCAAAAATGTCATCAAAAGTAGTTGTTATTATAAAATATATGAATAAATAAAACAGGAAAATATTAATTTTTGAGTTTGTTGCTTCAGACAAATTATATTAAAAATCTGTTGGTCAATGATCTAACCACAGATGATCACATCAACAGAGAATATTTTGTTCTACCTTTCATTGAAACAGTTTTATACACAAACGTTTATCTTGATGTTATTTTTCTATATACTTAATGAAAGAGACGTACATATTTAGGAATGTGTTACAGAAAATAATAAAAAAACTCGATTTAGTAAAACACCCATATAAAATAATATATCCACCCTTCAGTCAAAAAGTTATTTTTCTTGTTGATAATTAGCCCAATTAAGTTTTTTCCCTCCTTTTCATGAAAACTAGGAAAATGGAAAATCCAGTCGAATGTTGCATTCATAAACAATGGCATATACTGGACATTTGTCAAAGCTAGAAAAAATTTAATTCTCACTGCTGATTGAGTTCGAATTTAGGTAAAAACCACAATTTTGAATGCAGATTTTCTAAGCAGGCATCCACCGATATTTAGAATATTGATGTCATTCAATATTTCTATATCTTTTTAATCTGACGCTATTCTAAGCCGCCTTCTTTTACTTCTCTGTGTCTTGTACCTTCGAAACCTTGGCGAAAATGGTCCTCTACAATAATTTTTGTTGTTATCTCTCTTAATTCTTCCTCCGCCATCCATTTCCTCAAGATCTCTAGGTAGGTTGTGCGTTGTTCTTCTCTGTCCAACTTACCTTCAATCTGTCCCGCGAGTATCAAATTGTCCAAGCCGTCTGTCCTCATTATGCGACCTAGCGTAGTAAATAATTATTTTACACAAAGAAAAACAAGTTGAAATTAAAGAGGAATTTCATTGTATGAGAAACGGTGAGATATCAGCATAATTGTCTCCAGTGCTAAAATCGGGGATTCGGGTCCTGATAAAATCTAGAATTTTGAAACCTTACTGTTCAAAATTTCGAGAAAACATGAAACATTAGTGCTAAACTAAACTTTTAATCATATTCAACCTTGTACTAAACACAAACATAATTTCACTGTCCAATGAAAATCCCAATATTGTCATACTCCGGACCTTAAAGATTTTGATGTTATTTTTGGCAGATCTAATATCTCCACTTATACTTTTCCCATTTGTTTGTGTCGTACTACTTAAATTTAGTATTTGATATGAGATAAGTTTACAATTTCTTTAATTTTTATGCAAGAATTATTCTACATTGTGTTACTTTTCTTTTCGCTTATTTATTTTATTTTGAAACAGCGGGTGCTGGGAGATTTAATTCACTCTTAATATATATGAGGTTCACGTTGCATTCTCAGAACGCGAGGTTTTCCGTTTTTCGGATTTTTTCGTAAATCAAATTTCGCCGTTAGACATTTGGACTAGTTTATCTACAACACACTTGTATATCGTTATAATGGGACCTCACATCAGTGAGGGTGCCGGTGTGCAAGTGAAACCGTTGAGAGGAAGAAACGGTGCACATTCTCTCCTGATGGCCCCAATTTAAATATAAATTCGAGAGGAACATATCAAAAGAGATTCAGTGAAGTCATATGCCGTAGAGAAGCTCGGTGGAAATGTCATTGGCATGAGGAGCATTACACATTCAGCTCGCTTCAGGTGAGTTTCAATTAATTACTAGTCATTTCCTTCTTTTATGGCGAATAAAAATTAACTTTTAAATCATCCAAATCAGTTCCGTTTATTGTTTTAAAAAACTCCGAAAAAAAACGAGTTAGTTGAAAAAGTTACTCGAGGAATAAATAACGCAAACATAATTAGAGTTATCTATTTAAAAAAATTACGATTAAGTGGGTTTTGAAAAGTTCTCTGCCAGATCTATTTCTCAGTATCTGACTAAATAACCCAATACCAGAATCTTAATCGTTATGTTTGAAGGGCTTCTACACCTGAACGAGAACATTTCAGTGGCGTTTCATATTATTATGGATGTTTGTATGTACGACAGTGAAGTATCTGACCGATTCCCTGTTATTTGAAGCTGGAATCATTTACGTTTCTGACAGAGAAACATATCAAACAGTAAGGAAAGTGAAAGAAGTGGGAGACAAAAAAAGAGAACATAAATGAGAAAGATTAGGAGATAAGGGAGCTAACATAATACGAAAAGATTTCTAGGCGAAAACAAACTATAAATAAATGTAAATAGATGAGAGAGAATATAGAGAGACTAAAGAGAGAGCGGAAGGCTTGATGGTTGGATATGATGAGACAATGACCGAAAGATTAAAAAGCAGATAGAGATAGAACTGTAAAAGTTATCATACATTAGAATGCTTCTTTGTGATAGGCTTACGGCCATATCACGTTGAAACACCGGTTCTCACAAGATCACCCAAGTTAAGCAACGTCGAGCCTGGTTAGCACCTATATGGAGTGACCGCTTGAGAATACCAGGTGTTGTAAGCTTTGGTGAGAGCCGAGTTCCAATTCCAGTCGGGTTCGTTATATTCAGTTACGCGCAAATATCCTTAGGAAAGGTATGAGTCCATCTCTTCCCCCTCCCCAAATACGGGTCAATTAGTATGACTTTTATCAGTAGATTATTATTATCTCCGAAAAATTCTTGCAATCTAAAAACTTTTTCTAGCATTAAATAACCTGCAAAATGTCGATAATAAATAAAAAAAGAAATCGGTCGATAACGCGCAAGAAAGATAGATGAGTGACGTCACCCAAAGTATAGGGTGACCCCAAAAAACGGGAACGTTTTAACAATCCAATAAAACCAAGAGTGATGGAAGAAAATATTTAATTCATAGTAATTGAAACCTTAAAACATGCCATTTACTAAAAAATTATGGAATTTTAAAAAAAATTACGTCCTGTAGATGGCGTCCTCCTGTACGAATGCATTCTTGAAATCTGCTGTTGAGATTCCTCATTGACTGCTGCAACATCTCAGCTGAGACACTGTGAATTTCATTCTCGTTACTAAAATGGCGAAATGTTTACTTGCTAAAGGTCACTGTCTCGCAGTGTTGCCACTTGCCCATGTCTGGCAATACGCACTTCAATAATTCCCGTTATTTTTGGGTCAGCCTGGATTTGAAGATCTTGTTAGACGTACAAAATTTAATAATTGTATACATGACAGAATTTATTTAAAAAAAAAGGAAATAAAAAGGAGAAAATACAAGAAACGACCAAAATACAAAATAGCAGAAAAAACGGAGAAAAGGAAAAAGATAGGAGTTTGCCTATTAACACACCTGACTCTACAGAACTCAGTCAACGAAAATATTTGTGAATCCCCTATTTCTTTTCCGGAAATAAAATTACTCCTTATTTGAAATAAAATTACTCCCTATTTGAAATAAAATTACTCCCAATTTGAAATAAAATTACTTCCTATTTGAAATAAAATTACTCCCAATTTGAAATAAAATTACTCCCTATTTGAAATAAAATTACTCTCAATTTGAAATAAAATTACTCCCAATTTGAAATAAAATTACTCCTTATTTGAAATAAAATTACTCTCAATTTGAAATAAAATTACTTCCTATTTGAAATAAAATTACTCCCAATTTGAAATAAAATTACTCCCTATTTGAAATAAAATTACTCTCAATTTGAAATAAAATTACTTCCTATTTGAAATAAAATTACTCCCAATTTGAATTAAAATTACTCCTTATTTGAAATAAAATTACTCCCAATTTGAAATAAAATTACTCCTTATTTGAAATAAAATTACTCCCAATTTGAAATAAAATTACTCCTTATTTGAAATAAAATTACTCTCAATTTGAAATAAAATTACTCCTTATTTGAAATAAAATTACTCCTTATTTGAAATAAAATTACTCTCAATTTGAAATAAAATTACTTCCTATTTGAAATAAAATTACTCCTTATTTGAAATAAAATTACTCTCAATTTGAAATAAAATTACTTCCTATTTGAAATAAAATTACTCCCAATTTGAAATAAAATTACTCCCTATTTGAAATAAAATTACTCCCAATTTGGATTAAAATTACTCCTTATTTGAAATAAAATTACTTCCTATTTGAAATAAAATTACTCCCAATTTGAAATAAAATTACTCTCAATTTGAATTAAAATTACTCCCTATTTGAAATAAAATTACTCTCAATTTGAAATAAAATTACTCCTAATTTGAAATAAAATTACTCCTTATTTGAAATAAAATTACTCCCAATTTGAAATAAAATTACTTCCAATTTGAAATAAAATTACTCCTTATTTGAAATAAAATTACTCTCTATTTGAAATAAAATTACTCCCAATTTGGATTAAAATTACTCCTTATTTGAAATAAAATTACTTCCTATTTGAAATAAAATTACTCCCAATTTGAAATAAAATTACTCTCAATTTGAATTAAAATTACTCCCTATTTGAAATAAAATTACTCCCAATTTGAAATAAAATTACTCCTTATTTGAAATAAAATTACTCCCAATTTGAAATAAAATTACTCCCTATTTGAAATAAAATTACTCCCAATTTGAAATAAAATTACTCCCTATTTATCTAACATGCATAGATAAGAAAAACATGGACTTGTAACAAAAGTTGGAAATAATATATTAAGACTGAGAAGATAAAGTAAAAAGGAAGAACAGAGAAAATAGATGACCTTATTTTTGTTACCAATGCCAGAGGAATTTCCAGGGGTCCCGTTAGCACAGATCATATCGACGTAAAATAAATAAATAATAATAATGCGCTTTCTTATTGACATGGCGTTCCCTGCAGATTTTAAAGTATCGTTGAAGATTTGCAAAAAGAACTATCAAAATACGAGCATCTTGAAGTAGAAATCTCAAAGATTTTGCACATGAGGATATCAACAATTCCAGTTGTAGTTGGAGCCTACGTATTGACTGGAAAGCGTTCCGATGGACTAAGTGAAGGGATTCCTGGTGGCCTATGCCTGAAAGACATACAAAAAATTGTACTCACAAGTACAGTTCACACATTACGAAGAACTTTAGCTATGTAAAATTTGAGTGATCTTCGGTTGTTTTTTTTTTTTTAAATGATCAGTGTAAAACGTCATGAAGCCCTTTATGACCTTAGGTCTTTGGTTGGGAAATTTGTATACAACAGATATCAAAGGAAATAATAATAATAATAATAATAATAATAATAATAATAATAATAATAATAATAATAATAATAATAATAATACACAATACACACTGACAGAACAATCAAAGCCAACCGCCCAGACATTGTTATTAAAGACCACAAACAAAATAAGTGCTTCCTTATTGATATAGCAGTCCCTGCAGACTGCAATGTATCTTTGAAGATATTCGAAAAACTGTCAAAATACAAGGACCTTGAAATAGAAATCTCAAAAATGTGGCACATGGGAACATCAACAATCCCTGTTGTAGTTGGAGCCCTTAAACTGGTTGGAAAAAATTCCAGTAGGCTGATTGAACGGATCC
Organism: Acanthosepion esculentum; assembly: GCA_964036315.1. Classification (NCBI taxonomy): domain Eukaryota; kingdom Metazoa; phylum Mollusca; class Cephalopoda; order Sepiida; family Sepiidae; genus Acanthosepion; species Acanthosepion esculentum. The sequence goes on from OZ038484.1 coordinate 44,564,375, forward strand.
CTGGTGGTCCATGCCTCAAAGAGATACAAAAAATTGTTCTGACAAGTACAGCCCACACTTTACGAAGGACTTTATCTATGTAATTATTTTTTATTTTATTTTTTTTAATTTTTTTAATTTTTAATTTTTATTTTTGCAGTGGAAAGTGTCATGATGCCATTTCTAACCTTAGGTCCCTGGGCAGGACCTGGAAAGAAATATGTAAACGCCAGATATCAAAGGAAATAAAAACAACAACAACAACAACAACAACAACAACAAAAATAATAATAATAATAATAATAATAATAATAATAATAATAATAATGATGATGATGATGATGATGATGATGATAATAATTAAACTGAACAAACAATATATTCAGACCAAGTATATGAATTGCAAAAAGTCATACTTCTTTTATCTTCAGTAGATTTCTCTCCATGTAGTGACCAAAATTACATTTTGTTCACCCTGCTTCCACGGTGCCCAATCTGTTTGCCTCTTCTGATACAAAAAAGAAACATACAGGCAACTGATAGTTTCTCCCTGGTTATATCTATTTGCATGTTCTGTTTGCATCTACTGTCTCTTGAAGTCCGCGGTTGAGACATGGGAACACCTCGTAATACACAACGCGAAAGCAGTCACACTACTACTACTACTACTACTACTACTACTACTACTACTACTACTAATAATAATAATAATAATTATGGCAATAACATTGTATCTCTTTTCATGAGCAGGAGCAGCAGACGAGCATCATGGCAGTTTTTAAAAGAAGTTAAATTTATTTTGAAGTATGAGGCAGGCAAGGGGAGCTGGGAGTCACATCTATACCTTTTCACTTTCAATTTGAGATTAGTAACTTGATAATAATAACTTTCAATTTGTGAATATTAACTTTCAAAATGGAAGACTAACTTTAAATTTGAAATTAGTAACGTTTGAACCAATCGAATAGAAAATATAAAAAATAATTTTAAAGAAGTAAATGATACAATCTTAATTATAAATAAAGCATGTCAACTGAAATGTCATGTCTTCCAGATTTAAGGCTTTCGTGATTTTGCCTTAGAGACTTGCAATGAAATTTGAGCACATTGTCCGTGGAAGCTTTGTATGGGCAGCATTTATATAATTTTTTTCTAGTGTCTGGAGCCTATGCTCCTTGAAGCTCAAGGTTAACTCTTCACTAATTAGAATTTTGGGGGTATTTTCAGTCAATTTCCTCTTTACTGCAGCTTTGAAAATTGACGAAACATTTTCGATCAGATTGAAAGTGACTATTCCATTTGGAAAGTTACTATTGAAAATTACTATTACAAATTGAAAGTGAAAAGTTAGTTAGTTATGGAATACTCTCGATCGTCTGAATCAACCTAAAAGCATTTCTAACTCGGCCTAACCTGCTTGGCTATGTGCAACTTTTATCAAAATCTATCAACATATCGAACATATTTGGCTGTGATACATGTGCCTGCTATACATTTATCATCATCCCAGGTGTCTGATGGGATATCTAGAACTTCGTTCATTTGTATCCCCGTATCAATGTTGGCAAGCTGTTCTCTTCCCTCCCCCTCTCTCTCTCTCTATCAAATAATATTAATAACAATATCACCATCATTATAATTACTGTTATTGGCATCAGCAGCAGATAATTATTAAGTTAATCGGATAACAAGAGCCTGAAGCCTGAAGTACAATTTCAAGACTTATTCCAATGAATGTTAGTTAGAAACATGTAGGGTGTAATGAAAATGACTGATAGGTAATCTCCGCTCTTCTGTAGGAGAGTAAATGCTGGACTGCTAACTCATAAATGAAGAGGATACAATGAAATTAAGGTGTGGTTCCACAGAAGGATGCTGAGAATACTATGGACGGAACATGTAAGCAACGAGCAAGTTTTAAGGAAAATAGAAACAAAAACAGAATACTTATAATTAAAACCAATAATAGGCAGTTGAAATGTCTTATATCCATAATGAGAAATAAAGGCTTGGAGAATTTGACACTCACGGGACATATTGAAGGCAAGAGGCGCAGAGGGAAAGTGCATATGTAAACGTGTGACAGAAAAGAGACTATTAGGTAATGCGATAAAAATTGCTTAGATTAACAAATAAGAAGTTGTGGAGCGCCACGATCATCCACGTTCTGAACAGATACAACGCTTACAAGAAGTATGGGTTGGAAGAGTTTTCAAAATTAAACGCG
>OZ038484.1:44571580-44576580 GCA_964036315.1 Acanthosepion esculentum
GGAAACTATTTGAAATTCACGAAAGCTATAAAATATGCAAGTCTCTGCATTTTAAATTCGTATTGGGTTATTTCCACCTAAAATATTATGCGAATATTTTTCTTAATGTTTTTAGTTTGCTGCTGTCGAGACATTCTTAAAGGATGAAATATCAACATCAATGGGAAATATTAAACGAGGTTGCAAAAGTAACACGCTGAAGATGTTAAGAGATTCACTTTAGTTATTAGTACTTTAAAGCGTTATATTTATTGAATACAAATATTTTTTATTTCCACCTAAAATATTATGCGAATATTTTCCTTAATGTTTTTAGTTTGCTGCTGTCGAGACATTCTTAAAGGATGAAATATCAACATCAATGGGAAATATTAAACGAGGTTGCAAAAGTAACACGCTGAAGATGTTAAGAGATTCACTTTAGTTATTAGTACTTTAAAGCGTTATATTTATTGAATACAAATATTTTTTATTTCCACCTAAAATATTATGCGAATATTTTTCTTAATGTTTTTAGTTTGCTGCTGTCGAGACATTCTTAAAGGATGAAATATCAACATCAATGGAAAATATTAAACGAGGTTGCAAAAGTAACACGCTGAAGATGTTAAGAGATTCACTTTAGTTATTAGTACTTTAAAGCGTTATATTTATTGAATACAAATATTTTTTATTTCCACCTAAAATATTATGCGAATATTTTCCTTAATGTTTTTAGTTTGCTGCTGTCGAGACATTCTTAAAGGATGAAATATCAACATCAATGGGAAATATTAAACGAGGTTGCAAAAGTAACACGCTGAAGATGTTAAGAGATTCACTTTAGTTATTAGTACTTTAAAGCGTTATATTTATTGAATACAAATATTTTTTATTTCCACCTAAAATATTATGCGAATATTTTTCTTAATGTTTTTAGTTTGCTGCTGTCGAGACATTCTTAAAGGATGAAATATCAACATCAATGGGAAATATTAAACGAGGTTGCAAAAGTAACACGCTGAAGATGTTAAGAGATTCACTTTAGTTATTAGTACTTTAAAGCGTTATATTTATTGAATACAAATATTTTTTAATAAGCGTGATTTAACGTCTTCGAGAGTCTTAATAAAAAAACAATGCACCTTGTGGCAAGTTTCGTGTCTGTGTGTCCTTTCTAGTTGTGGTTTAACCTAATTAACTTCATTTAAATTTATTAACACGTTTTCTCGGTAAACAAAAAATATTTTTTACCACATACATATTTGTTTTTTATTTGTTTTTTGTCATAATAAATAAAACACCAACAGTCTCGCACCTCTCGCCTGTGGAACTCCCTTCATCATTCCTGTTTCCCTGACGATTATAATCTCCAACTATTCAAGTGTAACGTCAATCGACATCTCCAGTTGCCTTCATCTATCCTTTATCCTTCTCCACATCCTTTCCTCTAACACTCCTATTTGCTCTCGGTCCAAATTTTCTTTTACCCCTAGTGGCTCCCAGCCTTGCCTGGGGTGAAAAGCTTAAAAAAAAAATATTAAAAAAAGAGAGCATGTAGATCTTTAAATGACGCATCTCATTTGTGCCTGCATGAAAAGAAATATATTATTTCTGAAAAATAGTGATTTATTAAATCAAAGAAAAGAAACAACAAATTTTGTAGAGATTGTATTATGTTTTCTTTAAAAAAAATAATTAATTATAAATTTTTTTTCCTTGTTTCTGAATAAATTGAACTCCATTTATTTTTGTAAAATTGCTCTGAAGATATGGACATCTGAGTCTGAAAAATAAATGATCACCTGACCGAATGTTTCTTTTTAAGAATTCTGTCTTCATTAGTATATTGATCTTTTCTTACATTAATCTATCTTTGGATTTATATCCTCCTTGGAATTACCCCTACTAATCATCAAGTGATATATATATATATATATATATATATATATATATATATATATATATATATATATATATATATATATATATCAGATAGAGCATATCTGTAAATGGACAATATGAATGAAGAGAAATGAAAAACTTATCTTAGCCGACGAATTTTCTCCTCTAAGCGATTTTATTGTAAAATAATTACAACCACATCCAAAAATATTATGGACATGATCAAAACCACAAATACCGAAAACAATAAGAATTCTGAATCAGGTACATACAAAATAAATTGCTAGACTTGCTTGTCACAATATATTGGGTAAACGTGCAGAAATTAAAAAATAACGTATCTATAAATGCAAGAGAACTGATACATAATAATTTATCAAATACATTAGTTATATATAGAAATAAATTCAGCCACAACGTTAAGCTAGCGAATGCTACACTTATTAAAAAATAAAGTAACTACATACTTTCGTTTGAATTTAATTACCTCATGTCCATGAACTTGCTTGACATTTCCGCTAACTTGATGAATGAGTAGTTATATCTAAAACTTAAAAAAACCAATAACATTTTTGTTCTTGAAGTGAATACTTGTCACAAAATAAAATCCCTACATCTGCTTTGATAAAGTCCCTCAGAGGACGAAACGCCTCGGCTCAGATAAGTTTACATTTTGTCTTTATTCATATATATATATATATATATATATATATATATATATATATATATATATATATATATATATATATATATTATTCACTGTTACATTAGAACATGTACATACCAATTACAAAATTGTGCATCTTGTTTCAACGTTAAAAAGAAAAGTTTCTTCAGGTGTGAAATCACGATATATATATATATATATATATATATATATATATATATATATATATATATATATATATATATATATATATATATATATATTGAATTTCTGCTTTATACAAATGTGGTTAAAAATAAAGAAGGTTCTTTGTTAAGGTTTTTCAAAATTTATTTGTATATATTTCGGACCATTTTTTCTTTTCGGGTGAAAGATTATATATATCTTGTCCAATGCCGGAGTACTTTCGGATTTCATAAGACATTATCAAATATTTTTTATGCTCTGTTAGTTTCGTTGTATTTAAAATTTCATATCGCGTTTCCACGCTTCATGTCAGTTTTGCAAAATAACGCATTTCATATTTCAGTTCGTGTTGCGCCATTTTCAATTTTTCTTTGATCATTTATTTATGAAATATATTTACTAAGTTAATTCCAAAATTTGATAAATCTTTTATTGATGTTGAGTTGTTTGATTTGTTTATTTAATGCTTCCAATATTTGTAGCCGCTTTTACAGTTTATGTAGTAAAAAATTTGTTATGTCATTGGTGTGGATTTGCATGATTTATTGTAGTTTTTTGTTGGACCAGATAGTGATATGAGATATATATATATTGTGTGTGTATTTAGGCAGCATTTCTTCATTAATGTATGTTTCGTTAAATAATATAGACAAGTTTTGTCTATTTTATTCTTTCGTATTGTCGAATAAGCTTTTTAGCATTATCAATGAAACACGAAAGAAAATCACCATGTTGATACATGTTTTTATTGTTAGTCCTGTGTCTGAGCGTTTGGTTTACATATGCCATCATCAGGGATTACAAGTACATTACAATAAATTAAATAATAATAATTACAAAAATTACCATCTTTGTTATATAATTTATTATTTAATTTATTGTAATGTACTTGTAATCTCTGATGATGGCTTATGTAAGTCGAAAGCTTAGATAAGATTAACAACAAAAACATTTATCAATATGGTGATTTTCTTTGGTGTTTCAGTGATAATGCTAAAAAGCTTATTCGGCAATATGAAAGGAATTTACTTAAAATAAATAGACAAAATTTGTCTGTATTATTTAATAAAACATGCATTAACATATATATATATATATATATAAATATATATATATATATATATATATATATATATATATATATATATATATATATATGAGGTGGTATTTTCTAATCAAAACTTCACGGAATTTGAATCGAGATTGAAGCAAATGCCGGGTTCCAATCTGACCATGGTCGATTTGTCAGGAAGGAGATTCCTAATATTTTCGGACTGGAGAAATCTTTGCGAGCGTGTGGTACTTTTGGAAAGAGTTGACCCAAGGCTTGTGAGTGAAATTGGGTAGACGATACCCCTGGGGCCGTCGATATTTCTGCTAGCACGAAGTCACATGTCATCGTGACCGAGGGTTTGAGCGCGCTCGCACTGTATAGATTGTTGATCACGCCGACTAATGTCTGCTCAGCATAGTTGCAGTATAAAGAGGTGGGCTCTGTGGGTGCTGAACAAGCACAAATACGCCTAAGCAAACGTCTGCAATAGGAACTGTCTAGTAGAGGGTTATCCTCGATTACAAGTGGCCAGCTGTACATATTCATAGATCTTCACAACTTCCAGATCAATTCTTTTTCTATGTGCCGTATCCTTTCAGGGTGTGGGTGATCGTGGCTCTCCTCAACTTCCTGACATTTGTAATCATTAGTAAAGTTTGACATCTTGCTATATCTCCTAATCCCTGTTCTGCCAAACATTTTGCACACACTCGTTAGGCAGATAATGCGTTAATTCCCGCTGTCCTTCTTGCCTTCAATATGCCACGTGAGTGTCAAATTTTCCAAGCCTTCTTTCATCATTATGTACCCTAGACATTTAAACTGTCTGCTTATTTACCACCTTTTTCGGGGCAGTTGATTATATTCCAAAGTGATTATTCTGAAGGTGATCGTGGAGGCTAAGTATTTTTATGGTTACATTCTACTGAATTCACACACACACACACACACACACACAAACACACACACACACACACACACACATACATATATATATATATATATATATATATATATATATATATATATGCATAAATATAAAACGGTCATTGATGTCAACACTGAGCAATGACAGAATTTGTCCTGCTTGAAAGCAATTTCCATTTTTTCATATGTTGTCATTGTTTACGTTAAGATATATTTCGTGATTAGATATGATCGATCGATAAAAATTGTCAAAGTCTTGTGTTTATAAACAGAAATTCGGAC
>OZ038484.1:44584080-44659080 GCA_964036315.1 Acanthosepion esculentum
ATAAAACAATATTAAAATGCAACCGTAATCGAGAGAATTTGGTTATAATCAGTTGAATATATTTTTGTTATGTTGGTTAATACTCGCTTGTTGATTTAATGTCTAATATAAGACTTATAGGACAAAAACTCACAATAAATTAATACATGTGTTGACATAGGTCAGGTTTCTACTTGAGTCAATAGCTCCAGTTTCTACAACATTCAAAAGCTTCGCATAGATCTGTTTTTACTCGAGTCAAACGGTCTGGTTTGTTCTTGAAGTAAAATGCAGGTATAAGTGTAGTTTATTCTTGATTCAATACGATTAGGTTTCTATAGTTGGCATCGGGTTGGTCTTAGTCAATAAGCCCTGTTTCTATTTTAGTTGAAAAGTAGATATAGACACGGTATTTGCTTGAGTCAAAAGTTAGAAGATAAACACAGCCTCGAAGGTAAATGTAGCCACCTAAGTTGGGTGGAACGAATTCTAAGTACTGCCGACATCTGCTGAGTACATGTAAGTTATGAATGTAGATTTGCATGCTGGGTAAGATCACACACACACACACACACACACACACACACACACACACACACACACACACACACACACACATTCATATATATATACCGAGGGAAACAGCAAAATTGTCCAAATCGTGTAACAGCAAAATTATCCATGTGTTCGATTAAGTTTGAAACATTGTATCTTAGAAATGATTAAAGATACCTTTCTGGAATTCTCCGAAGTTTTTCTAACATTATTGAACTCTACTTTGAGAGGTAAGAATGTATAGTTATTCTCCAAGATTAACAGAAAAATCATGATGAAATCAATCATAAACAAAAATGATAATGTTCATTATTAATTAATCAAATCTAAGGATTGGAAGCTCATGAAGGAATGAAATAAATTTGAAAAACAAATGTTATTCTAGGATAATTATCCAACTTATTCAAGATTTTCTTCGCCCTCTCTAACCTTCTAACTTTCTGTCCTCTTGTAACAAGGTGTCTCACACGTTTCACCTACAATTTTATTTCTGCTCGTTCGACTGTCAGAGCTGAAACTCCTCTCTCACATTCCAAAAGACTTTTGCGTGAGATAGAGCAAAGGAGAGCAATTAGAAATGATCTAAGTTGAAATGATGACCCCGCTTTCTGTTGTGACCCCCTGATCCAGTTTTCCTCTCTACTGTTCCCTTAATTTTTAAACTTATTCTCTGTTCTCTTGAATGAACTTTGAAGATGGAAGCCAGAGTATGAATGTTGGTACTATTACTGAAGGCCTGAATGATTTTTTCATCTTACCAGTGTTCAGTCGAGAAAAGAGAAAGTCTGGCATAAAACAATTTTAAACACTTATCTTTCTCGCTGAATAACGCGAAGGGTTTATCTATGATTCTTTCGACAGATAGCTAATCATTTTATCTGAAAATCTGGTATTTTAGATCTGTTATTTTAGATATGAAACATTTGGACAATTGTGCTGTTACACCCGGTATATATATGGCGTTTCATTTAGACGGATGATATATCGGAGTGTTTTATTAAGACGGATCAAAATCAGCAGTAAATAAACCAGTGTTATTGGTGAAAATTTATTTATTTCTCTATTGGATCATGCTATTTAAGTCATGGCAATTATGTGTGAAAAATAATATCGCCCGCATATCCGCCAAATCTGGAAAAAAAATTAAAAAATCATTAGACGCTTATTGGAACACATTATATATATATATATATATATATATATATATATATATATATATACACACACACACATATATATATATACACACATATATATATATACACACATATATATACACACACACACACACATATATATATACACACACACACACACACATATATATATATATATATATATATATATATATATATATATATTCACTAGTAGCGCAATATAGATATGCATTATTAAATTAAATTCCAGCTATATCATTTTACATCGAGCACAATTTTTATGTGTGTGTGTCCCTTTAAAATGCCTAGATTACGAATGTTGGTCATCAAACCACATAAAATCAATTCTCTAGTATATTGGCGCAACACAGTCTTTCTCCATCTTATTTATTTGTATTAAACTTGCACCGAACGAAACTAAACATAGAAAATTTATTTTAGGAATTTCTATTTTCTCGACTAAAAAATTCCCACACGCTTCTTATATGACCCTAATCTGTGGGAATCTGTTAACAATCAGTTTGAGATACTTACCCTTCAAATAATAGGTAGCAACCCCGTCTTGATGACGTCGTGCAACGATGTACAGACCTTTCACTGCAATGACCACATCGTATCTTTTACAGATATTCGTCATATATCGATTTAATAAATGAATTAATAAATTTTAACATGAGTCGCCTCATTTACGATCCGGATCAGTTCGTATGCAATGGCGAAGTCATAGCAGTATCTCCGTTCATCTGTTTTGTTTGTGGATTAATAATTCCTCATGGTGAACATAGACATCTCTACATGTATATATGCTAGCCGTAGGATAAGCAGGCATGATAACGCCAATCTTACCAGCTAATCCGTTAAACATCTCAGCTCCATCGTCTTGAGGACGACAGATAGTAAAGATATACGATAAACGAAGACTACATGAATGCACATAAATGGGACATCAGATTTTTTTTATTAGTGAGTTCTCTGTGACGATGGAATCTATTCTAAATATAGACCCCATCACGGACGTGCCGATTAAGAATTATTTCAGAATTAAAGAAGGGTAACCAGCATTGGGAATTCCAGCATTGGTTTTGTTTATCTGGTTTATTTTTTTTACGGAATATCAACACCTCAATGGATTATGTACTGCTGAAAAGATTTTTAGGATAGGTTCGTATGAATAGAATATGTATTCTTTGTAAGAAATCAGTTAGAAAGATTAAGTTTCATTGACGTATTTTTGTGACGAGGCCCTTTGTCGAGAGTCTGGTTTATGGCTTATTGCTGTTATTTTATTTTCAAAAATATATTGCTCGTATTCTTACTATAGAAATCTATTTTTATACTTTCATGGTGTTTTGTCCCCAATTTGGGGGTTAGCTATTTACCCATACGTGGGATCCTAACAGTTGCTGCGACCCCGGATCAGGGTAGACCTGGGAACAACAGCAATAAATAAGTGGTTCCAGGCTCAACAAAACCTCCCGCTAGAAGGCCTTGCACTGGAATAGATTACCTGAGACCAGGTTGTTAAAGAAACGCCGGGTTTAACCTCATGCAGATACGGGTTAACTTTTGGAAACTTGGTAGATAGACCTTTTAGCAGTGCCGTATGAGATGTAGAAAAGGAAGTATCAGAATTTACTTTAGTAGAACTGTATTTGATTCGTTTGATTTAGGGCTTGACATAGTTGCGATGACAGATGATGAATCAAGGCAGCCAAGCAGCAACAATTGATATGTTTATAAATCTCTAGATATGTTACCAAAATGTATAGCGAGAGATTTAAACTTCATTATGGCATCGAGATTTTCCGGTGGGGACTCCTGCATGGCCCTGATCCCATTCATAAAATGGCAAGACAGTGGCCCTGATATTGTGCCCCTGCTGATGAGATAGCTTCGTTATGCGCTACTCGAAAGTTCGGATTCCAGTACTCTCAAGAGGGTAAAGTTAACCCAGGAAAAATGGCCTCTAACACCTTTAATTAAGAAATAACCAATCCAGATAGACAACCATATGCAGACCTACGACATTAATTGAATAAGAACAGGGTCTACTTCCAATCAAATAATATTACCCGTCTTTGACTTAATCTTCTGGAGAGATATGCTCCAGAGTGTATTCTCTCATATCAAGCTAAATTACGAACTCGTACGCCTTGGGTTTTGTGGAGGGGACGTTCAATACTGACATGTAGGTATAAAACATTATTCACCACGTGTTGCTGCCATTCCTGCAACATGGATGTGATATACTGTTTCAGCAGGATATCTGCCGCTCACGCAATGTTCTTACTTCTTGGCATGTTCTATAATCCCCTGACTAGCGCGATCGCTCGACCTGTCTTTCTCTTATTGGACATATGCGACACATGGTGGGAACACGCCTGAATTGTTCCTACAACTCTTGATATATTATCCAACAATTTACAAGATGTGTGGAATAACATGTCACAGGTTGCTGTTCATCAACTCTCCTGTCGTATTCATGTGAGAAAACCGAGCTGTGTTTAAGCTTGTGGAAGATATAAATTGCCTGGATGCAGACGGATTTCGACGGAAAACGAGATTCTGAACTCCATGTACTCGCTACTGGCTACAATGTGCTACGTCAGGACTACATACTTGGAAGATATACAACGTTTTAATAAAAAAGTACCACTGATATACTATGTTGATATGAATATTGTTTATAGCTATATGTAACCATATACTTTAATACTCTCTGAAAGTTACCGTAGCTAAGTTTTAATGAATGAAGTGTTTCATGCGACGTCCATGCGATAGAACATATCGGGGAAATAGGTGCGTAATCAAATCTGCTTGTCGACTACGTGATTTGTATTCCTGTTGTTATAAAACTGTTATATACAGTATCTATGAACTCTAATAGGTATGTCCCAATCCCCATAAATACGTTGGACACTATAGTAAGTGTGGGTAATATGCTCTCTAAATAGTCCACCACTGGCTGTGGGTTTCATACTGGCGAATATTGTATTTTGTTAATGTTATAAAGATTACCATTTCATTTCCAAAATCCGATTTGGTTATTCCTCATCCAGTAACCATTTCTAGGTTACAACACAAACAGATATTAATAATAAAAAGATGGATCGCATATAGGCATAGTAGTGGCAGAAATGCTTCATCTCACTTACTGTTTTTCTTTATATCTCTTTATCACACACTCACACACTTATATATATATATAATTAAGCAAATAATGCAATTTTTAATCCGAGATTAGTTCTAATTACTACAAACATTTCTTTTAGTAAGTACATGTGTTTGACTAGAAATGCCTGTTATTTTAAACAGTTAAATTAATATCAGTCAACCCAGAATTAGAAACGGTCTACGAAAGAAAATCAAAAAAATTTTAAGCGCAAGTTTTTCCTTAACAACTACATCAAAGGAAACAGTACCGAAAAAATATAGTTTAATTTATTTACTTCAGAAATCATTATCTCTCATTGAGACCTTTCGAATTTTAAACCTGATAGCTTTTTTAATTGTTTTTATTCTCGTACCCGAGGCACAGTGAAGTACTGGATAGCAGCTCGAATTGAGGAATCGGAGAGCCGAGTTCGAATTCCAGTCGAATCCATAGCATTCAATTACGTGCAAATACCCTTGGGAAACTTATGAATCCTCTTCTCCCCCACAGCTATGAGTAAATAGCAAGACAGAACGGCTTCAATAGCTTGGATGGCAACTGGTCTACCGCAGAAAGAAACGGCAACCTACTGCGGAGAAAAATCTGCTTCATCAGTCATGTATCGAAAGATACATGATCGTCTAAGCATGTATCACGCATCGCACATAACTGACTGACTCGTAAAATACAAAGTATTTTAATTTTTAAAGCAGTTAATGGAATTTAAAAAAATAACTTATATAGTAATTGGAAATACTTGAAATGATCTAAAACAATATTTTTTTAATTCCGACATTATTCTTATTAATATAAATTCTATTTTTCTAACACACACACACACACACACACACAATACATACATACATACATACATATATATATATATATATATATATATATATATATATATATATATAATCGCACATTAAATGCTGGTGCTAATAAAATAGTGTTCGATGTAAAATAATATAGCTAACATTTAAATTAATAATAAATATATATAAATATATATTGGGCTACTTGTGGGAATTCATATATATATATATATATATATATATATATATGCATATAAAAATGGACATTGAATTTACCACTCTGAAGTGATAGTTTCTTTCATGTTAAACGCAATATTGATTGCAATAGACGATTGCCGCTTGCATGAAACAGACTGTCGCATCTCGGTGTTGACATCAATGTCCACATTTATATTTACATACGCTCTATCCTTGATATTGATCACTTTAACCGATAAATATAGCATACCTTAAAAGTATATTTTTTTATTATTATTATTATTATTATTATATATATATATATATATATATATATATATATATATATATATATATATATATGCACATTTCATTAAAAATGACTGACAAGGTGCTTTTATTTATTTTTTTATATAATTTCTCGTGCGATCTAATAAAGTTTTTCTTTTCAGAGGATAAATTATATAAAAACTATCCGAATGTTCTTTTTATCCGAGCGCTTTCGGCTATACATTTGGTCATTTTCAAGGATTATATTTCAACTGTTAGAATTAGAGATAGTTTGTTATATATATGTTTTTATATAATTTATCCTCTGAAAAGAAAAACTTTATTAGATCGGAGAAATTATATAAAAAAAGTAAATAAAAGCACCTTGTCAGTCGTTTTTAATGAAATGTGCATGAAAGAAGGATTGCTGCCTAAATACACAAATATATATATATATATATATATATATATATATATATATATATATATATATATATATATATATATATATATAAACTCTCTGCAACAAGAGTAAAAAAAAAATTAAATATTTCAGATTTATTGTTTAATTTGTTAATGATATAAATGAATAGTGCTCACATATTTTTAACGCATTTAACACTTCATAGCCATAGCATAACACACAACCGTACGAATAAATAAAAACAAGTCCTAGAACGTTCCATCAATTCCTAGACAGCTCCAGAAATTCATAGAAATTAAATTCGGATTTAGAAATTAAAGAAAATAAACTTCTTCCTTATTTTTAACAAACGTTCCTCGAATTAAGATGCATGAAAAAAAATCCATTATTTTACAGAAAGTCATAACCCTAATATATGTAATTGCGACATAACCCATTACGGTATCTTTGCCCAAATCTTATTCAATGTATTTCTTTTAGTTCAGCACTTTAGTTGACATCTGATAAAGATCTTGATAAAGGTGTGATTCGGAAGTGTCTTTCTCCTAGACTGGTTGGCAACCACGTCTAGAGAAGCCAGTCTACTGTGCTATTTACCGAATAACTGGTTGAAAATATGGATTTTTTTTCCGTTTCCCTATTGTATTTACCTGTATCTGAATATAAAGAACTAACCTGGAATTCGAAGTCGGCTCTCCGAATTCTCATCCGCGCTGCTATCCATTACACCTCTCGAACATTCACGTGTTTATACATATATATATATATATATATATATATATATATATATATATATTGGTTATACATTTATATAGGCCATACTACAACATATTTGACATGAAGACTCACACTACACCTTTCTGACCATAGCTCAGTTAGATCTCATTTAAATACTCATGGAGACCTACTGGACCCTATTCATAACATACTTGTTGACAACACAAATGTAATAACATCATCTACATGTAAAAATGGGTAAAAATAATGAAAGCCTTATTAATAAAATAAAATAAAATAAAAAAACAACACTCAATAATATCAAATATGAACACAATATCTTTACCGTTTTTTCAAGATGGACATATATAAATGCATACATACAACAATATATTTCTTGTTAACAGTTAATATATTTCAACCTTGAAAATGGCTAAATGTATAGACGGAAGTCCTTAGAAAGAAAGAACAATTGAACATTTTTTACATAATTTATCCTCCGAAAAAAAAAAAAAAGAACGCATGAGAAATTGTATAAAAACGAAATCAAAGCACCTCTTCTGTCGTATTCAATGAAACGTGCATGAAAGAAGGATTGCTGCCTATATATATATATATATATATATATATATATATATATATATATATATATATACATATATATATATATATATATATATATATATATATACACGCGCGTGTGTGTGCGTATAGCTACACCAGCAGAGGCGCATGAAGACAGTCTATATTTTCTACTTCAGTCCCCATTAGATTGTGTAAACTGATTAACATTTACCGGCTTGTAAGGTCATTAAATACACCATTTACTCCTGTCTGCGTGTTTCTCTCAACCGTCTACACGTCCAGTTCTTGATTATCTTCCGGCTGTCTGGTTCTTCTTGAAACTCGGCACCTACCCGCACCTCGCTTCCATACAGCATCCTAATTCCTCCTGTGAGAAAACGGATTCTGTTTTCTGTCTGCCTTAAATGCAATGCATTGTTATGAATACTCTCTATCACCTTGCGAAATAAAACACAGCCTGGCTAAAACAGAAATAATATAATCTTAGACCATATGGGTATTTACGAGACATAACATAGTCTGGCACAAGGACACTACTGGACGCCACCGAGAGAAGATGTTAGCCTAGCTAATTATCTTTGACGATACGCAAACCTTGCTTGACTACTTAATGTAGAATTTTTTATGAGGCATTTAGTGTGGACCAAGCTCACATATCAGGCGCAATCGTATGTAGCAATTCCGTTTCGATAGCGTAGTGCAGCAGTGTACAAACCTCTCAGTACAATGGCCATATCGTATATTTTACACATAATCGCCAGATAAATAATCAAATTCGGCCTTGTGCCACCTCTGACCGCCTGGGGCGGTTGGTATATATCCTGCAGTTGGAGATTCGTCTCCACCTGTGCTGGTCAAACTCTCTGCGATGTCGAAGGGCAGAGTGTCGTCTCGGAAAACAGCTACCCGATCCCCGTTTTATAAGGGGAGTTTTTGGCTGAGTGTACCTACAGAGGATAATGGTTATGTCCCCATTAACATAAATACAGTAGTAAATGCTGTATGTTGGTCTGCAGTTAGAGATTCGTCTCCAGCTGCGTTGGTCAAACTCTCTGCATCCGGGCAGAGGGGATCCCCAGACGAGACTATATCGAAGGGCAGAATATCGTCTCTGGAAACAGCTACCCGACACCGTTTTATACGGGGTCATCGGGGAATTTTTGGCTAAGCCTACGGGCTCAGATAACCCACATAAAATTCGTCCTTGTGCCACATCTGAGCGCGTAGGGCGGTTGGTAGATATCTTGCAGTTGGAGATTCATTATGGAATTCAATTGACTCACTTCTAGCAGTTGACTACTACGTCTACATGCCTCTGGCGAATCGTATTTGTGTTGTTCGTGCCCTAAGTATTATCGTTCATTACCAACCTTCTTGTAATTATTCTGTTCAGTAACCTTCCCTAAGTTACAATATATACCAAAACAGATTAGTGCATACATAATACTCGATTAGTAATTGAAAACTGACATTTTTTTTATAGTTATCTATGTACACAGCCGCACTAATCGAGGGGTTTCTGAATTTTACTAATAAAAAATAATTGATTCTGACAAGAATATAAGGCAGGTATGCAGATGTTGAATACATGGCCGTCCAACCATTGGAAATAACTACACACTTGTAATACTGGCTTTTTAAGCATTAACCTCTGCGAGATCGCCTTTTTCTTAAATGTGTCTATATTTATTAAGCTGAAGTTCGACTGACACGAACCGCGTGTAGCAGTCAATGAGCATCAAATTCGTTGCACATTGGCAATGACATACTAGACTGGCATATTAATAATATATAGGAAATAATCTGATGAGATAAATTAATCTTCAATTCTGTCAGACCTTTACACTGTTGTAACTGGAATTGATCATTTTAGATTAGATTAGATTAAATGAGAGAAGATGCGTTTCAGATTTGTAAGAAATAAGTTGTGAAGGAAATGAAATAAATTAGTGAAGCTTCCATTTCCGGGGTGCGCTGCCCGGTAATAACAATAAGTCGAATTAAGGTGTTTGATTTCTATTACATGACTCGGAAGAAATATAAGTCCTCAGCGGAAAACTACAAATGCTACCGAAGACAAACTTACAAACTCATAAAAATATTAACCATTGACCATACAGCAAAGCAAAGAGCTTATCTAAACGTCCTAGAGCAATTATCACTTGAGACATACTCTTGTGTACAGAATAAAATGCCGGATCAATTAAATTTTTTCTTTCGATTTTCCTCTCTCCAGCATTTTACATATTTAGAATGACACTTAATATTTTTCAAATTATTTTTCAATTGAACGATCATTTTTTTCTCGTTTATCATATATATATATATATATATATATATATATATATATATATATATATATATATATAGTTAAGTAACGAAAATCTTGGTAATCCGTATGGATAACCCTAGGAGGATGAAATCCTGAGAGCTCAATGTTAAGTCAGAGCGAATAATTTAATTTAAAGAAAAACAGACCACTTTATGGCTCCATTAGTTATAATTTATTTCACGAGAGAATTTTATTTTTCTCTGGATCTTTAGACTTCATTTTCAAAGGTGAAACGAAATTTCTTTAAATTATATATATATACTTAAATATATATATATATATATATATATATATATATATATATATATATATATATATGAGTGAGTGTGTGTATATGTGCACATGTCCTTGTGAGTATATATATATATATATATATATATATATATATATATATATATATATATATATATATATATAAATATGTATGTGTGTGTGTCTGTGTGTGAAAGAGAGCGAGAGAGATAACGTTATATATTTTTATATATGAAGAACAGTATTGGTGAAATTCTATGACAAATTGGAGAAAATTAATTTTATCAAATTTAGTCCGATGAAGCCCTGAAGGCCGAAACGCGTTACAAGTAAAAATTTTCCACTTTGTCACACACAAATATATACACACACGCGCGCACACACACACACACACACACACACACACACACACACACACACACACATATATATATATATATATATATATATATAGTGGGCATTGAAATCAACATCCAGAGACAACACTCTGTTTTATGGTAAACTGTTTCTTAACATGGCTTGACTAGTTTTTTTAGCATGAAAAGACAGGTCACGTATGGGACTTGACATCAATGTCCACGTTTATATTTACCTACAGTCTATCCGTGATATTGAGCACTTTAATATCATACCTTAAAACTATATTTTATCGTTCATATATATATATATATATATGTATATATATATATATATATATATATATATATATTGTCATCCACAGACAGACTATTTCGCTGTATCACAGCTCATCAGTGTGGCTAGACGTCCGGTTGCCTCTGGCTAGAATCGAAAACCGGCTGAATTCGCGTCAGTCGGAAATTTTACCCTGAAGCCGTTGGCGCACGGCAGAGAAGAAGGTGAATTTAAGCGTATTTATATTTAGATAAACACACAGTGACTGAGAGAACTCGATTCGATTTACCGAAGAGTCTTGCATTATTAGCCGTAATAGTCACTGTTTACAAACCCACACATCCTCCCCAGAGAGCTCAACCGAAATAAATTTTCAGGAGCATATATATATATATATATATATATATATATATATATATATATATATATATATATATATATATATATATATATATATTACTATGAATCATTCACACAAAAAGGAAATTAGTAAAGTTAATGACATAAATTGGCGAAATCATTTTGCTAACTAAATTTTAAAAATGTATTAACCCAATAACCACTCGATAAATGTTATGATCCTTGTTTTGTGTTTTTTCAATTATAAACTGTATTATGTCTTCGTTAAATATGTGTTGTGAGACCGATACTTTCCGACATCATGGACTCTCCCAGTACTATATTATTATGTGAATGGTAGTATTATGGGAGTCGCACCAGTAATGGTGCTCTGCTGTCGAACTCTCTGTTTGGCAGAGAGGAACTCGGACGAGGCTTTGCCCCAGGGCAAAGTTTCGTCCGGGGAGGTAGACAGTACCTAAACTCGTGTATACGGGTGGTAAATGGGCATATTTTTGGCCGAGTCTACGGACTCGGTAAGCCCACGTTAAACCGGCCTTGTGCCACATTCGACCCGTGTGTGTGTGTGTGTGTGTGGGGGGGGGTCTTAAATATCGTAGCACCAGTAATGCGCAGCCGCGTACGATACCAATATCGGACACCACTGGATAGTAAGCTCTGCTTACTCTTACACTATTCTTTGTAACTTTTCTGTTTAATATGTCTTTCTTACCTCTAACCCGTGTTCCGTGTTTTCCTTTCGTGGCCCCTACATCAATATGCAATTACTTTTGGCAGGTTCTCCGGTCATCATAAGCCTATTGCAGTTTATAATTTTTAAAAAGCAAGAATCATAACATTCAAGGTGTGGTTAGTTGAGTAATGCATTTTAAAAATTTAGTTAACAAAGTGAATTCGCCATTTTATAGCATTAACTTTACTAATTTAATTCTAGTATGAATGATTCATTGTAATGTAAATTAAACTGCACCACACACACACACACACACACACACACACACACACACACACACACACACACACACACACATATATATATATATATATATATATATATATATATATATATATATAACCGAAAATGTTCAAACCACTGGTATGCACATGTTTTTAAGTCAAAATAAACATTGTGCTTCAGGCTTGCTTTAAATTTATAACTGTCTTTCTCTGTTTATCTTGCAAAGAATTAAGAGTCTAGTTTGCCCTTTTATTTCAAACATACCAGCAGGGAATTGGATTTCCGCCTTTTCACAGGTCATTTTTGCTAAATAAACGTAACAGACTCGGTCGGAATTATAACTTGTCTCACCGATTCCAGTTTCTGCAACGATACCAATTAATCTCCCTGTACTTTCTACTTTAGAGAAATTTCATGTAAAGCTACATTTGTGTACACGCAGTGACGATGGAATGCAAAAAAAAATAGTGAAATTTGATCTTTACTCCACGGTGAGCTGCCTTTTATAATAGAACACGTATATTATCTATGCTACAAACTAGAAAAAAATTGTATTCTTTAATGTAAGGATTTAGCATTATCTGTGTTGAAACACTATTATGCACTAATGTTCTACTCGACATGCAGAAACTTTGATAACAAATTTCTAGAGAAATTCATTTTGATCGATTGTTCTACTTATCGATCTGTTATAGGAATCGATTTACATGTTATTTGATGATCTCCCATCCGCTTTTCATCCTTGATATCGAAGTTTATATCTTCTTTTTCTTCTTGCAGAGAATACTTGCGCAAGAACCAGAAGAAAGCCACATTTTTCTTGGATTCGATTCTTACGCAGAAAACGCAAATAAAAAAAAATCAGCTCTGAAATGGATCAATGGAATGGATCAATTGAACAGTAAAAAGAAAACATGAGCTATACCGACGATAAATAAAAGCAGTAGATCTAGGAACGGATTGACTCGAGAGTATTGGGAAAAACAGAGATTAGAATCATCAGACACACTAATAAAATATATACTATTTTGCGAGGTTAAAATTAATAGGGAAAATCTACATTGTAAGAAAGAGAAAAAAAAAGAAAGTGAAAAGCAAAAATCACGTACGGAAAGCAATAACATTTTATTGAAGTAAAGAACTGTGTCTTGACGCATGTGTGGATTTTATTTTTATCCAGATTATTTTACGTTATACTTGCAAGTCGGCAACATTCAGAGGAACAACGAATACAACGGTGTTGGGTCTCTATATGAAGTGCAGTGATTAACCAGTAAAAAACAAAGGGACATAAAGAGTCGGGATTTGATTCAGACTGTTTGTTGTAAAGTCGTTTCCTTTCAGTTTAATCTGATCACATTTTCAGACACCATCGAGAGACAATATACGCGAACGTATAAAAGAACTTGAGACATTTATTTGTGAAAGCCTCGATTTGATTGGATTCTTTTACTATCAATGTATGTGCTGTACAGAAAAAGGCAATACAGTCGCTACTTGAGAAATTAAAAGAAAATATATTAATAAATAAGAACAGGCATTTGTACTTAAAATTTATGTTTATACATATATATGTATATAAATATATGTATATATAATAGAGAGAACTAACCAAATTTGAAAATAGATTTCAACCACGAAAATCTATTTTTTCGGTTATGACTTGAACTAGGGACGGATAGAATATTTTGATTAAGAAACCGAAATTCCCCAAAAATTGTTACAAATTTAAAACAATATAAACAAAAGAAGAGTTAAGTATATATAGTTTATAGACTCAATTCAAGAAGTCTTCAAGTATATTCTTCAACTGACTTGTAGCTGTAAAATTCGATCTTGAATCTGAGAACGTTGTTTTCAACACGGATATTTAAAAAGAAGATCTACTTGAATTTGTATCTATTTAAGCTTTTAAAATAGCCGGACGTAGAAAGTCTTACAATGATCAGAATAAGACACGTCTTTTTCTATTCAGAATGGATACACAAGCATCGGGTACTTGTTTGGCGAGTTTAGGGCAAAGGACAGTATTTGGGGGCTTCGCATCCAGCCCACACCTTCAACCAGGAAGGCAAGGAAAGAATGAAGAAGACGAAAACGACGACGATGACGACGACGACGATGACGATGATCACACTACACGAGAAAAAAACACAGAGCAACCTGAATATTTTTCGTGATATCAAATATATTCTTTTCATACAGAAAGCAATACCCTGAAATTAAATTCCCAAAAAACGGTGACCTGAGCGACTGCATTTAAATCAAAACAAGCATATATATATATGAATATATATATAATATCAGTATATATTCAGGAAAGTGACTGCATTACAAGAAACTGAAATTTAATAAAAAAAAGAACAACAGAAAACGTCCAAAAAGTGGTTAATCTTCGCAGTGTGTGTCGCCATTTGTATGACTTTGTGTGTATGTGCGTGTGCGTGAACGTATGAATGAGATAAAACGAATTCACTTACACAGGCATTTTAAGGAGATGAAGACATCATTAAAATATTTACGAATCAAATTAATTATTATTTAAGTACTACAAAAAGAAAGCAGTGGTGTCCTCACCGAAAGCAAACACAACGTTGCCTCTTTCTTATTTTTTACACTTTCATTGTACAGTGAAATTCTCTTGCCTCGTTTTGACACCGATTCTTTCATCCATTTTCTTTTAAGTGAGATATAAAAATTACAAAAAATAAATAAATAAAAAGACTGAACAAATACAACTCAGTTGAACTGGCTGTAGACAATTGGCTGTGGATCATTACATCGTTATTGGCAACGGAAATATATCGCCAACCACGAAGGAAATATTAAAAAATATTTTTAAAAAAAGAAAAAAAAACCCAGAAAAATCCAAATAAACGTGGAACCCATTTTCAAAGGAAAAGTTTACCAAGAAATCACTTACAGGTAAGTAAAAATACACATATAAATATATGATTGCATATTGACTGTTTTTCACAACCATTTCTATTCTTCCCATATCTTACCTACTGTCGTAATGTCCATCGATGGAATTCTTAGAGGGTTGAAAATTATTAAATATTTACCAATATGTTGTCTATCTTTAGCTTTGCTGCGTTTTATCGTAAAACTGACAAAAAAGAAGCAGAAAAATATGGAGATGAAAGAAATATCGCAAATATTTATTTTTTGACTTTTGTATAATTACGATTTACAGTATATAAAACAAAAACATCTGTCGTATCTGTTGCTGTTACATGCGGTTCAGTATGTTAATTTTCATTGTTGTATATATATAAATCCACCAGATTTGCCAAAAAGTTCGTTCGGTTACTAAGTAGAAAATTTAATTAATAAACCGAACGAATTTTTTGTTAAAACATGATATAAGTCGATTTCTTGTCTTCGCCCACTTTTGTCTTTATCAGAAATTAATCATTGATTCAATATATACCTTACGTATAAATCCACCCTTGAATTCTCTACAATTTGTGCTGAATGATACATTTTAACAGACAAATCATTCATTTAACCGTATCTATGAAATCGCCTCACTTGAATTTCTCCAATAAATGAATGTTATATACTATGCTTCTTTTATTCGTTGATTCGAGTATTTCGCCAGTGATTCAATAATAGATTCAGCTGATCAAGTCACTGTTTTATGGAATGTACAACAATTTGGATAGTTGTAAAAGACTGATGGCCAATGAACGTGGAACAATGGATGTCGAATGCAAAATAATAAGCTTTTATGATGCCTTCTCTATAAAGTCAAACAAGACAAATTTTGTGTAAACATTCTACACTTCCAAAACATTTTCCAGTCCTCTGCTGGGATCAAATTGTCGTTTCTGTTCCCTTCATCTCCAAAAAATGTTTGTAGCCTATTGGCATAGGCTACAAATATCCGTCAGTATCTTCCCTCTTGCCCTAAAGAAGGCGACTTAATGTCTATCGATGCCAGTGTAATCGTGGTTTCGAGACCGTGGCAATTTTTACAATGACCGATATATACACATATGAATACGCCCATATTATACCAACCTTGTGACACGAAATGTCGACATGACGGAACGGTATGTGACATTAATGACGACATTCTACATTGCCTCCATATTTTTCATTCAAATTAATTAATTTAGACTATTACCGCAATTTTATTTACGTTTAAATCATCCTGAACGTTTTTAGCTCATGTTTATCTGAAGGATTGACGTTAATACTTACGCATAAACTTTCTACTCTCTCGAGCGATAAAGAAATTGTTATCTTCAATTATTTTGTAAGACAAACTTCAACTATCCGAGTCTATATGAGACTGTTGTAATGTTTCCCAATGATTTAACAGTTCTTAAGCATTGCTGGTTTCGTTTTAAATTGGGCAACTCTTTGAACGCCTTTGAACCTTTTAGCTCCATTAGTCGGTTATATAGTGTAGAATGTCAAAGACTCACCACGATAAGTATTGCGACAGTGAGTTTTGTATCAATTAGGGTTTTACGGGATGGAGTCACTATTATCACGTCCAGCTGGCTTTGAATACAGTTTTCCTTCCCCTGGATTGGTTATCAACCCAAAACAATACTGTCCTATTAGTTAACTCACAGGTGGGGGAGAATACATGGATCCATAAATGTCCAAAGGGTATTTATGCGAAAGTGGATGCGTTGAACTTTGTGCGAATTTGAACCCAGCAAGTCGATTTCATTTTCAGTACCGATAACCTCTACTTCTTGCGTACATACTATCCAATAAATACGCAGAACCAAGGGCCACAGAAAATATTTTTTACACCTAGTTGCCAAAACCGAGTGCCATTTCAAGAAAAAGTATTAAATACGTATAGCAAGGACACAGGTATTCTAATATGGTGGCCGCACGGTCAAGCAATTCTTTAGTATTCTTTTATAACAGGACGAAGTCTTTGACTATTAAATTCTTTCATATTGTAACACAAATACAGAAGTTTACTTTAATCTCCCTTGGAAAGCGCTTACTAGTGTCCATAAAAATATATTGATTAGTGTATACGAGGTTTTGTAGGTATCTAGATAAATTCAATTGTGTATATAATAAGTGGTAATCGATTTATTTTAAGATGACGCCTCATGAGAATAGAGCATTTTATTATTATAGATTTTGAAGAAAATCAACTGACCGATGTAAGATAATCGCTAGATATATTCATAGTTAAATATTCCGCCATTTTGATTAGCCTATAGGTAGGGTGGGACAAAATTAGGTATACAATTAACAGGGTTTTCTTTACATTTTCTTACATATACATTCATTTATTAGAATTACATTTGTTTAATTTCGTATCTCGAAAATTACTGCTTCAACATTTTTAAAATTCCCCAAACCTTTCCAGAACACTGTGGGACACCATACTACAGAAATTCCTATTTGCATCAATATCAGTAAATTCTGCCAAGATGAACTGTTTTAATTCATCTCGTGAGTGGGGATTTTTATCATAACCTTATTCTTTACTATGCACCTCCAAAAAGATGTCCATTGGTTTTAAATCGGGTGAACGTGGTGGCTATTCAATGCTGTCACGCCACGCCAGTATATAAATTATTAAATAAATATATACATATTTTTGGCCCACCCTGTACTTATTCTAAACAAAACACTAAAATAAAACCATTATATTTACCACTTTAGGTCTATTCAGCTATAATAACCGGTACATTATGCTGGAAAGAACAACTTTAGATGTTTCAGAGGAGAGAAAAAAACGGACATTTAATTTTTTTAAGTTAATTTAAGAAGCTGGAAACCAGGGTTTCCGATTATACTTGTGTATACTTGGGTACGGAGTAATGCCAGTTAGCCAAGTTGTGATATGTTTGAGGCTATAATTTAAGGCCTGAATATTAGATTGAACAAGTAGAGAACACATAACTGGTTACCCATATGAAGGCCATTAGTAAAGAATGAATATGCTAGAAAGATCTTCTCTCCTTTATCTGTTAATATGGACAAATCAGTGCGTATTTTCTCCTGCTAGGAAATATTGATCTTTTATAAATGTTCCTATATTATCATTACGAATAAAATAACTAATAGATACGGTTAACGGAAAAGAGAAGCTGAGTTGGCACAAAGGCAAAAAGATTTTGACTGCGTTAGTTGCTCAGATAATCGAAACAAAACAAGTACCCCCATAGTCAACCTTGACATGAGTCATATATATATGTGAATTTGTGAAGTTTGTGTGTGTTTCTATGAGAGAGAGAGAGAGAGAGAGAGAGACAGACAGACAGACAAACAGACAGACAGAAGGAGAAAGAGAAGGAAAGGGAATTTCATATAAACCTGTGTTTGATTTGCGTGTATTGATAAAACCAGGATTTCGAACATTGATTTTCGTTGTAGAGCAGGCCATCCTGACTTCTCTAATTGACTCAACGCTGTATCAGAATAAACTTAGATTTAGCAAGCAGGTAGATAGATAGACAAATAGATAGATAGATAGATAGATAGATAGATACATACATACATACATACATACATACATACATACATACATACATGCACACATACATAGGTAGAAAGAAGTTTGGCTTTTGACGGGCTTTTCGTAAGCTCTATTTTACTAAGATGTTTATGCTACAGTTTACAATTTACAGAAATTTTACACTGTCACTTCTTTAATATATAAACGATTTTGTTGAAGGTTCCTATTTAAAAACATTTCATATTGGTTTCCAATTCTCTTATAACAATATTACTTGTACACTGTCAGTAGGTGCCAATAATAAATATGTATATATATATATTGCAATGTAGGATTTATTGTGCTGCACGTGTTTATATACGAAATCAGAGGACGAAACGCGTCGGCTAAGTATAGTTTTCATCTTGTCTCTTTTTATTCATTTGTCACTTCTACAGATACACACAATCTGAGAATACACACACACATACATACACACACACACACACACACACACACACACACACACACACATATATATATATATATATATATATATATATATATATATATATATATTTGAATTGGACAAAGTCCGACAATTTATTTAAAGACATTTTTGATATGTTTAACGTTCTTTTTATAGATACAGAGCATTTGCTTAAATACTTGTATCTATAAAAAGAACGTTAAACATATCATAAATGTCTTTAAATATATATATATATATATATATATATATATATATATATATATATATATATATATATATGTATGTAAGTTTTCTAAAAAGTATTTACCTTCGGGCAGTAAAAGATATTTATTAACCGTAGACA
Organism: Acanthosepion esculentum; assembly: GCA_964036315.1. Classification (NCBI taxonomy): domain Eukaryota; kingdom Metazoa; phylum Mollusca; class Cephalopoda; order Sepiida; family Sepiidae; genus Acanthosepion; species Acanthosepion esculentum. Next base: position 44,603,712 of record OZ038484.1, read on the forward strand.
CATTTTTTTAAAATTTCTATCTATCTATCTATCTATCTATCTATCTATCTTTCTATTACCTCTCTTTCTCTGTCTGTCTGTCTATCTCTCTCCCTCTCTGTATATATATATATATATATATATATAGATAGAGAGAGAGAGAGAGAAAGACAGAGAGAAATGATTTAAGGTGTTATACTCACTTCAACCAAATACATTTAGACACAATTTTTTGCAGTTCCTCACATTTAATCTAAGTAGAGACACTAAACTCAACTGACTGTCTTTTCAAACAAATTGAAATATTATAGAACATTTTGTCGTTTTTGTATTAGGTTCTAAGTGACTAAAGGACATCTTGTGAGACAAGTGAAGATTACCAGTGAATGTAAATCCTGCCCTCAAACTAAGTTCTCCTTTGCTCGACTTCAGAGTAAAACAAAGCTAATCACCCATGACATAAGAAGGATAATCGTGAACCTCCACAAGTCTTGTTCATCCTTTGCAGCTATTTGAAAATATCTGAAGATTAACTTTAGAAATAACTGTGTGCAGGAATAGACACTATCTAACCACACAATCATCATAAGAAAAAAAAAACAGGAAACAGATACATTTTGTCTCCTAGAATTGAAAAAAGTACTTTGGTGAGAATTAAACACGCAATAACTAATGATGATTGTGAAGATGCTGAATGAAACGTATGGTAAGGGTAATGTGAATAATAGTCGTTTCCTTATAAGGAAACATTCGGCATTCATCGACTGAGAAGACAGCGCAACTTTTGGCTGAAGTTTCTAAAAGAATTTCTTCAAACATTAATTTAAGTGCTCTGTTATCTCTGTTATGGGTTTTCAGTCCTAATATTTTGTTTTTGGTAATATGGTAAATAAACATTTTATGCCATTATTGCGCTATTCTAGTTTCATTTGATATACATTTTAGTTGTTGCCGCTGCTGAAAGTTCTCAAGTGATGTGGTTTATTGTATTTCTTAGCGTTATTTCTCTGTGATTCTGTAGCTGCAGTCTCCAAGAATCGAAGATGGATTGTCCTTGCTAAGAGCTATAAGCCTCATTCGTTTACTCGAAGCCATTTTAAACCATTGACCGAGAAAGCGATTGTATAGAGCTGATTTTTTTTTTCTGAACAAGATTGGCGCCATGAATGACATCCATATAAAAATTTCGATCTGTTTACTATCCATCATTTGTATTTTATTTTTACTCGCCTAAAAAAACTTAAAAATCTAAGTTATTTTCTGGAAAACCTTAATAATAATCCTAAGTCCAGCACATAAACCCGGTGCGCTTTCTAATGCAAAAAACTCAAAATGATTACATCTGTATTGATAATGTTTGCTTACAAAAGAGATAAAGAAGAAATGAGATGTATTTACATCCATCTTTAAAAAATACACCTTTTTTTTTATCTTTTTTCCTTTTCCTAATTTTGTTCGTATGTCTTTTATCTTTCATTCCCTCAATCACCTTTTCCCTTTCGAGAGATACATATATCTTTCCACCACCTCTGCCACCAACTCCTCTTACCATCAATTTAAATCTGACTCCTAAAAAATGTGTGCATAAATTAAAAATAATAATGTTGAATTCTTCTTATACTTGGAATAATTGTCACCCATTTATTTGTATGAAAATGTTGATCTGAAGAATGAGAATCGAATTTCGATTCTAAGGAAATAAATAATAATCACCATGAACCCTTAAAGTTATCAGTTTCTTAATCTGATTTATATATATATATATATATATATATATATATATATATATATATATATATATATATATATATATATATATATATATATATGTATATATATATATATATATGTATATATATGTATATATATATATGTATATATATGTATATATATATATGTATATATATATATATATATATATATATATATATATATATATATATATATATATATATATATATGCAGTTTTTATATCTATTATTTGTATATTATATATGCGCGGTACTTATTGGAAAGCGCTCGATATCAATGAGAGAGCTAACATATTTAGTTGGACTGATGTGAGTTTGTGATCCTCGGTTTCACACTTCCTGTGGGCGATCGCAGAGAGCGTGAAACCCAAGGTAGCAAACTCACATCAATCCAACTACATATATACATATATATATATATATATATATATATATATATATATATATATATATATATATATATATATATATATATAAATCAGATTAAGAAACTGATAACTTTAAGGGTTCATGGTGATTATTATTTATATATATATTATACCTGGCTTTTTTGCGGGAATGAGCTTTCGAAATATACCTGTACCTATATTGAACGAGTTAGATTAAGTTCCTCGGTATATTTTAGGTCGAATTAGCATGGAAACGTTACTTGAATATATCAAATCAAGTTAGAAATGAATCGAAGTGAAGAAAGAGAAAGAATCCGTGCAAAAAATATATAGTTTTGATTTTCCTTTCCAGAAGAGAAGGTAGCGGGGAATAATTATTAGCGCTTCATAGCGTGCTCTTTGCTTGGGTTAATTGCAGAAGGAAATGCGTTGGGATTATCTTTTTCTCAATCCATCTAATAATGCACGCGATGTAATTACTGAAGGTAGTCAAGCACGAAGGGGCTTTCGCTTTTATTTCATTTGCATTAATGAAACTGATTCATTAACAATACGAACCTCAGCAATAATAATAATAATAATAATAATAATAATAATAGAAGAAGAAGAAGAAGAAGAAGAAGAAGAAGAAGAAGAAGAAGAAGAAGAAGAAGAAGAAGAAGAAGAAGGTTTGTTTCTTACACGTTCAAACGAGATTTCTGGTAGTTATCTCTGGACAGTGAATGGCAGCAAGTTTATTCACATCTCTAGCGCCTTTCACAGTATATCCTAAGATTCTAGGAAAACTGTCGCCTAAGCCACAGATCTACAAACCACAGCATCTTCTCCCCATTTGTTCCGCCCCAAAATGTATTTTTTGTTGTTGTTGTTTGTTATGTTACTGTTGTGGGGCTCTCCCCTTTTACAAAAGCGGGACTCGTCTAAAGTATATTTATACTGACAGAGTTGGAGATACGTAAATGATACGTTGAGACAAGGTTGAGATACGTCCAGTCCAGAGAGAGAGAGAGAGAGATAATTACGGCTTCACTTACAGAGACTTGTACACATACTTTCTACTAACCAGCATTCCTGGACTACTAATCTTCATTTCAAGTTTGTATTCTTACGTTCAATACACTTATTTTCCTATTTCAATTACTGGCGTTGTTTATTTCTTTGTGCAGGATTCCATCCCCGGGATCCACAACAGTTACGTTTACATGTTCTGAATCACAATCGCGCCGACAGTGAATTATATCTAAATAAAAATTAACCCTTCATTTAAATTCTATCCATTTTTTTATACGACTAAAAATTTTAGTTAGCCTGCAAACATTTACAAAACATTCGAGTGGTCAACCCGTAATGACGATTTTCAAATCATCCATTATGTTCTACAGTTAATCTAAGAAAAAAATGTTTGAAATCAAAATAAATCGCAAACTCCAAGTCAGAGGATCTAATATATATATATATATATATATATATATATATATATATATATATATATATATATATATATATATATATATCAAGTATGTGGTGCAGTTCAATTTATATTACAATGAATCATTTATACAGAAAACAGATATAGATAAAGATGTATTCTCGCCATTTTATCATTAACTTCTATATCTGTTTTCTGTATGAATGATTCGTTGTTATATATATATATATATATATATATATATATATATATATATATATATATATATATATATATATATATATATATGTTGTAAGCTAGAAGGTTACTGAATAAGAATAACCAAAACGAAGGTTGGAAATGGAACGATAATATTTATAACAAGAACAACATACAAGATTCGCCAGCGGCGTGCAATAAGTAATTAACTGCTTGTTGTGAGCTAGAATGAATCGCAAGTTACTCCCAATGTCAATATTCACTAACCGCCCCACGCAGGCGGATGTGGCACAAGGCCGAGTTTTATTGTGGCATTCCAGCCCATTGTTTAGGCAAAAATTTCCCCATAGACCCCATAGACTAAAAACGGGGTCGGGTAGCTGTCTTCCTAGACGAGACTCTGACCTTCGACATAGCCTCATTTGGGAATCCTCTCTGCCAGGAGGCAGAGAGTTTACCACACTTGGAAGTGAATCCAAACGACTACCACATTCAGTATATTCTACTGTATATATACGGATTGCTACATACCCATTATAGTCCATAAATACGGTACAAGAATATATATATATATATATATATATATATATATATATATATATATATATATATATATATATATATATATATATAAAATATATATATATATATATATATATATGTATACATATAAAAATTTTTTTAATATATATATATATATATATATATATATATATATATAAATTTTAAAAAAATTAGGAGATCAGGCGCTAACCTACCTTGGATTCAACCTTTCGGTATCCTCAGGCGATCCGGGCGAAATTATTTCCTGACGCTTTATTATTTGAAAATAAGCGCACAACGCGAATCGTAGTAGAAGCCAAGGGTATTGGAATTGTATCGGAGAGTATATACATTTCATATACCCCACTCCGATACAATTTCAATACCTGTGATTTTATTAAAGAAATTCTGAAACATAAACTGGCGCTGGTACTCATTATTGGAGGCGAGCTTGGAAAAGTTCCGACTAGATCTGCAAACGAGCTTAGAATATTTGGTATGACGAAGAATTTGAATCATCCAATGACAGTCATGCTGAAATGAGTTGGAATTGTGAGGACAGAGACGGATTTTAAATGGAATTGGCAATGGCATCCAGATAAAACCATGAATTAATATTGGATTGAAAACTGACTGATTATTACTTAATAAATACATTTAATAAAATTAAAATGATTCATGGATCAGTTTTGTCTTTAGAGGAAATAATCAAATATAATGTAAACATTAAACACGACCCTCGCGAAAGCTTTCCACTGACCCACCCACGTTGCATAACGATCCTCGATCTCTTCGGATTTTCACCGAAATGCTGCACGCTCACAAGATAACACGACGAGAGCAAAGAAACGTCCCCTCGCGGAATTTGAACATGGATCATGTATCCCATATATGCAGGTGTTTTATTCAGGGCTTTACCTCCTCATCCGAGGGAGCAGGTAATTGATACCTGGGCAAATTTCTTTTATGTGAGTTCTCTCTAACAACTCTTTCCGATGCGTTGGATGGAAAAACAAATTGGAGTCTTCGGAGCAGCACGTCGGGCATGTCCGTCTCTCGCCAAGGGCGGACCAGTACTGTCCCTGATCACAAGCGTTACTGTTAATATAGACCAGCACCCGGATATACACTATTTTCAGTTTTGTTGCTGATTGGTTGCCAAAAAATCCTCATCTGCACTTTTACTTTCACGTTACCCTTCGGTCAAAGTGGGTGCCGCTTAGAAGAGTGAAGTTTTAAAGGAACTATCTGCTGGTCCACCAAATAGAAACATCTGAGTTAAAACCATATGTCCATAGTATCAGCTAAAAATGGTGTCAGTTTCAATAATTGTACAAAGTGTGGAATAAAAATCGGGCTTCGAAAAAGTTTGTAATAAAACAATTAAACAGGCTATGTAGGAGGAGGGAATTAAAAGTTTTCGATCCATCTTAGTTTCCAAAATCTGATCAACCAACATATTATTCTTATGGGGATGTGAACATTCTTAGTCGGGCAGAGAATGGTTCAACTACCATTCGTATATGATGATTAATTTTAAATGATTAGAAATACGTATTAGAAATCAAAGGTGAAAATATTTGTAGTACAAATTGATGATGATGATGAGTAGAGTGACTAGAATGATGCTGGTATCAAGTGTCATGATAGTGTTGATGAAAAAAAAGACAATTAAAAATAAGGAAAACAAAAGAAAAATAAAACTGTCAATCATTTTGCATAATATTAATAATAATGACTATTTAGTGTCTGGTTGTCAAATCCCGACAGGGTACGGATACAAAGATCAATGATAAGCTTTGGTATCAATATTCATTGAATAATATGTCAGTATTAGATTGTGCCACATGGTGAAAAACGCTATGAAAATCAAACTTAGCCAATCACAGACGGTCATGAATTCAGCATGTGTAGGATTTTATCATTCATACTGACAGATATACCAATGCTAATAGATAAGAGTGCTTAAAGACTACAAACAAAAAGGATCTATTATAGAGATGACAAAGCCATAAAAAATACGTAATTTAAAGAATATGACGAATTATGTAAAAATAACGATGTTGAAATTGAAATTGAAAAATTGTGCCACGTTAAAATTACTCTTTTTCCTTCAATAACTAGAAATCTGGCTACGATCAAGAAAGATGTAAACGAGCATATTAGCAGGATATCTTGCAGTTTCCGTTTACAAGAGATTCAAACAAATGCCCTGTGTAGAAACACTCATCTACACAGTATGAATAAACAGGAAATTTAATCACCGAAGAAGCTTGGTATTACTTTGCATTAACATTTGTCTAAATAGGATGCATCTACCTTGACTTACTCAAGGTCTCGAGTAATCTCCCTTTAAGGAATTGTACTGAACGGAAACAAAAAAGATAATCATAATAATATAAATAATAATAATAATAATAATAATAATAATAATAATAATAATAATAATGATTAAAGAAGATATTAATTAGGATACGGCATTGTGAGATTTTATAGATATTATATGAAAAAGTATAATTTTTAAAAAATCACACTTTCCTAAAATCTGTAGAAAATATCATTTTAAATCCCTTAGACCCGTAGAATCTCGTATCTCCTTGTGTGTGTGTGTGTGTGTGTGTGTGTGTGTGTGTGTGTGTGTGTGTGTGCACGGTGGAGTAATAGACAGTGACTGAGAAATCGGAGAGCCGAGTCCGAATTCCAGTCGAATCCGTTACATTCATTTACGTGCTAATAATGAATCCTCTCCTTCTCCTCCTAAATTTATGGTTAAATAGCCGGACAAACTGGGTTCTATAGCCTTGGATGGCAACGAGTCTAGGAGAAAAACAACTCTGAATTCAAAATCTGCGGAGTGTCATTTGGAAACATTGTGGCACACGGTGCACTAGGTCTCTGTACATGGCTCTTCAAAAACTGTGGTTGGTTTTGCACAAAACTATCACCACTACAATCAAGTCATATGTTCAGGTTGTCTGGCTCTCGGTTGCTAGAAACTGAGAGGTCTGACCCTCATACGTCGTAAAAGGGTTGCCCGTAAGTGCGGATCAACGACGGGAGAGTTCACGACGATATATATATATATATATATATATATATATATATATATATATATATATATATATATATATATATATATATATATGAGTGGACATTGAAGTCTGATTCATTCTTATGCGCATTCGTCTGGGAAAATTGCGTATGAGCATGAAAGAGACTGTCTCCGCTACATGTTGATTTCAATGGCCACTTTTATATTTGCATACGCTCTAACATTGATATTGAGTATATATATATATATATATATATATATATATATATATATATATATATATATATATATATATATATATATCGGTGTGAGTGTGTGTGTGTGTGTGTGTGTGTGTGTGTGTGTGTGTGTGTGTTTGCGTGTGCAGTGAAGGCATAGGTATTATGGCCAGACTGATAATTACGTTTAAAAATTAAATAGACTCTCGTTATCCCGAATGAATACCTATGTGGCCATTACTTTTATTTATATATGCTGATGTTAAACATTTATATTGCATAAACAATGCATGCTTTATTTTTTATCATTTCTCTCACACTGGGCATATACATATACATATATATATATATATATATATATATATATATATATATATATATATATATATATATATATATATATATATGAATGAAGAAATATAGTCTTAAATTGTGCTATATTTATGGGATAAAGTGCTCAATATCATAGATAGAGCGTATGTAAATTTAAAAGTGAACATAGAAGTCAACACTTAGAGGCGACAGTCTGTTTCATGCTAGATGCAGTCGTCAGGCCACCGATGGCATGACGATTGCATCTAGCATGAAACAGACTGTCGCCTCTAAGTGTTGACTTCTATGTTCACTTATATATATATATATATATATATTATAAATTAATAGATTTAAAATATGGTTTTACCGCTACACAGTGATAACCATGTTTCAGAAATGGAAGCTAAAGCCCCTGAATTTAATTTTGTTATTAAACCAAAGACATTAGTTCCATTTCCTCATCAAGCGAATTTTGGAGTAACTTACTTTTTAAAATTTACGGTTGTTAACGGCACAGGAAAGATTCATAGTTTGAGGGTTTCCAAGGTTACCGATAAATTTCCATTTCTGAAACATGGTTATCACTGTGTAGCGGTAAAACCATATTTTAAATCTATTAATTTATAAGATTAATGCTCTGTAAATTTAAATTTACATAGAGCACTATTGTGTAAAAATAAAAATATCTATAAGAACACCGGATTTTATATCTTACTGTTCTTTCCTTTTATATATATATATATATATATATATATATATATATATATATATATATATATATATATATATATATATATATATATATATATATTATGCACAGCAGAGTACTTATTGGAAAGTGCACAATATCACTGATATAGTTAACATATTCAGATCTATGGATATGAGCTAGTAACCATGGGTTTCACGCTTTTGCTATCATCAAACAAACTGATATATATATATATATATATATATATATATATATATATATATATATATATATATATATATATATATATCCAAGTATAAGATTGGTATATACGGAATAAATTCCAATAACCAACAGTTACTTTTCTTAAAAGAGTGCTCAAGACAGAGTAGAGCAAATATAATTATTTATTTAAAATTTGCAGCATAAATATGTTATAAAATCACTACAAAAATAGCCATTTTGTTTCAACACCTCTGGCATCTTATCAAGTGATGATGTTGAATGTCATCCACTGTCATCGATGTGAATTACCAGATAATTTATTTCACGTCTTTATTTTTATTAAAAATGATGCGAAAATACACCCACATAGAAAGGGGAGATGTGGTTTCATCTCAATCTCATATGATAGACTAGCAGATGGTTCTTTTGAAGTTAGGTTTACTAAGAGCCATCCATTTTAACTGATGGGGAATGAGAAGTAAAGGAATGTTTTAGAGATCACGTTGCAACGAAACCGGAAATAGGGTATATCCGGGTGCTGGTCATTATTAACAGTCATGATTGGGATCGGGGAGTGTTTTGATCACCAGTTAGCGGGAGACGGTCGTGTCCGTTCAGCCGTTCTGAAGACTCCAGTTCGTATTGCCACGTTATCACGCCGGGATGAGTAGATGGGCGAGTTGTTGGTAGCGGGGAAAAGCTGACATACCTTGAAGTTATTCGAAGTATCACCTACCTACAGACCCGGACGAGCTGGCGAATCTCTGACTAAAACACCGACATATAATATGGGAAGCGAGGTTCGTGTTACCTTGTGAGCATGCATCACGCCATTTCCCAGCTTTCGGTAAAGACCGACAACATTGAGAATCGGAATGCAATTTGGGATAATCATTGACCGGTTGTTATGAATCTTGGGCGATGTTTGCTTTTGTATGTTTACGAGCGAAAATATTTTAAATAGTGGAATGACTTTGTTGTGGTGGGATCCACCTAATCTGCATTGGTGACTACCAACTATATAAATAGTGGTTGGTACCGGAAGACGAGGAGAGTAGAATCACGAGATCCAACTAGAGACTCTGATCGACTGCGACTAGTCAACACATTCTCCAGGAACGTCTTCCCAGAAATATACAGAAATACTATATGTACTTATTGTGTACACTTTCTTGTTATAATACATTCTTGTTCCAAGTACATTTTGTGTTGCATTATTATTCCATGCAATAGGCGAGATTCAACATTGAGTCAAGACTCAACAGACTTTTGCAATTGGACAATCAATGAAATGTAGAAAAATTGCTGTGACTAAAATATATAATTTTCTGTTTGAAGCACATAGTTGTTCCTGTTTTAACTGGAAAAACTCTGTTAGATAAGTAAATTTTGCTTTTCAAATATGAAGTTATGGACAGTATTTTGTACATTAATACTAAAGTTATTGTTCATCTACAAGCTAATATGTTTTCTGTCAGGACAGCATCAGCCAGATGCACTCTGAGATTTTACATGCTTCCTGTTAAATGAGAGAGTTTTTTTTTATTAAGATGAATCAATAATCCAAAATTAATCTACCATATAAACAGAAAGAAAACCAATATATATATATAAGAAGACTTAACCATAAAAATAAACAACCCATCATCAATAAAAATGCATTGAATTTAGGAAAATGTTCACTGTATATACTTCACAACCAAAACAAAAAAAAAATAAAGAATAAGTCACAACTAACTGACAAGTGATGACGCGATATTTGAAATGCCTAAATCCAGCGAATCTCTTGCCCTCATTAAAAGTACGTTCTGTAGACTTTACTGAAAACCCACCTAAGAAATCTCTGAATTTATTTTATTTTATTTTTTTGAAAAGACAATGAGACTCTTTACCATTATCCTTCCCAAGAATCACCATTGGCACTTACAATCGAGGTAATGGGGATATGGATATCCAGGATCTCCAACTTCCTGAAGAGTTATGGTATTAAAATTACTCTTCTACACTTTCCTGTTTTTACCAAAAACATTCATGATTCTTCGGGTCGGATAATTGATAGCACCGCGGAATGAGTAATTCGAGATTCGAGTTCGAATTCCCGAATGATTATAGTCATTTTTAACGAATACGTTCTCCTAAATTATTGTTAAAATTGATAACATCAAGTAAGATAATTACAGATAAAGAACTCGTAAAGAGCGTCGGAATTCCCGATGTGAATGTTCGCTTTCAGTTCACACTAATGCATCAGGGGCAAATTATCAAGCTACTTCATCGTTTCTACTGACTTACTGTTTGATATCGTAACGCAATATCTCGTCACCTGGATAATAAAAAGAGTTTGGTCGATACTGTTTCGCAGCTATATTTATTACTAAGGCAATAGCTAAAAAAGAAGCATCTTTTATCTTTTTGTCAAATTTGGTAGCGGCTACTAGATGCAAAACATGTTTAATGATTGTTTTCTCATTAAAACCATGTGGAATTGGTGTAAAATATATACCGACTGCATTTCCGTGCTAAGGAATAAACCTGCTCAGCAAATGGCGGTGTCTGTTTACTAATATCTACCATATTGAACATCCACCATCTTGAATATCCACCATCTTGGACATCCACCTTCTTGAATATCCACCATCTTGAATCACTTGCAAGTCAAATCTATATCTACCTTTTTGACACCTGTGCAATCCAAATCTCTATCTACGTTTATGACTCTCTTGCAAACCAAGCCCATGCCCACGTTTCTCGTACAGATCCAACACCCGTACGTACCTGTTATGAATCGTTTGTAAACAAAACCCTTCAACTTCTCTGATTCTCATGCTAACCAAACCAATGTCCGACTTTTTGATTCTTGCTCAAACCAAACCTATTTCACCTTTTCTATTTTCTTTATCAAAACGACCGAATTAGACATTGAATAATCTAGAAAAAATGTTGATACATCTTATAACAAGTCAAAGCAATTCTTTGTGAAAGCAATTCTTTGTGAAATCCTATGAATCTTTATGTCATCTGCGCGAAATCACGTCTTTGTCCTTCGACTTTTATCTGTAATTCGGGTTTTGTGTACATCACAGTGATAAACGAACAACAGTTTTGCTTTATACTGGTTGGCATTCCCTTGTTGTACTGAACATATGTTGGCAGGGAAAGATATTTTGACTCACTACTTAAACTCATTCGATCGAAGATAGAGAAACAGTGCCAAGGTTTCTTTTTTCAGTCTTGAACGTATAAAGGGCGTCATAGTTATTAATTAATTTTCATCAAAGTCCGATACAATTGGATTATAAAACGGAAACAATCATGTGCTCTTATCAAGGAAGGTCGATTTGTAGACAGATGTTAGTGAGTGTGTGTTTTTCTCCACTAATGTTCGCCCAGTACAAAGCCAAAGAGCCACTCAATCTAGAAGTTTACTGAATAAAGTTTGTGATATCAATGCAAGAGCAGGAAGTAGGAAGTGATTTTTATGAGGATATAGAATAGATTTAACGATTGACCCTTGACTTGAAAAGTGCCAAATTTACCGTGCTGGTAAGCACCCACATGACAGCCTGTTCCACAACATACCGGTTCTTGGGGGGAAAATTCCTTATAATTGGACTACGGAGGGAATGAGGGTGGTTCAACTCTGTGGACACAGCGTGGTGGGATTTAGATATAAAGGTCTGACTTGGTGGAAGGAGAGAATGATTCACGTGACGAAGGTTTGACATGAAAAGGGTGATAGGGTTAGGAGTTACAAGGTCGCGTAAACTAGGCTCTAATCTATCAACCCTGCCCCAGATAGGATAGTAATAAGTCAGTTATGTGCCATGTGGTATATGTTTTTTCCCGCATTGCCATTTTTTCTGCAGTAGACTAGTTGCTATGTCCTGCTATTTACCCATAGCTGGGGGGAGAAGAAGAGAATTCATGCCTATCCAAAGGGTATCACGTAAGTGAATGTATGGATTTGACTGGAATTCGAACTCGGCTCTCCGATTCCTCAATCCGAGCCTCTATGCATAACTTCACCATGCCTCCTCTTACATATGGTCTAATGTGATTCTTGTAAAGATAAAACATGGCAGATGAAATCAGATACTTTATGGGGGAGATCGGTTTTCCACCATCTTTATATCACCCTACTATGGCAATGAAATTGCTTTGTAATTATGTAAAGCAATAATTAATAAAGCTTGTCTTCGCTAGGGTAATATGTTTCATTTCTATCAGCATATTCTTCTATCGTGACCATGTACATGATTAAACGATACTGAACCAATCATTTACCTTTTAAGTAGAGCAGGATCTTAAATAGCCTCGTTAGATCGAGGCTTTCATATGGATGTCACAGATGGTACCAAACCCGTTCAGAAATATCCAAAGATCCAGCTGCATACGAACGTCAGTGGTTAAAACGGTTTCAGCTAGAGAAGCGTATGTGTCTTGGCGAAAACCGCACTTCTATCAACCGGCTCTCCAGAATCACAAATAAAGAAGTATGCCAAATAACAGAAACCACACCGCTTGAGGAGTTTCAACGGAAGCAACAACTAAAATGGATATCACATGTATCTCAAACAGAAAATAATGACATAACCAAGATGTTGACGCTCCGAACTATTTCATAAAAGGTTACGAAAGAAATTCCCATCGATACAAGAAAGAGATAACTGGATTTTTTTTATTTTGTTTAGAGGCATATCAACACCTCTATGGGCGATTTAATGCTGGAATCTAAATCTTTTGACATATTTTATGCCTTCAACTACAGATAAAATGTATTGTTGGTCATTTTGCCTTAAAATTTATTGTTGGTAATTTTGCCTTAATATATTTTGTTTGTAATTCTACTATAAATATGCATAGTTTGAATTTTTTATATAAAAATGTATTGTATGTCTTTTTGCTATAAAAGTGTATTTTTATACTTTCATAGACTTTGGGGGTTTGCTATTTGCCCATAAATGGGACCCTAACAAGTGCTACCACCCCCAAGTCAGAAACAACAGCAGTTAAGAAGTGGTTTCTCACCTCCTCAAAACCTCCAATCTCCTGATCAAAGGCGTTGCTGCTGAGGTAATAGTGAACTTGAGAAGCCTATTCTTCCTGAAAAAAACTATTTTAAAAGAAATAGTTTATAATTTCAACCGACAGCTGCACTGGTTGCTTGGTCAATGAATTTTGAATGTTTCCTTAAAAGGAAATGTATAATATTACGATAAGGATTGTCCTTGGTTGTGTGTGAAAAATGAATTCGTGTTTTCGTGAAATGCAATTTAAAGACATTTCAGTATTTACTTTACTGACCAATATACTTATTGACCAATATACTTATTGACCAACATATTTATTGACCAATATTTTTATTGACCAATATAAGTATTGACCAATATATTTGTTGTTTGGTTCATGGACATTCACATTTTCGTTTACCCAGGTCTATTTTATTTTACTGAGCAAAAAAGTATAGTAAAAACTAAAACAAATGTAGTATTATTCGTCGTTGTCATCATCGAGGGAAACGGCCGATTCCTTCTTTCGCTGAATTGTATGTCCTTTGCCAGGCCTACATAATTCGGAATTCAGAGTTTTTCTTCCGCTAGACCGGTTGTCACGCAATGCTATACAACTAAGTCTGTGATCGTATTTACCTGTAGCTAGGGGGAGATTAGAAGGATTCAAATATTTCCCAAGGATATTAGAACGTAAGTGAATGTAATAAACTTCGAACCCGGCTCTCCGAATGATCAGTTCAAGCTGCAGTCTGTGCCTTCGTTATTATTACAGTTGTATTATCTTATAAATAGATTTCTTGAGTGAGGGGAAAAAAACTTCCTAGCTCATTTGTAACAATATCTGCTTGCTCAGAAAAAAAAAAAGTAACTGTGCTCTCTAAAATTATCGTGATATGAATATTACGTCCCTTTATGTTTAATAATTCCGGACGCTTTTCATCGATAGCTGCAGAACCTTTCTTAGAACTTAAAGCAGTACATGTTCGAATAGGACCTTTTGTTTCTCTAAAAGGAACCCATATTAAAAGGATCTATTGTTATCCCACTTTATACACATCATCACCTTATTTGGATGTAGTCTGATCAAAGAAAACCAAAAACGACCTTGAAGAATGCACTTAGTAAAAATTAAAAGTTTGTAGCGTTTAGAATCTAGCGACAAAAACAGACCTACGTTTACGGTTAATTCCAATAACATGTTCGGCAATAAATAAAAAAAGCATGTATTGTTCTGGGTCCTGAGAAACTTTACACTCGTGTAAGCTCAGCTTAAAATATAAAAAGCGATTGATATCACGTAGGGGTAAGGATTACCAAGGTGACCTCCCCGTCATTGTTTATCATTTGCTCATCGTTGGGTGACGATTAAGTGGTGACTTGGCGTGAAGTGACGATTAGCAGTACACCGTTGCCACTGTAATGAGAGCGATCCATATGTTAGATTCGTATGAAACAAGGCTTAGATAATTAAAAGCCAATATTATCTCTTATGTGAAAATTAGCGCAAAGAAAGGCATAATTACCAATTCCAAATCGTTCTGTTGGCCCATTTTTTAATATTTTATTCCATCTAATTCATATGATACACATTAACAACTTTGGGTGACTAAGCATAATATACTGATTAGCACGCTAGTTTTTGTTGACAATTAATAGTGAGTTCGACACATACTTGTGGTCATCTGCTCATCTCAGTTGATATTGGCTAGTAACTAAAATAACTTTTCATTCTTTAAACTATTTTCCAGAAATTAAATAATATACAGATTTTCTGCTATCATTTTTGAGGTTTCATTAATTGTAGTATTTTCCGAAATTTTGATCTCAATCTTTATTTGGTGAGAGTTACAACGTTTCAGCAGATTCATTTTACGCTTTTATGCAAGTGTAGGTTATAAAATTGTATTTCTTGTGTAGTGTATAGATATACCATTTTCTTTTGCAAGAGCCTAAATAAAGAGACTCCTGCCTCTTACTTGCTTCTGCGTTATGTTTACAAGAGTCAGATTAGACGAAACATAGATTATTACTGCCATATCTTGGCTAGAGTCTTCACTTCCCAACGTTGAGTTCAGAATCGTTTAAAAAAAAGTTTGTGCGGGAAGCTTATTTTACAATTTGAAGACTTTCCCCACAGATGCAAAATTACAAGCCTATTTCTAATCTATCGCTATGTCTATGTTCAGAATAACACCATTTTTTTTTATTCCACCAGTTGAAACTTTTTTGTATCTCTCATACGACTTTCACGGAGTCGAATGACACTCATATCCTTTGTGATCCAAATGTAAGAGATTTAGACTCAGACAACGTTTTCCCAAAGAGTGCCAACCGCGTTGGTACTTCGCTGAACACTTTAATATTGGCTTCAAATTTCACTCGTTACCTTTCCTACGTATGTTCAAAATCTTTTATGACAGTCATATCATGCATCGCATATATCATTACTATAGCGTTTGTAACCCTCTATGCTATCGAGCATTGGCTTCGGTGACATTTAGTAATCCAAATATTAGGTTGGTGCAAAAATAATGTCGTTTTTTGACGTTCAACTTATGTGAGAAAAATGACATTATTTTTGCACCAACCTAATAATATTTAAAAAGAAAAAGAAATCTGAAGATTCCAGTAGAAAGGACCGGTAGAAAGTTTGTGGTAAGAAAAAAATTAGTATAAAAAGAGATGAGACCACTGGAAACTATATGTCCACGGTTTGGTTTGGTTTGTTTTGGTTTGGTTTGGTTTACGGCATATCAACCTCAATGGGTTATTTAATGCCGACAAAATTTTTATTGCTTGTAGTATTGTTTTTTTTTGTCAAAAATTTATTGCTGGTAATATTTTTCCTTCAAAAATGTATTGCTGGTAATATTTTTTTTTCAAAAATGTATTTCCAATAATAATGTATTTTTAAAAACATTGTTGATAATATTTTTTTTTCAGAAATATATTAGTGGTAATAGTTTTTTTTTCTTCAAAATTTATTGCTGGTAATAATTTTTTACAAAGTATTTCTGGTATTAAAACCTATTTTTACACTTTCATAGTGTTTTTACTCCAGTTTCGGTGTTAACTATTTGCCCATAGATGGGACCCTAACATGTGAACATGTGCTACCACCCCAGGTCAGGGTGAACCTGGGAACTCCCACAATTAAGAGGTGGTTCCACGGTCCTCAAAACCTCCGGATCGGAGGCCTTGCTGCTGGACGTAGTTTATCGGCATACCCAGTACGCCGAAATGTTCAGGGTTATCTATAATTAATTTCGTAACTTTCACTTTAACCGATATAAATGCGATATTGAACTGGACGATTATATCAGCTTCCTTACAATTTTACAAGTGAGAAGACTGAGAGTTTACAGTTTCGCTTATAAAAAAGATCAAATCGCTTTGTTTTTTATTGAAAAAAAAAGATATAGTAAACTACTTTTTTATGAAATAGCAAATATATGTCGTATATACTTTCAGTCCTTGTTTTCTCCTTGTAAAGTAGTGCTTAATATACTGTTCTCTCAAGCGGTTTACATTATGTTTCTCCCTGGGTGCTCCATCAAAATATGCTTTTTTTTATGGGCGGCTGAGCCCTAACGTTACTTTCGCTTACCCCAAATAGAAATATTTAAGCTTAGACAAGCTTCTAAGTGAGATACAGTTATGCTTCACCCAATAGAATCATATACACTCCAGTAGAAATTGTTTGATAACAAGCCTCATAGAGTTCGCTAGACTGTAAATAATTTATGTTTATCGGTCTTAAAATTTCTGAGATGCAAATATTAAATCGCTGTGACAGATGGAAGTTGTAAGACAGTTTGATATATATTTTTTTTATTCAGGGTTGAATCGCGAAGATACATTAAAGTTGTTCTGAAGGAACCATTTCGCGTCAGTCACTGCTGTCAAGCAAAATACCATTGTCCAGAACCCAAGATTGGTGAACGCTTAGTAATTGTAACTAGGGTAAGCAATATTAATTTCGCGCTTAAAAATATAACATTATTTCGATATGAGACAAATGGACGGCTAAAAAAAAAACACATCCCAAGAATTTGAAGAATTTTAAAATTAATTCTATCCAGATATACGATCTCTTGCACTTAAATACATGATACTAAAATATATTTTTTTAATTCGTCTATCTCCTTACTGTTTTTATCAAACTTTGGGCTAGTGTAAAAGATTGGTATTTCTTCTCTTCACTAAACTATGAGGCCAGACATGTCAGTACCCACCTTTCTTATTGAACTAAATGGTATTCTTAATATTAGCCATTTCTTTACGAGGAAACATTTCAAGATGTATGATTATTTGATAAAAAAGAAAACTGTGTACGTCACCCAATGTTAAACCAACCTTATCTCGCATCCTATCATCATGAGGGGGTAGGTAAATCTCATCTGATGTCTTTAATCAAATTTGATTTAAGACGTTGAACAAGTTATATATATATATATATATATATATATATATATATATATATATATATATATATATATATATATACCGCTCTCAATATGAGTAAACTGGAAGATAATCCGACGGAAAATCAAAGGTATAAAATAATTTGTAAACTTTATTGTATATGGTGTCGCTTATACATATGCCTGCAGATCCATCGTTTTGCGTTATTAAGTTTAAATAAAGTTTACGGTAGATGGGTCTGGGTTACATTTGTCATTCGTGTACATTTGGGTCTAGTCTGTTTTCAACGTTTAACGTGTGTAGAAGTGAGTTAACGGAGAAGTGTTCCGTTTAAAAGTGGCAGGACAGTCATATCGTGAGCAGGTTGATATGATTTTTACATACAGCTGTGCGAATGATAATGGACTCGAGGCTGCACGGGTCTATAAGATTGCATTCCCACGCCGAAGGCAGCCGAGTCATCCAACCTTTGTTGCTGTTTATCGTCGTTTGCCGAGACAGGATCCGTGGCATAAATATATATTTGTTCATTGTCGTATTTAAAATGTAAACAAAATTTTTTAAAATCAATGAGAGCTTATTTCTTCGTCCGACATATTTTTATTACTTCAAATATAAACACACACACACACACACACACACACACACACACATATATATATATATATATTTATATATATATATATATATATATATATATATATATATATATATCACTTTAAACGTTATTTTTAGTGGACCTTAGAAAATTACTTTGTTTATGTTTGGATACGAAACTGCGCAGATACGAAAATGTCGAGAAATAGAATGCAAGGATTTCTATTGAAGGTACGCTTCGAACTTTGATCGGTGAGGCTGCTTCGTGGCCGAGTATATTAAGGAACGTCGTATCTAACAACGTTTCCCCTCTGCCCAGAGGCACGCAGGATCATATCCTGCCAGAGAGTGCATATTTTTTCTTTAATAATATTTATCGAATATTCAGGCCGGTTAATATGTAATGTTGATCCCCGTGGCCATACACTAACAATAACCGCCCTATCTTCGACATCAAATCATCCATCACTCTAAATATAGCACATTTCAATCACTTATTCTTCTACGAATTATTTAAACTGCTATCCAGGTATTTATTACTTTTATAACAATGCTTCAACCGAGAACATTTTCAGCTTTCGTCGCTTGTTTGCTATCTCCAGCTCTCTTTTCGTGCCTGTGTAGAGAATTGCATTAAGAGATTAGCTAAGTCAACAAACACCAACACGGTGACAATTGATGGATTGTGTGGAAAGATTATGGCGCCAAAAAAACATTAAAAATGAACTTACCATATATGCTGACGTACAAGGCGACTGGGAGTATAAGGCAATCCCCCCAATTTTGAAATGAAAATGTAGGTTTCGGACTACAAGACGCTCCCGATCGTATTTTCAAATGTATCTTATATAATTTATTAAATAAATTCAGTAAGTATATATCTTTTCGCTCAAATTCTAATGTAGAACCGGTGAGGAAATATTGGCAATTAACTGTCATATTCTATAATACCTCATGGGTGTGTTTTCAGTAGGCTATTATTGTAACCTGAATGACTTTTCCCCGCTAGCCATTCATACGTTCCACTGTTCTGGAATGTTCTTTAAACAGCTTGTTGAGATACACATCCAGTGGTGTTTTGTTCAACATCATCGAAAAAAGGAGACAAGATATTTTCAATTAACTACCACAATTTACACTTAATTTTACCCCCCAACCATAATCTATCTGGTGTATTTACATTCACCTGGTAATTACAAAACAATCTGCTGCTGTAAGCATAAGCACTTGTAAAATCACTCTAAAAATACCCGTATATGTCTCCCAACTTATTCTTCCTCTACCGCAAGTTAAGTTAGTTTCTCTGTGTCGTGCCAGAAAGTTTTTTTTTTCTCGTCTGAGTCTATCCTTCAAATCTATAAGTCAACCATCGGTCCTTGCATAGGATATTGCTATCATATGTGGTCTGGTGCCCCCGCTCTAAGTCTCGAGGTCCTCGAATAAACCCAGAGACGGATATGCAATGTGATAGGTCCTGATCTGGCATCTAGTCTACAGTCACTTTCTCACAGACGTGCCCTGGCTTCCCTCTATCTCTTCTATAAGTATTTTCATGGCAACTGTTCCGACGAGTGGCTTTCGCTGGTTCTCAGACTTCATGAATTTAAGCGAGATACTAGTTTGGCATCTCGGTCCCACCTTTTCACTGTCGAAGCGGTTAAATGTAACCGTCTCTTCTATTCAAACAGCTTCTCTCGCGCTTCCCGTCTGTGGAATTCTTTTCCTCTTACTTGCTTCCCTCATAACTATAATCCTCAAATATTCAATCAACATCTTCTGATACCTTGATCTTGTTCCTCGTCCTTCTCTTTATCCTCTCCTAAATCACGCCTATTTACTCTTGTTCTCTACCCTCTATAAACCCTATATATAGTGCTAGTGGCACTTCCGCCTTGCTTGGGGTGAAATGCTTAAAAAAATAGCAAAAAACCCCCCCAAACAAACAAGATTTAAGCTTCACATTTTATGTTTCTTTTAATGTGCGTTGTCCTTTCAGGACGAAGGCGGTTATGGCTCTCCACTTCCTTCTATCCCTTGTTGCAGCGCTCAAAAAGATCCTTCCTCTGCTTTCTCCCCCAGACCACGTTCTGTCATCCACTTGCTTAAGCCTGCCAGGTATGTCATACGTTGTTTTCCATTGTCTCTCTTTCCCTCTATTCGAACCGTGAGTATAAGGTTCTCCAGGACCTCCTTCCTCATTATATATACCAGGAACTTCAGTTGCCTCTTCCTGATATTAAGTATAAGCCACCTCCTTCTTTGCATCTTCTGTAAGACTTCATCATTGCTCACATGCTCGGTCCATGATATCCTTAGCATCCTTCTGTAGAATCACATATCTGCCGCCTCGAGTCTCTTCTTCATCTTTACGGAAATCGTCCAACATTTGCTGCCATAAAGAAGAACAGATGTCGCGTAACAGCTCAGTATTCTTTTCTTTGTTACCAAAGAAATCCTCCTGTCTCACAATACTCTGACCAGATTTTGGAATGGGTCCTTGGCCATCGCAATACGTCTACGGATCTCAGTGTCGCACTTACCGTCCTCTGTCAAAACGCTTCCCAGATATTTAAACTTCCGCGTCTGCTTGATTCTAGTGTTCCCGACCTGCAAACCGCATGTCGAACTCATCCTCTTACTGATGACCATGCACTCTGTCTTTTAGTTTATGTTTAGTCCCGTCTTCTCGCACATCTTCGCTAACTTCTGTAGGAGATTTTAAATTTATTTCCAGTGTCAGCTATCAGCACTGTGCCATTTGCGTATTTTATAGTGTTAAGATTGTGGCCACCATTGCTAAGTCCCGGTAGGGTTTCCAGTTCTCTTAGGACTGCCCCGCTGTATAGGTCGAACAGGTCGGGTGAGAAGGCGCATCCTTGCCCTACGTCCCTTTCTATTTTTATATATTCACTCAACTCCTTCCCTATGCATATGCATGCTGTCTGCTGCCAGTATGGGTTCTTGACTATTCTGATATCTTTCCCGTACCTGGAGTATAAGACGGCACCCTATTTTTGGGTGGGGTAAAGTCCAAAGGTCGCCTTTTACGCCGACATATAGGGTAAGTGCATAATGTATGGTGTAATAAAAAAATATTTCTTATCGGAAATTCAAAAAGTACCTATGTTTAATCTTCCGCTCTTATTATTCATGGCGATGTGTGATCATTTTAAGTAGAACAATGCTACTCTCGAAAGATACAAATTATCAAGAGACCATTAGTAAATATACGTCTGGATAGTAAAAAGAAAAAAAAACTGCTTACCTATGAGGTAACCAGCAGTCGGTGTCAGAGTGAAGATAAAAGCCAATACTTTGAATACAAATTTTCATGATAGATATTTAGTCCTCAAATTAAATGCTTGCGAAAACAGTCTTCTTATAATCACCCGACTCTGTACAAAACTAAATTAATCTCAATAAATATCTGTGTTACCATAGGTTAGTGTAATAAGTAGTGTATATAATTATATCTATTATATGTAATAAGTGCGCCTCGCAAATAATAATTAAAAGAAAAGCATTTATAAAGTAAAAAAAAATATATCCGGGCATTATTTTAAAACAATTTTATTATTATTTACGACCACTGAACTGAGAAATAACGATATTTGGGATAATGTACCAGCATTCTACGTTAATGTATTTTATACAAATAAAGGTTGTCAGGTACGCTGTGTGTCTGTCTCTGATACACAGTTTTAGAGAAATATATAGACATGTTACTTTAATACAATATATTTAAGCCTTTGTATTAAACTCTTAGTTTCTGGTCCAGTTCAAAAACACAATGGTAGGATTGGAGAAACTAGATATTAATCGGTGAAGACGTCCTATTAATGGAGATGTGTTCAAGTATTTCTCTTTTACCCTGTTTAGCCATTTTTCTTCCTTTTTTTTTTTTGCTTATTAATTCCACTCGTCTCATCATTTTGGACACTTTTCAGAAATGTCTCTTATTATGAAAAAAGCCGGTTTGACTGGCTAATATCTTAGCGTATAAATACAATATCGCACTGGTTGTCGGTTAATCAGCTAATTTTTTTACAGTTCACTTTACTTCCAGGATGATGTCATAATGCTTCGAAATATAAAGTCATATTCTCCGTTTTAATAATTGTTGCATAATTCATTGCATGGTACTTGAACAACTGTTGTTTAACGAGTTCTTTTTTTTGACTGAAGCACTCGCATCGAAATGTAATAGACATCTTGCATAAGCTATCTCTTTAAGTTTTCATTCAGAATTCTCCTTTCCTAATCAGTGATAGAGTTCCCAGTTTGTCCTGTTATTTAACACATCGGTAGAGGGAGAAGATATGGATTCATACCTTCCTGAAGTATATTTGCGCTTAATTGTATATAATGAACTCGACTGTGTTTCGAACTTGAGTCTATCATTTCTCCCTCCTATCCTTGGCACTACTCATAAATCTATAAAAATATATTATTTTAAAATGAAATATTAATATATTCCGTGCATATTTTTGTCAGTATTTCAGTATTGCTTATCAACAAGAATTTAAACTGCATATTTTTTTATATTACGAAAATATTGCCCGAGTCTATTTTCATTTATATTTGTACGAACATAAAAGTGAAATCATAGCAACGAGTGTATCAACTAGGTAAAAACAAAAGAGAGTTCGGTTTATATAATATAATAATATATAATAATATGATAATATATAATATAATATATAATAATATAATATAAATATAATAATATAATTTATAATATAAAAATATAATAATATAATATAATAATATATAATATAATATATAATAATATATAATAATATAATATATAATAATATATAATAATATAATATATAATAACCGTGTCTTCTAAATGAACTTCCGGTTCACTAGCCTCTGCTCTCTCCTATGAAAAAAGAAGAAAATTATTTAACCGTTTCGCTCTTGCAGTAAATATGGTGACACTCTCGATTAAGTTACGATCTTTCATTTCACACACTGAGATATATATATATATATATATATATATGTGTGTGTGTGTGTGTGTGTGTGTGTGTGTGTGTGTGTGTGTGTGTGTGTGTATACACGCACACAAACACACACACACACAGATAACCAATTCAACCGAATGCTAATTCCTTTTATCCTGTTTTTATCCATACTAATCATTGATTCAAGCAAAATAAAAAACGTAACCCTGGTGAGGTTGAGGGTCCAGCAAGTACTAGAACTTTGTAAAAGATCATTCGCAGTGCCCTTATTCTGCCCCCTACATCGACGGATGTAGCTTTAGGTCATACACAAGAACCATTTCATATATATATATATATATATATATATATATATATATATGTGTGTGTGTGTGTGTGTGTATGTGTGTGTGTGTGTGTGTGTGTTACCAGGTTTTCAGATAAGTCGTTTAGCCATTTTGATACCATTTTTCTTAGGAATAACTGAAAAAAGCTTTGAATTATTTAGCTAGAAAAGGAACAGGTTAATATCATTTTCTGTCAGCCCCGCTATGTCTTCCCAACTGAACAATGGTGAAACGAAAAAAAAATCATCCAGGCCTTCAGTAATGGCACCAGAATTCATACTCTGACTTCTATCTTCAACGTCTGTTCAAGAACCATCAAGAGAACGGTGAATATGTTTTATAAAGCGGGAACATTAGAATGGAAAACTGGATCAGGAGGTCACAACATCAAGAGGGATCTTTTTCCAATTTAGAGCTAAATACATTCTTATTGTTCAAAGTCCAAGAGTGCTATAAAAGCCACGGAGAATTCCAATAAAATATATTTAATCATTTCTAAGGTACAACGGTTCAAATCTAAAATTAGCAACTGGATATTTTTGCTACTACACGATTTAGACAATTTTGGTGTTGCACCCGATATGTATATATATATATATATATATATATATATATATATATATATATAGATATCTTGATGTACATGTCTGATTGCGTTCCTTATTTCTTATATAAAAAGCAAATTATAATACTTTTTAATCACTCTTGTATATATATATATATATATATATATATATATATATATATATATATATATATATATATATATAATTTAAAGAAAAACAAACCACTTTAAGGCTCCATTTGTAATAACTTATTTCACCAGAGAATTTTATTTTTCTCTGTATCTTCAGATTTCACTTTCAAAAGGTGAAAGGAAATTTAAACTGAATTTAAAATTTACACTTTTGACGGGCAGTATTAAGCTTATATAAGCTGACATAGAAGGTAGAGAGGAATGGTGTGAGAGACATGGTCGAGTTTAGAGAGGGAAGGGATAGTTTTATAATTTCTTTTTATATTTCTTTTTATTATAATACTTAATATTGTGGAAGGAGGGGTAAGGATCAGACATTTACCTATTTGATCGGTCAACTCAACGGAAATGATATGGGAAAAGGAAAAAGAGGTAAAAGAAATATATATATATATATATATATATATATATATATATATATATATATATAACATAAATCATTCATAAAAAAGCAGATAATGAAGTTATATAAATTGAACACGCATCACATAATTGATATATATATATATATATATATATATATATATATATATATATATATATACATACAAGAGTGATTAAAAAGTATTATAATTTGCTTTTTATATAAGAAATAAGGAACGCAATCAGACATGTACATCAAGATATAGCCAGACATCACATGTTCACATCCCTTCTTTTCAAACTATTAACCACCTCTTTCAATATTAATGTTCCAGCTACGGATGCGGGCATGTATTCCAACTTTGTAAATCTCCCCTGGCTGCTAATGTAGCCAATTCCTTGAAGTAGTTTCCACTTTTTCAACACCACCACAAAGTTTTCTCGTCAATGCCTTTTTCATTGAATCAAAGAGATGGAAGTCTTTGTGAATGGTTACAGTTTGTGAACGGCAAAAAAATCGATTATAGCTTTTTGTTTCTGATCGAACTTCCAGAGTGACAGCCATTTTCATATCAACACATTTATTCATATATTTGAAAAAAGAAAGCAAAAAAAACACAGATAATTTAAGACCAAGAGGGCACGTGTCTTTACATTTGCAACAAAATTGTAATATTTTCCTTGAAAAAATGCACGTCCTATGCTTCTCTTAATTTTTTGAAATACCCTCGTCCAATGTAAATAACTTAGCTTTTTTTATTTTTTGATGAATCGATATCCTTGAAACAATTAACCCGTAGAGTAATGGGTTTAGGAATCGTAAAGCCAAGTTCTAATTCCAGTATAGTTCGGGCAAAGACCCTTGGGAAAGATATGAATCCATCTCTTCTCCCCCAAATAGGAGGACAGACTAGTGTGGCAACAAGTCAATGGTGAAGGATAACACTGAATTCAAAATCTGAGTTTGGGGTACGCACCTAGGGCGACCCTCAGATCATAATGGAGATCTTGGCCGCTGAAAGGATCATAAAGAAGAAGTATCAAAGCAATACCACACCGGATTGACAGGAGGGTGTCTCTTTGAAGGATAACATTGAATTCAAAAGTTGAGTTTGGGGTACGCAACGAGGGCGACCATCGTATCATAGTGAAGATCTTGGCCACTGAAAGGATCATAAGGAAGAAGTATCAAAGCAATACCACACCGGATTGACAGGAGGTTGTCTGTTTATTTTGCCCTTATACACCCCCACCCAACGATTAAAGAATTTGAGG
The DNA here is from genome assembly GCA_964036315.1 of Acanthosepion esculentum. Lineage (NCBI taxonomy): Eukaryota > Metazoa > Mollusca > Cephalopoda > Sepiida > Sepiidae > Acanthosepion > Acanthosepion esculentum. The sequence continues at coordinate 44,630,227 of OZ038484.1, forward strand.
GACTGATGATTCAAACATACTTCTGAGGTTTTACGCATTACCCAACGTGGTTTTCATATCTCGATGTCCTGAGTGAGATTCAGATTTGTTATTTCATTTTGGCATCGATATCAGACAATTCGCATGGGTTAATTTCCTGTAATAGTCCGTCTCTCATTAAAATAAACATCAATATCTTAGCATTTGCCTGATATCGAACTCCGACCACAAGGTTTTAAGCACAAGGAAACCCGCCTCAGATTCAGATTTGTTATTTCATTTTGGCATCGATATCAGACAATTCGCATGGGTTAATTTCTTGTAATAGTCCGTCTCTCACTAAAATAAACATCAATATCTTTGCATTTGCCTGATATCGAACTCGAACCACAAGGTTTGACGCACAAGGAAACCCGCCTCAGCAAGACGCTTTCATAACCAAGAAAAGATTGTCACAGTCGGCATTGCTTTATATTGCCGTTTTCTTCATCAGAACCTGTAGCAAATGTTCTTTGTACTCGCCCAAAGTGAATCAAGCTAAGATCCAGTATCGAAACAAAACAGTAATTTATTTTCACAATTCCGCCCAAGCCTATGATTCAAGACAACAAAGGCAGACTGTGATCGTAATAAATAACTTACTTGAATTCAGACATTCCGATGATTGCAAACACCACATATATGCACAAGTAATTATACAAACGATCGCGTACGGCCACATACATACATAAAGATAGACAGGCAGACACACACACACATATATGCATACACGCACGCACATATATATGCATATGCACACATACACTCATATATGTGTGAATAGTTGCGTGCATTCGTGCGCGTTTCCTCGAATGTTAATAGAATTTGTGCATAAAATGTATTACCAAAATATATTATAACGTTACATTCCACCTAGACGTTTTTTCTTACAGTGTTCTACTCAACTCCTTATAACTTTAAGTTTTCAGGCTCTGTTCATATTTTGGGTGACACCTCACACACACACGCACACACACGCGCACACACACGCACAAACACACACACACATATATATATATATATATATATATATATATATATATATATATATAAATATAAAAGTGAACATAGAAGTCAACACTTAGAGGTGACAGTCTGTTTCATGCTAGATGCAATCATCGGGCCACCTGATCTAGCATGAAACAGACTGTCGCCTCTAAGTGTTGACTTCTATGTTCACTTTTATATTTACACACGCTCTCTCTGATATTGAGCACTTTATCCCATAAATATAGCACACTTTAAGACTATATTTCTTCATATATATATATATATATATATATATATATATATATATATATATATATATATATGTATATATATATGTATATGTGTGTGTGTGTGTCTGTCTGTCTGTCTGTCTGTCTGTGTATGTATGTGTGTGTATGTGTGTGTATGTATGTGTGTATGTGTGTATGTGTGTGTGTGTGTCTGTGTCTGTGTGTGTATGTATGTGTTTATGTATGTGTGTGTGTATGTATGTGTGTCTATGTGTGTATATATACAATAAGCGAAAACCTGAAGGAGGTGTTTACTCCATCGCTTGTAATAATTGTCACAAATAATGCATGAGAAAAACCTCAAGGAATCTAAATAAAAGATTATATAAACACAAAACAATTTACAAAACAATACGGCAAATGCGGTGGTTGCCCAATTTAACGAGATTGACCAGAATTTTGACAAACAATGCTACTCTGATCAAAGGAGAAAACAATTCTCTCCGACATAAATGTCTAGAGGTGCCTTGATCACAAGGACATCTACAGTAAATTTACGCTTTGATTCTTACAATATTTCACCATTCCTGACAGATTTTCTATTAGAGTGTAACCCGGATATAAGAGAGTTGTCGGGACCGGAGAAGAAGTATGTTATATCCGGGTTTCTCTTATATCCGGGTTTGGTCTATTTTGTTTAGGTAAGTATGGCTCTAATTTGGGACCAGAGAAAATATCTCATATCCGGGTCTCTTATATCCGGGTTACAAATACGAGCAAAAACGATGGAAATAAAATGAAAGAACACTTAATGAATATATATATATATATATATATATATATATATATATATATATATATATATATAATGCGAAGCCATGTATACTCTCTTAATATGTATATATAGAAAAAACAACTAAAAAGTTGTAAATTAAAAAAATATATAATGTTTTTTTATGAAAGTATTTATTTATATTTTTTTTATATATATGTAATTTGATATTTCAGATATTTCTGAAGAAAGATCGAGGTCGTCTTGGTAGTCTTAATTGTGTTTTTGTTTCTGCATTCCTAGTTTGGAGGGAAGAGAGGAGGGGTAAGGAGGGAAGGAAGAAATGGGAGTGGTGGGAAAAGAAGGGAAGTAGCGTTTCTGATCATAATTCCTATGACCTACGAACGTGGTCAATTTTTTTTTTTTTTAAAGTTAAGTAACACTTCATATGAAAGGACACTTTTCTTGTTATTACTTACCTGTTATGTCAGACTGTTCGTTCAAGATGAGGGTCGATCCGCGTGGTCAACCTAAGATGAAGGAAAAAGATGAGCTCGCCGTCGAATCTTTTTTTGTATCGTCGTAGCTGAGGAGGAAGTGACGTAAGTCGCTGGTGATTAGTCCATTTGTTGCGTGCTTCGCATATTTTTTTTGTTTCAGGATCACCTGCCGGAATAGTACTGTTTCGGTAGGGTCTCTTGGGCGAGCAAGTATGATGTTGGAAGACCCGAAACTTACCATGACCTCAAGTCATAACATCACTGACGAGGCGATCCTGAGCACTCATGGGAGTGTTTTCATAACAAATATATATATATATATATATATATATATATATATATATATATTCTAAAATCCCTAGCAGCACCCTTCGTTCATGCGCATAGTGGTACTAACATAACAAATTAGCCCGATAAAGTCCCGAAGGACGAAAGTGAAAGATTTTTACTTAGCTGATTGCTGTTACATTCAGCATCCCGACTCCAGAGTTTCGTAGGCGGGCCTGTTCGTTCACTCGTCAGAGGCTATCAGCAATTGACTGAATATACTGCCCCCACCCCCACGAGGGATAGATGTGGCACAAGGCCAGGATTAAAGTGGGGCATTCCCGAGCCGGTAGGCTCGGCCAAAAAATGCCCGTAGATCCCGTATAAACGGTATCAGGTTGGTCAACCTCCCCAAACGAGGCTCTGCCCTTCGGCGGAGCCTCGTCCAAGTTCCTCTCTGCCCAGAGGCAGAGAGTTCGACCGTCCAGCACTTAACGTGCAATTGACTGAATATACTTTTCGACGTTTCTTTATATATGCACTTATGATTGGTGTAAGTTTTTTCGTAGTGTGTGTGTGTGTGTGTGTGTGTGTGTGTGTGTGTGTGTGTGTGTGTGTGTGTGTGTGTGTGTGTGTGCGCGCGCGCGCGCGTGTGTGTGTGTGTGTGATTGCGCGTATGTTTGCGTGTGAAAACAAATGGGCAGAAATCAAACATGTATGTGGGTAAATGAAAGACAAGATTGAAATGATATCAGGCAAATGTTTCGTTCCAAGGTACTCCTTCAGATAAAGAAGATTTTGTAGCCAAAAGGAACTAAATGCTTCAGTACTTGTCATTTATTTGCCCGGTATAATCCTGATATATATATATATATATATAGCATCAGGTCCGGGCTTATGATTTGGCGACTAAGAAGGGCTTGTCACTTGGTATGCTTAGAGAACAGATGTCTTCCCAATCAATCATTCAGTTTGGTGAACTCGTGCAAGGCAAACGCACGTAGTGCAAGCTACACAAACGCTAGAAAGACAGCCTCAAGGGCACACTTCGGAAAGTCGTCACACAAACACAAGCGTTTATGAAAATCTCAAGTTTGAAAGGTCTGCTAGGAAGACTCTTTGACAATTGGTATTAACGTCTTTGCGGAAGGCAGCATTGAATAACTAGAACTAAATTCGTTTGCTCGCTACATGGAAAACTTAAGTAGAATGTGGGTACGTATGCCTTTTAAAGCCTGGGTTAATTAGTCACACACATCACAGCATTATCATTAACCATCACTATGATGTTAAATCTGAATTCACTATGCAACAAAGTGTGCAGGTTATCGAGTCGACTTACCCGGTATTACACATCAGAGCACTATGATACAAATGTTGAAGTGGTTCACTCACCACCCCGATCATTGGAATAGGAGGTTTACCTTTTTATTTCATGTTTAGGATTGGTTTTCTGGTTCATTTTAAATTATTTACATTTTATTTTAATTCAAGTAACCCTCAATATATATATTGTTTTGATATTCTCAATATATATATATATATATATATATATATATATATAAACACAGTAGCGAGTATAAAGATCAGAACGATGTTAAGAAAAAGGCTAAATGTCAAATAACATTTTATTTTAAAGATTCATAGAACATTTTATCAAGGTAAAAAAAAGGATATAAAGGTAAATTATATAATTCCAAAATATAATGATCAATAAACTTATTTTGATAAAGTCATGAGAATAATTATATAACATTCGAAAAAATAGATGATAAAAACATCAGAACGACTAAAAAAATCATACTATTATAATGGATACATCACATCCAAATGAAAATAGCGTTCATAATTCATTTGTACTTGATGTGTAGATCTTTACTTGCAATAACAGCTTGACATCTTTTGCTACATGAGCGAATTAATGTCTTGCATTCATTAACGGATATTTTCTCTCATTCACCTTTCAAATTAGTCCATAGTTCTTCGACGTTTGTTGGATTCTTTTCCTTAGCTCTTTCATTTAGTAACTTCCAGACATTCTCAATATGATTCATGTCTGGACTTTGAGCAGGCCACTTCATAACAGTAACATCCTCCTCAGAAAGAAATGTCTTATCAGACTTCGCTGTGTGACATGGCGCGTTATCTTGCATAAATACAGCTGGTTCATTAATTGCAGTTCTCAAATTAGGTACAAGTTTCTTCAATATATCTTTGCATACAGTTGCGTTAGCCTAACAAGAGGTCCCATACCAGCAACTGAAATCATGCCAAACACCATCACACTTCCTCCTCCAAATTTAACGCTGCTTTTAGTGCCCTGCGGCGAATATCGTTCCTTAGGACTGCGTCGAACGAACCTTCTCCCTTCACAACCGAACATGTTAAACTTTGACTCATCGCTGAAATGAAAACAATCCCACTGTTCTTCTGTTCATATGACTTGTTCAGTGGCAAATTTCATTCGGCTCATTTGATTCTTTTTAAAAATGTAAGGCTTCGTAGAAGCTACTCGACTGTTCAAATTTATTTCATTAAGTCTTCGGGAAATGGTGTGCCTTGATATTTTAATGCCAAGGTTAGAATAAACTCTTTTAGAGATAGCGGTTGCTGTCGAAAATCGATCCTTTTTTTTATTCATTATCAATCCATCTGTTTTTCCTAGGCCTGCCAGATGGCTTCTTGGTTTCACATGACCCAGTTTCCTTAAAATACTATGAATAAGACTTAGGTTTCCCCACAGTCTTTGAAATATCCCCAATCGAGGGTTTATCTTCATTACATAACTTGACTATCTAAGTTCCAAGGACGTCACAGATTTTTTTCGCCATGTTTACAATGCAAGAGCCAGTAAAGATTTGGGGTATTTTAGTAAAATACCCTATTTTATATTCTTAACCTAAAAAATTTCAATAATGCAAAATAATTATTAAATTTTCTGGAATTATTCAATCGTTCCGATGTTTTTGATCATCTATTTTTTTCGAATGTTGTATATTTATTCTTATAACTTTATCAAAATAAGTTTATTGATCTTTATATTTTGGAATTATATAATTTACCTTTATATCCTTATTTTTCTTTGCTAAAATGTACTTTGAAGCTTTAAAATAACTTTTTATTTTAAAATAAAAAGTTATTTCACATTTAGACTTTTTCTTAACATCGTTCTGATCTTTATACTCACTACTGTATATACATATATATATATATATATATATATATATATATATAATGATGTGCAGGTAGTGTAGCTACTGTATATATATAGTGTTAGACTCTCCTATCATGAATGATAAATGACGGTCAGCATTCGATGGTGTCTTTTGTTTTACAATTATCCACGATAGTTGCAGTTATTGTGGAGAAAATCAAGTAAGGGAAAGACATATTTCATTTGTGCTTTCAGAAAAATGATACTATCCCAGCGATAAAGCCACACTGATAGGTGAAATTTCTTAAAGCTTGATTGACGTGTCAGCTTTAGAGCTTGACGAAGCTGAAAACCCTTTCACGTAATGAAACATATCTTACACTGCTCTTTTCGGTTTGATGCTTGGGCGTCCCAGGTTTCCAGATCAAAGTTGAGACGTTTCAAGTCATCTTTCAATTTATCTTTTTTGCGTAAGACTCGACATCCAACTGAACGCTTGGAGTTTGGCAGTTGTCTATGCAGCACCTTCTTTGGAAACCTATGCACATCCATACTCACAGCATGATCATCCCACGTAAGTATATAGATATAGTGTCCATAAATTTCGTGTGCACTTTAATAAACTCTGTCTTACACCATATCATAAAATGCAGTACTGTAAATTTGATTTTATGATATTTGGACACTCATAGGTGTTGAATGTGGTGTAAGACAGATTTTCAATTGATAGCCCTATATATATATATATATATATATATATATATATATATATATATATATATATATATATATATATATATACAAGTTGTCCATAAAGTTCGTGTGTACTTTAAAAAATTTATAATTTTATTTGTATTTGCGATAGAACTAATTTCTAAAAAGGATTAGAAAGAAGTAAATCTATATTTTTTAAGGTTTTATTGAAATTATATTTAAGTTTCCACATGTCCTCCATCATTAGCAATACAAAGGGTAATACGATTTTGCAGTTCATGGGAAACATTTGCCAACTGATTTACAGTAATGCCTGATATAGCATTAGTCATTTTAGCTATACTTAAAACTAGGTACATTAAACTTTTTAACATATTTTACAGATTATTTCTATCGCAAATACAAATAAAGTTATCAATTTTTTGAAGTGCACACGAACTTTATGGACAAACTATATATATATATATATATATATATATATATATATATATATATATATATATATATATATATATATCGTTGAAATCAACTGGGATCCGATTACCATCACTTTTATGTTTTTTAAATTTTTATTTTCTATCCGGTGATAACGTATGCATTTGTCATTAGTCTAGTTAGTGACTTAAAATTCATAACACTGCTTTTGAATGCTTTCTTTCATCTCACCACAAGAAAAGCGATAACGTCACTAAGACGCAGATGGTTTCCACCATATATATATATATATATATATATATATATATATATATATATATATATATATATATATCAAATATGTGGTAAAGTTCAATTTATATTACAATGAATCATTCATACAATAAAGAAAATTAGTAAAGTTTGATATAAAATGGAGAAATCCCTTCGCTAACACTAAAACAAAATAATTTCCATGCCCGAAGATGACTGAATGTACAGTCGAAAGTACTTGCATATTTAAGAAAGACCTAATACAGCTTATAATTTAAAAAAAAAACAACGTACATAACATTCATCGAGTGATTGGTAGGTCAATGCATCTTTAAAATTTTGTTATCGAAGGGATTTTGTCATTATATATCATTAACTTTACGAATTTATTTTTTGTATGAATGATTCATTGTATAGTATATATATATATATATATATATATATATATATATATATATATATATATTATCACCATATATAATATGTATATAATACATATATATATATATATGATTTTATTTTATGTATATATATATATATATATATATTACATGAATCATTCATACAAAAAACAGATAGTGAAGTTAATGATATAAATGGCGAGAATAGATTTCCACAAACAATTTTATTAAGATACATTAACCCACGAACCTCTAGATGAATGTTATGATCCCTTTTTTTATAAATTCCAGTTGCATAAGGTCCGTTTATACAAATACTTTCGTCTGTTCAAACAGACATCATCAGGTATGGAAATAGATTTGTTTTTTGCATCCAGGTACGGGTGATTCATGTAATATAAATTGAACTGCACCACATACTTGATATTAAAAGAACTGATCCGACGTGCAACTTTCGTATAACTGCAACATTCCTCTATTTATTGAACAATTTAGTTCATGCCACATCGACTGAAAAAAACTACTACAACAAAAGTATTCTCCTATTACCATATTAGTAAAAAAAAACGCACGCACTTAAATTTTTAAAAAAAATTCAACCTCAGCGTTGCGACCAGAGGCTCCAAAATTTCTTACCGTTAACAATAACACATTTCTAAAAAACATATTTCGGATTACATTTAATCTGTCGTTGTCCCGTTATTACCTGGATATAAAAAACAAATCTATTTCCATACCTGATGATGTCTGTATCAACAGACGAAAGTACTTGTATAAAAAGACCTTATGCAACTAGAATTTATTAAAAACAGTGATGATAACATTCATCTAGATGTTCGTGGGTTAATGTATATTAATAAATTTGTTCGTGCAGATGTATTCTCGTCATTTATATCACTAACTTCACTATCTGCTTTTTGTAGGAATGATTCATGTAATATAAATTGAACTGCACCACAAACTTGATATATATATATATATATATATATATATATATATATATATATATATATATATATATATATATATATATGAAGAAATATAGTCTTAAAGTGTGCTATATTTATGGGATAAAGTGCTCAATATCACAGATAGAGCGTGTGTAAATATAAAAGTGAACATAGAAGTCAACACTTAGAGGCGACAGTCTGTTTCATGCTAGATGCAATCGTCAGGCCACTATATATATATATATATATATATATATATATGTGTGTGTGTGTGTGTGTGTGTGTGTGTGTGTGTTTGTGTGTGTGTGTGTGTGTATGTATATATCCCTCAATCGCACATCTGTGTGCGGATAGATAGATAGATAGATAGACAGATAGATAGATAGATAGATAGATAGATAGATAGATAGATAGATAGATAGATAGATAGATAGATAGATAGATAGATAGTGGGCCACCACTTTGGTCGACTTACGTTTTTACTGCTGCTAAATATCTATAAAAAAAAACTCGGTTAAAATCAGTTTTTCTTAGAATAATCCTCTAAGTAAATAAACCTATTGACTTGCATGTTTTGGAGACAAAAATAAGAACATCAACACAGACAAGGAATGTGTTTCATTACTTAATTTCTTCTACCAGTAATGCTCTCGTACATTTAGAGCAGCTCTCATGATGGCCCAGTATTCTCCTGGCAAAGTGGGTGCCATGTTGTCTTTCCACGTGCCTATTCTTTTAATTTTGCTCTCCGCTGTTCACCTATGACCAAAAATAACCGTGTGAGTCGTTGCGATGAAAGTCCACTGAAAGAGTGATTGCTTGATGTGTTGTTACCTCTTACATGTATAGTCGTACCAACATAACATATTTAGTCCGATTAAGTCCTGAAGGACGAAACGCGTCACAAGTAAACGTTTTCCACTTCGTTATACCACTTCCTCAATACTGCTCTTGATATATAAAAATATATACCCTTATCTCATATTTAATATATAATATATTTAAACATTTTATATATCTATTTAATATGTCTTTAATATTGCATTATGCATGAAACCCAGAGTTTTGCTACCGGTGAGAGAAAATGTATATGTATTATTAATATAATATATAGTTATTATATACTTAATAAAATGTACTAAAATATAACCACATTAATATTTTATGTAGGGAAACAGAGTTAATGTTGCAATTGGACGCCAAAACCTCTCCTGTTCAATCATTTAAATGTGAGACCATTTGTACTGAAAGAATAAATAATCATGCTGTGCTTGACACGCGTGAAGAAAACAAATTATCTTAACTCACCATGCGTTCTGCCGTAGAGTTTTACTTATATTTCCTTGTCGATAAATATTCTCAGCCTCCAAACGTGTGGGTTCATATTAAAATACTCCCAAGCTACGAATGACAAAATTATTTATCGCTAATTCTATGTATGTATGGATGGATGCATATCGCTCTCTCTCTCTCCCTCTCTCCCTCTCCCTTATATATATATATATATATATATATATATATATATATATATATATATATATATATATATATATATATATATATATATATGTACTAGCAGTATGACCCGTCTTCGATCGGGAGTTTCATTACTGGGAAATTTTGCCCTTCAATTGGAGCAGTTTAAGTTTAAAGTCAACCCACCTAAAAATCAATATTAGTAACAACAATTGGGTGCAACTGACGCACCCCCAAATGGGGGGGGTAACAATTTAAATAGGTGGGGAGTGGCCCTCGAAAAGTGCCGTTTTTGCGCTCTCAAACTTGCAAGGAAGGAACCTATTCCATTGTCCGTCATAATAATAATATACTTTTCTTTTATAATTCTAATCATATTTTGCGTTAGATTTCAACTGTCTAAATTGATCGGACGCTGTTTTTTACGGACATGAAATTTTGCCTTTTTATTTTTGCGCAAAGTGTAAAAAATCAGTTTTTTTTTCGATTTTTTACCTTCAAGGTTGTAATTTTTGGACTGAAAAACGGCACTGAAGAATTATCTATCAAACAAAAAAATTCAGCGAAATCAGATGAAAACTGTTTAAATGCATCAACAAGATCCCGATCACGCAAACACACACACACACACACACACACACACACACACACACACACACACACACACACACACACACACACACAAAACACACAGAGTTTGATAATTATATATATATATATATATATATATGGCGGGGGGAGATAAAATATATGAAACTCTGACCTTTCTACAACCACGATATCTACCAATATGGCTTCGTGAATTTCTTCAATACAGGGTTTGCCTCAAAAACCTATTTATAATTTTACTTGCAACTGTAGTTGTAGAAAGGTAATTGTTTCGGATATTTTATAACTTAATATACCTTATTTTTTCGTATCATAAAAATTTTATTGAGCATTCTTTTAATTTAACCCTTCTTTTGGCGAATATCATTTTTTGACAAATTTATAATTATTGACAAATTAATAATTACATATATATATATATATATATAATTATAAATTATATACATATGTATGTATTTATGTATCATGTATCGATATTTATCCTAATAATCTTCCTACAACCGTCAGTTTCATTCATATCTGACACGCTGGTCTTTATTATTATTTTAAATGTCGCCCTCCAACTTGAGGGCGTCTCGAATCTTGGATTGTCTAAATTTTACTATATAAAGCTAGACCATATTCCCTATCTCACAGTAGATAGATATGTATCAAGCTATCATAATTATACCCTTCTCTATCTCAATATATATGAGCGTGGGGGATGGTCCGCTGTGGAAGTTGGAGTAAAGAAACAAATTAGACACTGTTTTGAAGAAATGAACAGAGATTTATTTTCATTTACAAGATATGAAAATATTTCTGTTAAGTCGTATAGTGTAGCGTTTGAATGTACGGTGTAAGATGTTTTAAATTAGAGCGTGAAAAAGCAGTATCCTTTATCCGGTTGACAGCTAAAAGGCTAAAGGTTTGGGCTTGTCGCGTTGATAGTGGAGTCAGTTCTTCTTCTGTGTTCACTGGTGGTCCTTTTCACAGCCTAATGGTCGGACGGGCAATCAGCCGTGGTATCGAATAGCCTCTATGATTAAAATGTGTGTGTGTGTGTGTTTGAGTAGCCGAAAATAAATAAATATACTGTTTAATAAATAAACCAAGCGTCGACTCAAATACGTGTATCCACATAAATAACTTTTAAAACCTGTCCGATTAATAAAATATAAACTCAGATATGTCACACACACACACACACACACACACACACACACACACACACACACACATATATATATATATATATATATATATATATATATATATGTTTGTGTGTGTGTGTGCGTCTGTGTGTCTGTGTGTGTTTGTATGTGCGTGTGTGTTCAGATATTATATTTATCAGTATTTCGCTCTTTTTATACACGCACAGACACACACATGCATATATATATATATATATATATATATATATATATATATATATATATATATATATATATATATATATATATATATATATGTATATATAGATATATACTTAAAGGTATTTTTAAAGGTACAAAATTTTATCATTGCAATAAAAGTATTAAGCTTAATATTACTAGACATATTAAAAAAAAGCCTTCCTTGTGTAAACAACGTGAGTGTTTGTTGGGGCTCGCTGTCATTTGCCTCTAGTTCCTTTTGCTCATATTTTTTTTATCCCCCTCCACATTTCCTTTTATTGTACATTTTCTGTCTTTTAAATTGAAATCTCCCGTTGCAAGCCTGATGAGCGGGAGCGAAACCGGTTGCTTCGCGCATTTTTTAATATGTCTAGTAATATTAAGCTTAATACTTTTATTGCTATGATATATATATACATACATATATATATAAGGTAGATAGATAGATATAGGTATATAGAGGGTTGCAATAAAGTTACTATACTGTTATTCCTAATAAAAAAGAAAAGCATTAACGCAGTTCGAACGGTATCGGTAATTTCTTTACTATTGTGTACCATAGCATTTTATTGATATTAACCAGAATTAACCAGAACCATTTCAATAATAAATTTCTGGTCTGTGACTAATTGATTTGTCTTAATTGTTATTCTAAGTAACGTTATAGTGACTTGATTGCCACTCTGTATAGATATATTGGTGTACGTAAAATAGATATATTATAGTAAAATAGACATAAATATATGTATTTGTGTATTTAAAATATAAATTGTTATGTTCTTATTTTCTTATTGATTATCGGGGAAATATTGGCAGCTTAGAAAACCACGTCAACACATGTAAACTTTGCTTAGAGGAAAAACAGAAATCTTCAACTTCCCGGAACAAGATCTCCTAAACAAATGTTCAGAGGTCATTTCCAAATGCAGACAAGACATCAAATTCCTATTACGCTAAAACAATATCATAACTTAAAACTTAATTGAAATCCCATAGCATAAATCTAATACGCTTTATTTTAAATGACAACATTTAGTGCCTAAAAGAATAAATAAATGAAATATATAAATGGATTAACAAATTTAATTTGTGTACGACTTTCAAGGTTTTTATTTTTCTAAAAGGTCACGAACTTTTGCAATGATCTAATACAGACCCACAGATGACTCTGACTGTTCAGTATGTATCGCAGGATTTCTTTTTCCAATGCAGCTCAGCTTCAATGGCTTTAATATTTTTTCTGTGCAGTAATATGTATTCATTCACTGGATAATCGTTTCTTCCTTTCTTTGCAGCCTGCTAGTTATATGGCTTTCCAACCTTCTTTATGATAAATTTCACTTTTCTGGAGACTCCTCTTGGTAAATTCGTGCGAATTTCCATCGTAACATTATGAAAAATAACCTTCATTATAATCTATCTATCTATCTATCTATCTATCTATCTATCTATCTATCTATCTATTTATATTCTTATTTGTCTATAGCTATTTATATTCTTATCTATCTATCTATCTAATTATATTCTTATCTATCTATCGATCTATCTATCTATTTATATTCTTATCTATCTATCTATATCTATTTATATTCTTATCTACCTATCTATCTATCTATCTATCTATATTCTGATATGTCTATCTATATATATATCTATCTATCTATCTAATTATATTCTTATCTATCTATCGATCTATCTATCTATTTATATTCTTATCTATCTCTATTTATATTCTTATCTATCTATCTATCTATCTATCTATCTATCTATCTATCTATATTCTTATCTATCTATCTATCTATCTATCTATCTATCTATCTATATTCTTATCTATCTATCTATCTATCTATCTATCTATCTCAGTCTGTATATTTACCAATGCTTTGTATATCTCATGCTAACTTTATATCTATCTCAGTTTGTTCGTATCTCTTTCACTTTCTCTTTCTCCCCCCTCTCTCTCTCTCTCTATATATATATATATACATATATATATATATATATATATATATATATATATATATATATATATATATATATATATACATGTATCTTCAGACTATCTGTATCTTCAGACTTCACTTTCAAAAGGTGAAACGAAATTTAAACTGAATTTAAAATTTACACTTTTGACAGGCAGAATTAAGCTTATATAAGCTGACATAGAAGGTAGCGAGGAATGGTGTGAGAGACATGGTCGAGTTTAGAGAGGGTAGGGAGAGTTTTAAAATTTATTTTTATATTTCTTTTTATTATAATACTTAATATTGAAGAAGGAGGGGTAAGGATCTGACATTTACCTATTTAATCGGTCAACTCAACGGAAATGATATGGGAAAAGGAAAAAGAGGAAAAAGGAAAAAGAAATATATATATATATATATATATATATATATATATATATATATATATATATATATATATGATGAAAATGTGGAAAAGACAAAGCAAAATCCGAATATGTGAGTTTACTGTTTTTATTTTGTTTTTGTTTTTTTTAACAAAAACAAAATAAAAACAGTAAACTCACATATTCGGATTTTGCTTTGTCTTTTCCACATTTTCATCATACCGTCGGATCTACATCCACACATTTGCTTACATATATATATATATATATATATATATATATATATATATATATATATATATATATATAACGTAAATCATTCATACGAAAAGCAGATAATGAATTATATAAATTGAACACGCATCACATAATTGATATATATATATATATATATATATATATATATATATATATATATATATATATATATATATATATATATATATATATATATATAGATGGAACTGTCATTTCGGTGTAAGGAATTACACATTTGTCTCCGAAACACTAAATGTCTAATTTTGTAAATATTTGAAACCCTAACGATTTAATGATTCCCCACCAGTGTCATATTTTCTATCTATCTATCTATCTATGTATCTGTACAGAGTGCATCAAAAATACGTTTATAAACTTTGGGAGTCGGTTGCTCACAAGAAAACAAGAACAAAAGTCTACATACACGTATCGTCCGTTTTTGCGCAATAAAGTTTAAACTTTACAGTATATGCGGTTAAATGTACGATCTAAGATACAATCCAAAAATAATTTTACAAATTTTGAGGTCGGGTTCTTGACACCAAACCAAAGTAAAATGTTCATAGAAACATATGTCCAAAAGGCCATTGTTGTACCTCAACAAAGCAACTCATAAATGTTCAAAATGTCCTCCGCTTTCTTCTACAGACGCATGCACTCGTCAGATCATTGACTGGTGGACCCTTTCATATACTCCTACACGGTGACGAATGGTTTAGCAGTCCCACCAACCCAGAACAAATTGATAAAGCGTCTCCGTTTTAGTAATATCTGCTGCATAAACCAATTGTTTTAAGTGGCCCGAAAAATGATGTCCGGAAAACGTGCAGCCATGGGACCGGTCCTCTCCTACCTATCCATCTTGCATGGTAGATATCAGCCAGTACATCGCGAATAATTTGAATAAATGTAATGGAACACCATCATGCATGAACCACATTATCTGGGGTACATTCTTTAGCATGTCTGTAAGTGCGTTCGAAATGAAGTTCCTGTAGACAGGTCCTGTAAGACGTGCTAGGAGAAAATATGGACCTACCAGATAGTGACCCACAATTCCAGCCAACACATTAATTGAAAGTTGATACTGGTATCTAGTCTGTATTCTACCATAGGGATTCATATCCGCCCACAATTGTTAGTTGCGTAAATTTGTTAATCCATCACTTGCAAATGTTGCCTCATCTGTAAATAAGACTGAAGAGACAAACAACGGCTCGACCGGTTGTGCAATAAATCATTGGTAAAAGTTCTCCCGTTATGAGTGATCAGAGGGCGAAAGGCCCTGCGCACGTTGCAAATGATACGTATACAGGAACTGCTCTTGAGATACCTTCCATGTGGTACTATGAGGTGTACGACATGCAAGGGCCACTTGACGTATGGTGATATCTAGATAGTCTCTGTCAGCCTATGGGATGTGTTCTGCGTGATCAAGCTTACCATCGGATCTCGGTCTTAGTCGATCCATAGTTTGTGGTACCATGGATCCTGTCTCGGTAAGCGACAAACAACAGCAAAAGTTGGATGTCTTAACATCCTTCGGTCTGGAAACGCAATCTGATGCAGCCGTGCAGCCTCGCGCCCATTACAATTCACGCGGCCGTACTTAAAAATAATATCGGCCTGTTGAACGTTGAAGACAGACGAGCCACAAATAGATAACAATGAAAAATGTAACCTAGTCTACATGGCAAAACAACGCCATCTACAATAATCTTTCTTTAAACTTAATAACTAAAAAACGAAGGATTTTCAGGCATATGGTTATATGGATTTTGTCCATGTTTTTGAGAGAGGAATATATTTGATACACCCTCTATGCTTATCTATGTAGCTGTATGTCTATCTATCTACATAGCTGACTAGCTATATATGTATACACACACACACACACACACACATATATATATATATACATATACATCTGCATATATCTATACATATACATGTGCATATATATATATATATATATATATATATATATATATATATTGTGTGGGGGGTGTAAGTCGAAATCTTAGATAGGATTAAAAGACATGTATCAATATGGTGATTTTTCTTCGTCTTTCAATGATAATGTTATTAAGCTTATCAGACGACATGAAAGGAATTTCCATGAAATAAATATACAAAAAATATTATTTAATGAAACATGCAACAATGAATATATATATATATATATATATATATATATATATATATATGGAAAGTTTTTTTGTGTCGCATGTCATCCGTTAGGATTTCATCAGACTAGGCTTTGTTGACGTTGCCATGTCTACACATGCGCACGAAACGAGAGACGCAGTTAGTTTCAAAATTTTTGAAAGAATATTTTTGAGAGAATATTTTTTCCTTAGTCTAACCGAAATCATCTATATTCTTTTTCTTTTTGTCTCCATCACCTTTGTCCCTGACTATCCTATATTGTGACAAGAGAGAATCTACCAAGAATGGTGATATATTGTAAGAGATTGGACGCAAATTTATTGTAGCTGAAGTAAGGATCAAGGCATTTCCCAGACATTTTCGTCTCAGTGGATTATTTTCTCTTTCAATCAAAGTAGCATTCCCTATGTCAAAACTGTGCTCCGTTTTGTTTTATATATATATATATATATATATATATATATATATATATATATATATATATATATATATATATATATATATATCAGGATTGGAATTAACATACCTTTAGTAAAGGGATCTTAATTCTAATTTCTAAAGAAACTTTGTTCTATTTAATAAAATTAAATATTGAGCGCTCTTTCTTTTAGTCAGTTTTAACATATTTGAAATTCTATGTTGAGTTAATTGGACTCGCCTGGATTATACCAACATATTACTGCCAATACATATATATATATATATATATATATATATATATATATGTATACTCAAGTATAGGCTTGGTGTATCCGGAATAAATTTCAAACAAACAAATACTATTCTTAAAAGAGTTCTCAATACATAGTAGAGCACATATAATTATTCATTCGAAAATTATAACATAAACATGTTATAAAATTCACTACAAAAATAGCCATTTTGTTTCAACACTTCTGGTGCTTTATCAAGTGATGGTGTTGAATGTAGAATAAAGGTTTTTAAAAGGTTCAAATCAATCAAACACCCCTCGCTAGAGGAAACGCTGTTACATTAGCTGAAATGACCAACCAAAATACAAGTATATGAGAATTCAAATACCTTGACAATGAACTTTGGTTATAATAACTATTTAATTGTCATTACAAATCTCACAAACGAAAAAGGTTGTTACCTTTTGGACTCACAATACGCTTTTTTTATTGCGTACTGAAAAAACTTTTCTTTAACATTTTGCCCCAAGTCAAACTGACACCAGATTTGTTTTCAAATTGCTAGATCAACACTAGACATTCATGATCGGCGGTGTATAGCTTATGCATCAGTGACTGATAGAACATGATTTAATACAGATCAATGGTTGTTCTCTCTACAAAATATTATACAATGTTTCTTCTTTGGTCTTTTTGTTTCTGAATTGTAGGCGAGCTAAGGACAAAGAAAAATGCTACAGATCTTCCCAAAACCCAGAAAAAGATGGATTCTATAGTGAGGTCCCATGGAAGGACATGCTCTGAGTGTTATTGGACAACATGGCATCAAAATTAAACTCCATAATTTAAATTATCTGAATATAGATCAAATATTGATGTCAAAATTGTTAGAAGAATTTGTTCAGTTTTTGCCGCTAAATATTCAGTAAGTCATTCGTGGGGAAGCATAGAAGTAATTCATTGAATCGGATACAGTGAAAATAAACGCTAATATTTCTGGTAAATGTTTTGTGCTATTTAAAATAGTGAAAGGCATTAAATCGAAAATACCTTTCGTTTTTATTTAATTGTCGTTTTATTAGGACTTCACATATTTTTAAAACTATTCTTCACTCAACATGCTTCTATCCACTGTCTCCATTCAAGACATTGACGATCATGTCTCTACAATTTCCTGTAATTTTTAGCTCTCATGACAGTTTACCTTTTTTGCTAACCTTCCTAGATTTTGTCCGGTCAATCACTTATATGAACTTGCTATCTTCTGAACCAATCGCCTTCAGTATATTCTGTGAGTGTTAAATTTTCCGAGCCCTCTTTCTATGTGCCCTAGAAATTTCAACTGCTTCTTTCTGATTCTAAGTAAAATCGTCTTTTTTGTTTCTATTTCTCTTAAAACTTGCTGGTCAGTTTAGTTCAGTACACGCTCTAAAAGCCACCCAAGGGAGAAGATTACTGAGTAAGGTTGATTTAAAGGATTACAAGGACGGAATGGAATGTGCATCTCAGCAGAATATGTAGGACAGATAACGGTCGATCCTAGACTTGAAAATGTTAATATTGTTGTGATCGCGCAAGCATCATTTCGGGAATCTGTTCCACAACATTCAAGGAAAGAAGCTCTCTGTGTGAAAGTTCTTCTTCACTACTAGAACACGAAAGTGATGAGGATGAGCCGACTCTGTGTACCTGATCTGCCATGTTCTAGTTGTAAAAGCTCTGGACTGAGGGAACTGAGGAATGTAGCTATCCTGAACATCGGCCATGAACATAGCCATAGACTAGGAAAATGAGAGCGAAGTTTCGTTAGTGGCGCCAATGTTTGCGAATAGTTATTTACACAAATCCGATCAGAGTTATAAATCGATAACACTAAGTTACTCGGTCATTCTACTAAATATTTAGGGTCTTCCTCCCAAGAAAAAAACAGTATTAGATAAATTGTCTTTTACCTGGGCTCAAGTACCGAACCTTAACCAAGGTTGCGAAATGCTTAATTATATCTTGTGTCCTGTTTAGGGGCCAGAAAGAAAGACACGGAAGACGGAGGTAGGTTGAACAAGTGTATTGAAATAACAGATATATACAAAACAAGAATGTTAGTAATAAGCAGATAGAAGTGTACGCCCGAACGGTAGGTTAACCCTGCTATATTTAACAGTCGCCCTACGAGGAATGTATGTGGCACTAGGACGAGTTTAACGCTGGTTTCTCGGAGACAGTAGGCCAAAGAATTCCCTTAGAACCCGCATAAGCTACCTGTATACCTACCTGGCCGAAACTTTGCCCTTCGGCAAAACCTCATCCAGGTTTCTTTCGGCCGAGGCAGAGCGTTCGACATTTGAACAGGCTAACGGTAGGTTAACAGTCCTCCCACGAGGAATGTATGTGGTACAAGGCCGAGTTTTCACGTGGGCTTCTCCGAGCCAGTAGGCTCGGCCAAATATATTCCCTCTGAATCCGTATAAACGGGTTCAGGACCTGTCTACATACCCGGACTAAACTTTTCCCTTCGGCAAAGCCTCGTCCGAGTTCCGCTCTGCTCGAGGCAGAGAGTTCGACAGTTTAACAGGCTAACGGTAGGTTAACACTGCCATATTTAACAGTCCCCCCACGAGGAATGTATGTGGCATAAGGCTGAGTTTAACGTGGGCTTCTCCCAGCCAGTAGGCTCGGCCAAAAATATTCCCTTAGAACCAGCATAAGCGTATTCGGGATCTGTCTACGTCCCCGGACGAAACTGCCCTTCGGAAATGTCTCGTCCGTGTTCCTCTCTGCTCAAGGCAGAGAGTTCGAAAATTGAACAGGCTAACGGTAGGTTAACACTGCCATATTTAACAGTCCTCTCACAAGGAATGTATGTGGCACAAGGCCGAGTTTAACGTGAGTTTCTCCGAGCCCGTAGGCTCGGCCAAAATATTCCCTTAGAACCTGCATAAGCGGATTCGGGATCTGTCTACCTCCCCGGACAAAACTTTGCCCTTCGGCAAAGCCTCGTCCGGGTTCCTCTCTGCTTGAAGCACAGAGTTGGACAGTCGAACAGGTTAACGGTAGGTTAACACTGCCGTTTCCGCTCTCACAAACGTTAATATTTATGAAAGGAGGAAGAGTTCATTCTACTGTACGTGGGTTACTACAACAATGACGATGCTGATTGTTATATATTTGCTAAGTTTAACTTAATTAGATTGGTACAATTTCACCTCGGAGCAGCAATTTGTTTTCCGATTTATGAAATACTTTCACGTTGTTGTAAAATATACAATTTCCTTCCGTCGACACAATTTGCTTCAAAACAAAACATTTCAAAATGAACCAGCGATTGTTTTTCCCTTATATGAAAGCTACACATGAAACCGAAAAAAACATAACAGAGCATTCAAAATTGATTCACAGAGTTCTATTTTGGATCTTTTTCGTAGTTTTTTTTACATCTAGAGTTATGTGACTTCGTGTGTGTTCAAGTAATGTTTAGATTTTAACCATTTTCACTCGCAAATCTTCTTTCCGTAAGCGTGAAATCTCCATTATGAAGCGTTCAAGCTACATTTGACACAGCACGTGTCTCATCTAAATCCTTCATACATGATGGATTTTGTTCGGTTTAATGATCGCAGTACTACATTACTTACTTAGTTCCCAAGCTGCATGAATTTAAACGTGCTACTAGGTTGACATTTCATTTCCACCCTTCCACTGTCGGAACGGTTAAATGTAGCCGTTTATTCTATTTCTTCCCGTCTGTGGAACACCCTTCCTCTTACCTGCTTCCCTGATAGCTATATTCTCCAACTATTCAAATGCAATTTCAATAGACATCTCCAGATGCCTTCATCTTCCCCTTCATCCTTTCCTCTCTCAATCCTCTTTACTCTTGCCCTCACTCTCTTTAATCCAACTATTCAAATGCAATGTCAATCGACATCTCCAGATGTCTTGATCTATTCCCCTTCATCCTTTCCTCTTTCACGTCTCTTTACTCTCGCTCTCACTCTCTGTAACCCTTTGCGTGCTAGTGACTCTCCTGTCTTGCTTGGGGTGAAAGGCTTAAAAAAATACGAAAACGTAAAATCTTTTCTTTCTTTCATCTTCCGTATGAGAAACGACAAATGAATATTGAATTTTGACATTTTAAAAATGCCCACTGACACGATTATCGTCACGATGAAATCAAAAGTGAGTTTTTTCTAATCTGTTTAATTAAAACATTGTCGTTGATAGCCAGCTTGAAATGGACAATGTGCATATTCATTGCGGCAAGATTAAGTTCATATAAAACATTTTCAGCTCAGTGATACAGCCTGATACATTACCTTTTTTTATAACATTCTTTATTTCGTGTGATCCCACATACAAAATATATTTCACTCCAACAATGGCATAGCCATCATTGTTCGTAATCCCCATGATCATGACAGATGACATGAGCTTGGTGTACATCATCATGGTTAACTCAAGGGTTTCTCGAAGAATCACATGGGTTTTCTCTTGTTCACCTGACCACAGTCTAAAAGATTGCTAAATTCAAGTTGCCGTGGCTTGTAGGAATTTTGGCGGGGTCCGGGTGTACTCGTGATTTTCTCTTGTATTTTTAAAAAATTATTTTTGTACATTTTCAGTACAGCTATAGATAAATTTTGGCTCAGTGGTCCTTAAACTTTTGTGTGTCACGGACCCCTTGTGTCACGGATTCTTTTAGTCGCGGATCCCTTTAGTCACGGAACCCTATGAGAACTAGCACGTCAAAGACTAACAGGCAAGCGGATACCCACGGTCTGATTGTTTTTTCATAACATTTGTTCCTGCATTTCTCCACATTCCACCCTCAATCACACTGCACAGACGTCACTTTTCAGCCATACACGCTTGAAAGAAATTGGGGTCAATTAATCCTCACCAGTATATGAGAAGCTAAAAAGATCCGTGTTAAATGAGAATTATCACTTGTCGCTATAGAGTGGCAAAAGATGGCTGTCGTGAAGAGGGGGATGATATATGTATAAATGGTAAACATGGCGCCCCAGCAGAAAGAGACGCCTAGCGTTCGGCAATGTAAGTCTTGACTGAGTGTATTTTCTTTTATTTCTTTCCACTGGAAATCGTTGATTGGGACTAGGACTATATAGCGAATATAAATGTTAACTTTTATCTGATCATCACGGACCTCCTGAAACCGTATCTATGGATACCCTTGGCGTCCATATACGTCAGGTTTTAAAACCATGCTTTAAATTATTTCTAAGAAGTATTTTATATAATTTGTCTTATTTTGCAAATGTTTAACGATGATTTTGATGTATATCTTTCCTGTAATTGCTTCTATATTTTTATCAAATGGTGGATTGTACCATATAATGCTTCCCTTTCTTTTAGATTTTCTTCCGTTATGAGTAAATATAAGTTTTACTGAAATCCAATTTCTTTTCGGGCGACTTTGTAATCAGTGTTGATGTCGTCTTACGAGTTGTCCCTTAGAAACCGCATCAAAAGCCTCGTCCGGGTTCCTCTCTGCTCGAGCCAGAGAGTTCGAAAATTGAACAGGCTAACGGTAGGTTAACACTGCCATATTTAACAGTCCCCCCACAAGGAATGTATGTGGAACAAGGCCGAGTTTAACGTGGGATTCTCCGGGCGATGGATTATGATATTTATGTCACTATACTGTGTAGGTAGAAGAAATCTGTGAATTTGGTTTCCTTTGGATAAAAGCAAAATAAACGTTAAACAGCGACACTTTTTATATGTAATATTGAAGCTTCACAAATATATATATCAATTGTTCAGAAAAAAACAACTCGTAAACACACACAACCCATCCGTGCAGAATTGCAGAACAATGTACGAATGCCCACACAAAGTAGCTGGCTACGAACTAACGTAATATACCAAGCCACTCTAAGATTCAAAATTAACACAGAAAAATATAATGAAATAATAGAATACCCCTGAATACAAAGAAGCTACCCACACGAAACTATTCCTCTGATGTGTGCATAGGTTAACATAACATTTGAGAACATCCATTCTTCAGCTCTCGTCAGCTGTAATCCGCGAGAAAAAAGGGGAAACCTATCAGTTCTGGAGAACGAATATCTTTTTTTTCACGGATTATACCGAAACAATTAAAATGAAAACAAAACAGTTAATGACAGGAAATAAGTAAAATAGATTTTTGAGCAAAAGAACGATTCTGTTCATAACGATCATGCTACTAAAATTTATAGATAATATCTGAAATAGTATATATATATATATATATATAAATCTGCCTATATCAATGTGTATGCTTATACATCCGACCACAAAGACACGTGCACACATACATGCAAATGAGTATCTACGTGAATGAGTCTTAAAATGGGGATAACATTGTGTAACTTTGACAATATTCCCTCATGAAATCAAAATCTTAACATCCTTTTGACTCGTAATTATTTACCTTAAATTCTTAACGACTGTAGAGAATATAATGTATCAGAAAATCCTTCCTATTCAGATATAAAATCTTTTAAAAAGATATTACTCCGCTTAAGCAAGAACTTCCTCAAATTAAAATTTTCCTGCTGTTTCAAAGTCTCTTATATTTTGCCCTTTTACCATTATCGATTTTTATTTCTTATGATTCCTCCCCAACTGGCTTACACACAACACCTCGGTAAATTCTAGAACTTAATATCCATGTTAAGCAACACGTCCAGAAATATTTACACGAACTTGTATATCTTGTTTACAAATATTTGTACGCGTGTCATTCACCGATTGGAAGCCCGTTATCCTTGTTGAACACTATTCCAAGTTTTATCTTTGATATATTCTCTGCCAGTTTTGCTCCAGGTCAAACTCCTCTTAAGTCAATGACCGTCCTGGGCATGACAATAAACTACATCAGCATCATGGGTAAGACGATAAACTACGTCCAGCAACAAGGCCTCTAATCAGGAGATTTTGAAGAGCGTGGAACCACCTCTTAATTGCTGGTGTTACCAGGTCCACCCTGACACGGGGTGGTATCACCTGTTAGGGTCCCAGCTATGAGCAAATAGTCAACCGCGAAACTGGAGTAAAAACACTATGGAAGTGTAAAAACAGGTTTTAATACCAGAAATACTTTGTAAAAGAATTATTTCCAGCAATAGATTTTTGAAAAAAACAACAACTATTACCAGCAATACATTTTTGAAAAAAATATTACCAACAATATTTAAAAAAAAAAAATTAATAGCAATAAATGTTTGAGAAAAAAAATATTACCAGCAATACTTTTTTGAAAATAAATATTACCAGCAATACATTTTGAAGGAAAAATATTACCAGAAATAGATTTTTTGACAAAACAAAATATTACCAACAACATAAAATTTTGTCGGCATTAAATAACCCACTGAGGTAAACCGTAAAACACTAAGGTAAACCGTAACCCACTGAGGTAAACCGTAAAACAAACCAAACCAAATCTTAAGTGAATGAGTTTTATGAGATGGCTGGGGTGCTTGCATTCATTGTTCGAGCCCGGTTGAAAGAAAGATTTCGAATGAGGATTTTCAAAGCAGCTTGATTTTTCCTAACTTGAAACATTGGTGAAACACAATATTCTTATATGCTCCCAAGATTAATTAAACTATGTATATTAAATGTCAATGTTTTTATAATGCTGCTGTTGTTTTGTCATATTGGAAATAGTTGATAATTACGCAGTTCATGTATATTTTATGATGTCAACGAATACTCGGTGTTACACTCTCGTAATGCTTGTTGTAGTAGAGACTTTGTAATCGCCTATAAAACTATACTAAGCTGTCAAACAATACTGATGTCAGTTGTCTTCGAATAACATTCACACTAATAGTACTTGCTCGATAATTCTCGCTCGAATAGTAATCCGTATCGTGATCCGAATAGAGAAATAGTATAGTAAATAAAGTAGAGAATAGTGGTCCGTATAGTGATAGAGGAGAAATAGCGATCTGTATAGTATAGAGGATAGACTAGAAATAACGATCAGTTAGACACTAAGCTACATTATACTCATGCGCTTCCTCTATGGTCACGTGATTCACTTAATTCAATAATGGGATCGCTTGTGTTTGCTCACTGGCGATCTATGTTCAAACTCAAGTGTCGGCAGCGAGACTTTATTCCTATATAAAAATTTTATAATCACTGCTTTCCTTCATAAATACGTAGCCAAAGATATTCACAGATGAGCGGGAGAGGTTTGAGACAATTTTTGTATCATGCACAGATTTTTTTTTTTTGTCTTGGCCAAAAACACGCATTCTCCCGTGAAAACAAGTGTCCAACCTCAGGACACTTGAACTGTGCGTTATTTTGTTAGACTAGGTAAATTTTAAACAACAATGAAGCATTTCTAAACTACTGAGAAATTCTAAACATAAACTCAAGGAAGGGAGAATATACCAGACGAAACGTGAAAAAAA
The DNA here is from genome assembly GCA_964036315.1 of Acanthosepion esculentum. NCBI lineage: Eukaryota > Metazoa > Mollusca > Cephalopoda > Sepiida > Sepiidae > Acanthosepion > Acanthosepion esculentum. Next base: position 44,656,239 of record OZ038484.1, read on the forward strand.
TGAAATTATGATGGAAGAGAATTCAAGTAAAAGTAGCCAGGTTCTTTGCGGGGATGCTTGTAACGACGTTGCTTATAAGACGTTTTTCCAATTTCCTACTCAGCTTGCTTCGGAATTGAATTGGGCTGAAAATAGAGGCTTCTTTTCTGGTACAGTTTCTTTTTTTTTCTCGTTAAGTTTGAAAGAAAGTGATTTAAAAATACATATACCCCACCGATATTCCAAAAGCTTTGCTTACAGGTCCGGGTCAGATTATCAATTTCATCGAGTCAATATGATAATGATTCAACAATTCACATCTGACCCAATAATTTTACAAACCCCATATCTTTATAGAATTATAAGCGCCAAAAACTTAAACTAATATAAATTTTGAGTGTAATGGCTAAATGCTTCAACAGCAAGAAATTACAGTATCGGTTAAATTTTTCCAATGAAAACAAGTGAAAAATTTAGCGGATTACTCGATCTATTCATTTTTCTTTTACTGATGTGCACAAAATATAAGCTCCAAGAGCCAATCAAAGTCGAGGGTTACTGTGTGGAGTTGTATTAGCGTAAGTAAGCACAGGCGTTAGGAGTATAGTCTGATTAAGAGATCCGGTCTCGGATGACAATTGACTATAATAGCAGTAGAATGGTTCCTTAGCACTATTCGAAACCGGTTGAATCTATCTAACTACACACACACACACACACACACACATATATATATATATATATATATATATATATATATATATTACTAATGTTCACCAAATACAAGGCTCAAGAGCCACTTAAGGTAGGGTGTTACTATGTGGAAGATATTAGGGCACAAAGAACTAGAGTTAGGTGTACAGAACTGAAGCAGATTTAAAAGGAACCGGAAACCGTATCCTAATCTCAGGAAACAAGGGATAAAACTCTACTCGTATTAAAAAAAAAATCTCCGAACACCGTGAACCGAACGATTGGCGAATCTATTTACTCCTATTGGTGAATGGGAAGAAATAAAATAAATAATTAGTGAATAAAATTTCAGAGTTCAGGCACAGGCGTAAGGAGACCTGAAGAAAACTTTAGAAGTAACCGGAAACTCAATGCTAAACAGGGAGCAAGGAGTAAACCTCTACTCCTGTTTGAAAGACTGCGGAAATGTAGGAAACGGACGATTTTGTCAGATTATTCGTCTCCTACCGTGTTTAGCAGGAAATTTAACACACTTTACACAATCAGTAACAAATAAAAGAGTTTCTTTTAGGAAACCATTTTCCGAGCTTTCGCTTAGCTCTTTATCATAAATCTCCAAATATATATGTATAATTTTCATACATTATTGTCCTCATCTTTGTCGCCATATTTATTTCGGCCGTTGTTCGCTCCAGCCTTCTTCTAGTGGTTGGAATGTCGAAATGAACCCTTTATTTCGATCACTGAGGTAGACTGTTCTAGTTCCACGTGCCATGTTTAACGGATGTCAGTTATCAGTTGTTAATTCTCCACAGCCTTAACTGGATATTGAACTCACAATCTTTGGGTCCTGTCACTAACTAACACCTTTATCCAATGTGCCATGTGTCATTGATGATATATGTGCTTGAATTTCTGGTTATTTTAAACCTAATGTCTTCAGCAACCATTTTTATCAGGGCTCATATTGCATTTTTTGCTATTATCATTGCATGTTTTTTACCAGAGCTCATATTGCAATTTTTGATGTTATTATCGCATTTCTCTGGCAATCCTTATTACTGGTTCCCATATTGTATTCATTTCTATAGTCCGAATAATGTAAATAGTGTACATAATACCTCATCTCAGAAATATAGACCTATATTTTTCAGTATTCAAATTAAGAAAATAATCCAACTCTGTTGGAATGCTTTACTTAAAGCAATGATTAAAATTTAATCTCACATAGTTCGTTCTTCATATTTATTATACACCAATAAAAGAAAATAATTAGTAACTAATACACAGACCAGTCATTACCACCGGAGTGTATTGTTATCATACTGGGCATCCCAAGAATGTGAAAGAGTACTAAGTCTTTCTTTTTATGCGCCGTTCCCTTCCGGACGTAGGCGACCATGGCTCTCCACTTCCCCCTATCCCTTGTAGGTCTCAATAAGTTTCATCCCTCTGCCACCTCCCCCAGACCAGGTTCTCTCATCCACTTGCTTAAGCCCGACAGGTAAACAATGCATTGCTTTCCCTTGTCCCTCTTTCTCTCTATTCGACCTGTGAGTATCAGATTCTCCAGGCACTCCTTCCTCATTACGCGTTCCAGAAATTTCAGCTGCCTCTTTCTGATGTTAAATATAACCTTCCTCTTTGGTTGCATCCTCTCCAAAACCTCATCGTTGCTCGCACGCTCAGTCCTTAGCATCCTTCTGTAGAACCATACCTTCGTTGCTTCGAGCCTCTTCTTCATCTTTGTGGAGACCGTCCAACATTCGCTGCCGTAAAGAAGGACAGATGTCACGTAGCAGCTCGGTACTCTTTTCTATGTTACCAAAGAAATCCTCCTGTATCGTAATACTCTGCCTAGCTTTTGGAATGCGTCCTTGGCCATCCCAATACGTCTTCGGATCTCAGCGTCGTCCTACGTCACAAGACTTCCCAGATATTTAAACATCCGCACCCGCTTGATTTTAGTGTCCCCGACCTGCAAATCGCATTTCGGGTTCATCCTTTTACTGATAAACATAGATTCGGTCTTCTTGTAGTTTATGCTTATTCCCTTCTTCTCGCTCTCCTTCGCCACCTTCTGTAGTTTCTTTTTATTGTCTACTATCAGTACTGTGTCATCTTCGTATATTATATTGTTAAGATTGAGGCTGTCAATCTTAGTTAAATT
>OZ038484.1:44664080-44666580 GCA_964036315.1 Acanthosepion esculentum
AATAAGCCACTTCCGGTAAAAGTAACCGCCAAAATAGACTACCCATAATGCACCACTGACCCTAATATAAATAGCCGAGAAAAATAACAGCACTAGTCGCCTGACGATTGCACTAGCATGAAACAGACTGTCGCCTCTAAGTGCTGACTTCCATGTCCACTTTTATATTTACACACGCTCTATCTCTGATATTGAGCACTTTACCCCATAAATATAGCACACTTTAAGACTATATTTCTGCATATATATATATATATATATATATATATATATATATATATATATATATATATATATATATATATATATATGCATATCTATATCAAGTGGACATTGAAGTCAACATTCAGAGGCTACAGGCTATTTCTTGCTAGACGCACTTGTCATACCTGACAATTGCGTCCAACATGAAACACCCTGTCGTCTTTGAGTGTTGACTTAAATGTTCACTTTTATATTTACATACGCTCTATCTCTGATACTGAGCACTTTATCCCATAAATATATAACTCCTTAAAACTATATATATATATATATATATATATGTGTGTGTGTGTGTGTGTGTGTGTGTGTGTGTGTGTGTGTGTGTGTGTGTCTGTGTGTCTGTGTGTGTGTGTCTGTGTGTCTGTGTGTCTGTGTATCTTTATACACGTTTGATTAGAAACTGGTAAATGCTCTTTGTTGTTTTTTTTCTTAACTTTCTTAATATTTACCATTTTTTAAAATTTCCGGTTGGTATTTGTAAATATATCTTCCTATGTTGCCTCCGTGAAAGACGATAAAAGCCAAAAGGCAAACGTGATGTTTGAAGAAATAAACTGACGATATAACAACAAAAAAAAACATTTAGACTTTCTAGTGTTAGCAGAAAGCGCTTAGAAGTGGAAATGTATATTTATAAATACATGTCGACAATCAGAAAAATAATTAGATATATTGATATGGCAAATATAAATAATAATAAACAGCTAAGTTTGTCTTGTTTTTAACAAAATATATATAAATAGCATTTCAAATTTTTCGATAAATTTCGATCCTCCATTTTAAAATTACATCTTTAGAATACTCCACAAGTTATCCATAATGTCAGACAAAAACAAATCAGCTGCTACTATATCAAACACTTTTACATGAAACCCATTTTTCTCCAGGTATTCATTAATTTTTCCCACATCAGATATTGCTTCTGTAACCGTTCGGATTCTTCTAAGACAATCATTACTAGTGTGCTTTCAAAGAAATCAGTGTATGTCGGATCTGACATCTTATCATCATAAAGAACTCTCCAGTGGCCCACTACTTTACTGCGAGATATACTCTCTTAGTTTTCTTCAACAGACTTACATCACATTCGTTCGTGATTTTCAGTGAATTTCTTTACATGCAGATCAGTCTAGCAATTTCCTGCGTTATTTTAAATTTTGAGAGGTACTGAATTTCTTAAAAATGCCTGGTTCTATCCGATTTTAAGGCTTCAATCTCGCAACCCGACTATCAATTTGAAATATCGACATTCAGAACATTTCATGAAAATGTCTTCAATTTGTTTTAAATCTGACCAAAACGAACCAGGTTTCGCCCAAATTATAGAGGAAGAAATTATAAGTCCACAAACTTTCATATTCTAACAAGTATTAATGTATATATCGATATAACATTATCTAGCTAATAACATGCCTTTCAAAATCTACAGACTAGTGCTTTTTATACTCAGATCATTTATAATATTGCAGACTGCAAAGTTTCCATAAAGTTTTCTAGGTTTCAAATTAAAAACGCCGTTTTAATTGCCATCATGTTAGAAGAGATATCTTTACCATGTGAATTTCAGGTCATCATTCCCTCTTAAATCAGCACACGGGCAGGAATAATTCTAACGGCTACTACTTAAGTGGACAAAATTTATAAATATTTTCTGGTCATACCTTCTTTAGCGTAATGGTTGTCGGCGCGGTAAATCAAAATTGGCAAGCCGAGTTTAATTCCATCGGAGAGCGTAACGTTCACTAAAGAAATGTCTTTATTCCGCCCATTATTACTCTAGTGAATACGATTCATTGTTGGTGTTCCACAATTGTATCTCTGAAAATAAGATCAAATGATAAATGAATTTTAATTCAAATATTGAATTATAATACTAATTTTAGTATTTTAATAATTTTATCTAAATAATAAATATTTAAAATCAGATATCTTCTGTGGTACTTATTAAAATTTAGCAAAAGAGAGGTAGAAAGATTGTGTTGCGCAAAAATTTCAACTTGTGACCCCTGCCCGACTTGCTATTTAACATTGAAAAACGTACCCTTTAACGAGATTGGAACACCGAACTCCAGCCCCGAGGGAAAATGTCACCACGAAACAGTCAGAGTTAAATCGCTCAAACCTGACTCATTATTTTCTTCATCTGCCCCAATGTTCTGAGTCTTATATTTTGTTATTTACTTTTGGTAATAGTAAGAGTAATAGTAGCCGCTTCCTTATAAGGAAATATTCGAAA
>OZ038484.1:44671580-44676580 GCA_964036315.1 Acanthosepion esculentum
GTGTAATTCGCTTATGCCCAAACTATATTTACGTTACTTTTTCTTAGCCTATGAGAATATTAAATGTTTTTTTCTTTTTTCTTAATCAGATATTAGAGAAGTAATCTCCTAATTAGCATTTACTGAGCAAGCGTTATGATAAACGAGCTTCCCTGCTGCAGAAAGTTCGCTCTTACACAACTTTATCTTGTCCGTACATGCAGCTGCTGGCTATTTTTTGTGTTCAGCTTACATAAATTCTACATCCAAGTCGTTAAGTTGGTTTTCATTCATTTTTCCCAGTAATTGGAGATTTACCTACAATTTAGGTGTTTCTCATCGACTTACCTCCATTTTTTAATGTCGACCATTTTGGCAGAATGTCGGTAATTAATAAAGAGAGGCACTCACCGATCGTCTCAGTTTGGAAGCCTCGTTTTGGCATTGTTGTCCAATGATTCGTCGGAAGCAAATCTGTTTTGTCCAGCCACAGATTATCTGATATTGCTTGAGGTTTCGTATCGAGCTGATTTCAGCCAATTCAACATTGATTTGATTTTTTTTTTGTGCTTTTAGTTTTGATTGGAATTGGTAAGTTGCATATTAAGCAACAATACTTTTGTTCAATTTCTGTAATTTAGAAACTAAAGAAAATCCCTTTGAACAATTTATAAAAAAAAATGAAGAATCACTATGCAGAGGAAAGAAAGTTATTCGGTCCCTTCTAGATTCATTGCTTTCCTTTCATCAAAGAGACATCATGTAAATTTTAGGCTGATTTTTGTTTTCAACTCTGGCAGACGTACAAGGCGAAACTATGTCTTAAAACTTGCTTTGCAATCAAAGGTATAATAACATATTCATTATTCGTATAATTTTGTTTTAGTGGATTTAAATTCTGATTCATGTCGGAAGCATTGTTTAATATTCTGAATATATTCCGTAAGCATCTGTCTATATTTCTGAGATGAGGGATTATGTACCCTATTTATATTATTCGGACTATTGTCTTCATCTTTGTTGCCATATTTATCACAACGTTTCGGCGATCCTATAGTATCTGTCTATATTTCTGAGATGAGGCATTATGTACACTATTTACATTATTCGGACGATTGTCCTCATCTTTGTCGCCATATTTATCAAAACGTTTCAGCAGTTATACGCTCCGGCCTTCTTCAGGTGTTTGGAATGTATGTCGAACTGAACCCTTTATTTTGCTCACTGGGGTAGACTGTTTTAGTTCTAACCACCTGAAGAAGGCCGGAGCGTACAAAGGCCGAAACGTTGTGATAAACATGGCGACAATGATGAGGACAATAGTCCGAATAATGTAAATAGTGTATATTCGTAAGCATATACATTTTTCATGTGCATATAAAACTTTCTAATTTCTCAACTTAATACATGGTTTTATGTCAATAATGAGCCGTTTTCACTGTAAAAACAGATGTGCGGCTGGCGCAATGGATAGTGACTCGAAATGAGAATCTGAGATCGAGGTCGAATTTCGTTTGGGTTCGTTACATTGGTATTGGCACAAATAACATTAGGAAAGGCATGAATACATCTCTTCTACGAACTATGGTTAAATAGTAGGACATTTTATCGGTAAAAATTATTGTTATTCTTAAGAAATTGTTAATGCAATAATCACTATCAAAAATAAATAATTATTCTTACAATCTGAAAAATCTTTTAAGTAACAATCCGCAAATAGTTAATATCCGTAAAAAATCAATCAATTATTCATTGTTACAATCTTGGTTGGTGTAAATTTTGCAGTAAAGAAGACTTAGCGCATATCATTTCCTATATATATATATATATATATATATATATATATATATATATATATATATATATATATATATATATTATTGTTATTATTATTATTATTAATATTGCAATGTTTGTCACAGTTGATTTGTCGCCGGCATATTTTCCGCAATTGTCAATGAGTGTCTGTCTATGTTCAGGTTTATCGTGACATGAAAAATTAACTCACCCAGTTCAAATCTATGAGTTTGCGTTCCTATTTAGCGTAGATCTGCTATTTAATTGGTTAATTGAGACATAGCCATGAGTTTATTTTTTATTCTAAACTTATGTCCACCGTTTTAACTTTCGGAAAAGAGGAAACAATTTATTTTTAAATTTCCTTAAAAACATTTTAATCACCAGTTACTTACTATCGCCTGAAGAAGTACAATCACAGTATTGAAACATAAAAGCTTTTGTGTAGCGATTTCAAAATGTTTTTATTATAACCTCTTAATATATATATATATATATATATATATATATATATATATATATATATATATATATATATATATATATATATATATACTTAGTTGTATGGATGTAAGTTTGTAAAAGTTTCACACTTTTGCTACCTCAGACAAACTCTCTCTCTCCCCTCCATATATATATATATATATATATATATATATATATATATATATATATGTTTGTATATGAGCATATACTTATATGCATGTGGATAAGGTTGCATATATCTGTATGATCTTGGAATTATTTTTATTTCTGTATATGCGTGTAAGTATTAATGTGTAATACGTGTAATCTATGAGCACACACACACATATATATATATATATACATATATATATATATATATATATATATATATATATATACATACATATATATATATATATGTATATATATATATATATATATATATATATATATATATATATATATTACTTTAATAAATATACATTTCGGTTCTGACACTTTAGTACAACTCGTGTGGCAATCGTCATGTACAGATTGAAAACTGACTGTCGTAAAATTTACAGATTATTATTTATATTAATTCCTTGACATATGAAATGTTAACACTGTTATGTTACATCGAGCACAATGTTATTACCACAAACACTGTTCGTTATTTTATACACACACACTATACATCCATATATATATATATATATATATATGTATATATATACATATATATATATATATATATATATATATATATATATATATATGTATATATTGTCATCCACAGACAGACTGTTTCGCTGTATCACAGCTCATCAGTGTGGCTAGACGTCCCGTTGCCTCTGGCTAGAATCGAAAACCGGCTGAATTCGCGTCAGTCGTAAATTTTACCCTGAAGCCGTTGGCGCACGGCAGAGAAGAAAGTGAATTTAAGCGTATTTATTTTTAGATAAACACACAGTGACAGAGAGAACTCGATTCGATTTACCGAAGAGTCTTGCATTATTAGCCGTAATAGTCACTGTTTACAAACTCACACATCCTCCCCAGAGAGCTCAACCGAAATAAATTTTCAGGAGCCTATAATATTGTCATCCAAAGACAGACTGTTTCGCTGTATCCCAGCTCATCAGTGTGGCTAGACGTCCGGTTGCCTCTGGCTAAATATACCTGCAAATCTTTGCTAACTAATGAACATACATGGTTGCAAATATGCTCCAAACTTAATAAAAATAAATTTTTATGCTCAAAATCTTTGTTGTTGCTAAGAAACCTTTTTCATAAGAAGCACGTTGTCTCGATGAATAAATGATTTCTTTGCAAGTATTGCTTTCAGTTTTTAAAATTTTTAAATAAAATAATTTGTAAATCTTTAAATCTTTTTAATTTCTTTTGTAATTTGTAGCAGTTAAGTCATATTGTTATTAATTAACACCTATATTTACTAATGACGGGAAAAGCTTGCTAAAATACAGCGACCACCAGTATTTTAAAAATAATTTTGAATTTTTTTTATGAGAGTATAAGCGTGTCTATTTTTGTAAGTACGGACACACATAACCCTGTCAGAAAATAATAGGTGAAATTTAGTAATTTCAAAGCCAAAGAAATTAAATTCAATAAAATACTAGATTATTTAGAATATTTTACAAAGATTACTGGGTAGTTAAAAAATTAAATAAAATGGTGCTCACGTTTTATTCGTCAAGTAATTTTTAGAGACATGTCCCACGTAGAAAAAAATCCCAAACATAGTTCTATTGAGATAGTTGTTATAAAAACACACACCTCCGTGTTAAATAATTTATTTTGCGATAATTTAAACTTAAAGTAATTTAACATAGGGTAACTTTAAATCAATTAATCTTGCTAAAATAAAGTTTCAGAAAAGTATATATTTTTTTGAATGATTATTCTAATAAAGAGAATTATGTTGGGCTCGCTATTTTTTAAACATTACTAAAATCATGTGTGAGCGCACACACGCGCGTGTGTGTGCCTGTGTACCGAGTGAGAGGGAGATGTTTCTATTTTTATGCATAAATGTATATGTGCATGTGTAGGCGGGTATTTATGCATGCATATATGTATATGGATGTGTGGACAAGTTTAGAACATTGCTTTTCGCCCGGATTCGAATGTCACTGTGGTCGATTTCTCAGGGAGGCGACTTCTTGATTTTGGCGTTCGTAGCGTGAGGTTCCGTAGGAAAGTGCATGAAAACCATGTAACCGGTAAATTCCAGCCTTGTGAGCGTAATTAAGCAGACGGAAATGTTCGAAATCTGTCGACAGTTGTGCTAGAACGAAGTTTTGTGCGTATTGGCCTTGATCAAACTGTTGGTCACGACAGGTCAAACTGATTGTCACGTACAACTTCTAAGGTCTCCCGCCGAAGTTCCACGAAGCATAGTTTGAGTATAAACCACGAGTTGACTGCGTGGGTTTTGAACAAATAGAAATGTGTCTGATCAGGCGAATGGAATTAGCTTGATGTCCTAACAGACAGGTTTACTCGGAAACGTATCCAGCGTATCCACGTATGTATATATACTTTTTTATTTACTCGGAAACGAGTAACCAGCTATTATATACAGTGTCGGCGAGAGTAGAGACGGCCGGCTCAAAAGTGACAGGCCTCGAAACCCGTGTGTCCTCAAGAAAAAACATTTAGGGGTTTAGGAAGAGGGCTTCTTTACAAAAAAGTAGAGGGTAAAATTAGGTATTTTATTGAAAAGATTACGAAGACTAAAACCAGTTCCAAAG
>OZ038484.1:44684080-44699080 GCA_964036315.1 Acanthosepion esculentum
AGCATCACCAGTGCATGATGACGGTCAGATTCACGCCTCGGTGCAATTTTCAGACATATATTCACTTCCTAGTTTTAGATATAATTTTTTTTTTTAATAATGTCTGAAGATCTCATTGAGTCGTGAATCTAACAATCACCATGCATTGTTGATTTTTTATTTTCCAAATCTCGCTCTCTTTTTCTCTCTCTAATTCTTTCTCTCTTTCTTTCTTTTTCTCTCTCTCCACACACACACACATACATACACACACACACACGCTAATATATATATATATATATATATATATATATATATATATATATATATATATATATATATATATATATATATGGACATAGACATCGCCAGAAGACATTTGGTGTAGTTCCCGTATGAAAATTTTCGTCAGATTTCAGTTATGGTTTATAACACTGCTTTCATTTACATGGACGCACACACACACGCACGCACGCGCACACGCGCGCACACACACACACACCTAAACATCCATGTTCGCGTATGTTTATATGCATGCGTGTGCCTGTTTGTGTATACATGCATGTAGGTTTCTCAGAATTGCCTGCATATCTCGTCCCGCGAGATATATTTTTTTAACAATTTAACGAGTGAACTTCATGTGCACTTAAATTACACTGTCAAACCCAGAAGCAAAACATCTAATTCTCGTCAAAATTCTTAAATAAAATAAAAAAGATTCCAACTCAGGAGTATGCTCCTCTTGGGCATGTTTCTTTTTCCTCCCAAGAACCATTCTTTGCTGTAACACACTGCCACCTGGTTGTTTCCCAGAACGCTACAATTTGAACCTCTTCAAGTCAATTATCAGTTGTTATCTATTCCTCATATTCGCATAAACTTCACTTTCTCAGATTTTCATTAATATCACACATCTCGTTCGGCTAGTCTCTACCTTTGGTTGCTCTTGAGCCATGTGTTGGGTGAGCATTCTTACAGGGAATCTCTTTTATTACCCCAAATCTTTATACATTTTCATGACCGTACAGTATGAAAAAAAAAAACAAGCAAACAATATAGCCACATGCGGATGTAACTTTAAATGACAATAAGAAGTAAACAGAAGCCTTCCAATTGTTAAGATAACGTTTATCGGTTCGGTGATATGTGTTAACTAAAACACAATAGGAACTCACATCAATTTACGATTTCATTGTTTATCGATGAACTCAAGTCGCGTTTGGCTTGTGGCCTGACACGTACCTGAAACAATATAAAAAATTCTCATCGATACCAGAAGTCATTTTGTTGCACCTATATATAAAAAAAAACAAGATTTTGAATGCTGATTTTCAAGGCAAGATTTCCTTTCATGACTTATATATTAGGCGCAGCATTCTCTATTGTCCTTGTTTCACCTAATCTGGTCTGAATCGTGTGGAGTTATCCTTGGTAAATGCCATATGTATTAAGTTAATAAACATAAAAAGCGAAAAAAATACAAATATTTCTTATAAATGCTAAAAGCGTTTTGTATTTGTAAATAGAATTACTAATCAGTTTGATTTAATAACTTACTTTTCAAATTCCAAAACCTGTAATTTTTGCGTTTAATTTACTTTGTAAATGTATTCGTATTATTCTCCAAAACAAACATTAGTAAAGTTGAATTATTCCCTAACTCCAAATCGTGGAATATAATAACCAGAGATTCCTATAGTATCTGTCTATATTTCTGAGATGAAGTATCATGTACACTATTTACATTGTGCGGAGGGTTCAGTTCGACATTCAAACCACATGAAAAAGGCCGGAGCGTACAACGGCCGAAATGTTGTGATAAATATGGCAACAAAGTTGAGGACAATAGTCCGAACAATGTAAATAGAGAGAGTCCTGTTTTAATTATATTTTTTAGCCAACAATGATAATATATAAATAAAAGCATTTTTTTACTACGAGTTTAGCGGCAGCTTGTTCAAATGTGTCCCTTTCATTAGTTTTATTTACAATAATAATAATAATAATAATTGCTGTATAATAGTGTTTTGTTTATCAATCTAATAAATAATAACTACAGTAGTGAACCTGAAACTCACTGGGTGATCCATAGTCTTGATCTTGTGCAAGACTATGTTCTACAGGAGCCAGGTTGTCAGTATTCGATTTCTTGTCAGGATCTCTAATGATATGTTTTAAGATAGGCAAGTCCTGTTTGGAAAATTTTTGATTCCTCATGTATATCGTCCGAGACATGTTTAGTATATATAAAACAAAGAAAATGAACTCGTCTTTTTGAATGACAGTTTTCTTTTCTGCATAAAAATATCGTAATTATATTCGAAAAAAAAAAAACAAAAAAAAAAACATCGCTTTTCATTAAGTCATGCTTTCAGTTAGAGAATATCCGAGATATTACAAGTGCAACATCGGCCGTCAGAAAATGAAGACTTTATATCAGAATTGTTTTGGTTCTTTTACCGTATTTTCACTTGCGAGAAAAAAGAAGTGGTGGTATCTTTCCTGCAATTGTCCGCACCCTGCAGTCGCACGAATTATCAGTGAGCTTTAGAGACAATCGATCCTAAACATAGTAGCAGATACTTGCAGCCGAGTGGATGCGAGAAATCCGATATTAACACATAGAGAACTTTTGAAAGTCACATATTCGTTTTAATCCGCGAATAATGAAGATGTGCCAATGACTCTGTCACGTGATCACCACCGCGAAACATATGCGCTGATTGAAATGACCCGCTCGCGTGAATTCAACTTTTCACCAACCCAACTTCCTGCACACTCTTCCCATTCAGCCCAGTCTAGCATCACGTGACTTCCAACAGCCAATCACAGCTCTTCTCTGGGTGTATGCAAATAAGAATGTTTCCTACTTAAAGCAGTTTACATGAAGTTTCGCAAACACTTTCAGACCTTGGTGGTGGCTAAAACTTTAGCAGATTCTAGCGAAAACTTTTACAGAGAAGTTCTTTTTTGAACAAACAGTTACTTTGAGTGGTTGCTAGCGTGATATCTTTAATTATCAAGCTTTCTTTTCGTTTTTATTTTGTCATCTGAGACATTATAAGCGATGTATTGTTTTTTTTTCAAGGAAATTACTACAGCAATTAATTGACTTCTGTATCTACATGTATTATTCAGCTCTGGTAAGTTGACATTGTTTTTCATTCTTTATTTTGTCCAGCTGAACATACTGTAATATATATATAATACACACACACACACACACACACACACACACACACACACACACACACACATATATATATATATATATTGATAGATAGATAACATTAATATAAATATAAAGTAAAATATGTCATTTAGCTGTCTTAAGTTATTATTCAGCACTTCAACTCCGGAATGTCGTAGACAAACCCATTTTGTAATTGTTCAGTCCACTCGTCAGGAGGTTTAAACGTTTGACTTTTCCTCGTTTTCTTTTATTTTCTACATTTCATATATACACATACATACATACATATATATACATATATATATATATATATATATATTAATATAATATATTAATATTATTTAAGAAATGTTTTATTTCTTGAGTTGTAAAAATTGTAATTTTTTTTAAGTTAATGATTATTATGTAATTTTTTACAATTGCAATGTAATTGTCTTAATATTCATTGTTTTATTTGCGGGGGTCGTTTGGATGTTATTATTTTTCTGTCAAAAAATCAAAAAAAATCCCGATAATTCTAATTTGTCACTTAGTTTAATTTATTTCATTTTCATTTATTTTTTTTTGTTTCGAATTAGAAATTATCTGATGGTATAAACATTTAAAAATCATAATGAAGTTTTGATTGAATATCTAAATATAATATAATATAATATATATATATATATATATATATATATATATATATATATATATATATATATATATACATATATATTTGCTACAGTAAGAAACGTTTGAAGAGATTTTAATCTTTTATGAATTATTTTTAAATGTCTAGTTAAATATTCAAATCGGATGGATAATATTAGTGTTTGCTTGTATGGCACAAGACCACAAATGTTGAGCATTTAGTGAGTTTCGAATTCATTACTGTATTTACTATGTACTAGATTGCTATACTAAAAGCTTTTTTGCAGTGATTAATTATTTTTATTATCTAAAGAAACGTAATTAGTAGCCGATCGTTGGTGGGGGGACAATTAGTCAGCTCGTTATTCATACCAGTGCGCCTAATTATTTCAATCTTATGCCAGACCCAGCTGGACCTTGTACCATTTACAAATAACGGTGGCACTAGTAACTGAAAATTTTCGACATTCCTTTTTGAGCTATAATTTTCGTGTCTATATCATAATTTACTATTTGGAATAAATAATAACACTGGAAAGGGAATGTACGGGTAGTCATGACTGGTAACTCTTCTAGGAGATGAATTAATTTGAATTTAACACCGTAGAGAGGCAATAGGAAAAGTTATGGCAATTCACAAATATTAAAAAATAAATCAAAAGAATCTAGAGAGAGTCATTATTATCTATATCCTGAAGGGAGATGGCATTTATAAATAACACCAGAACAATTTTTCTTTTATTTCTCACGTGTGATTAAAAGAAACTTTTTATGAAATATTAATTATAAATTCTTATAAAACAATACTTAGAAAATTTAAATATTTTATATACCTTAATTATTTGTCAAACTTTTATTTTATTTCTTCCTTGGAGAAATACACCACGTTATACTTTTTTCTATTCTAAATACACGTTTTCTAAAAATTTATAAAACTGCCAATTTCTTAAGTTTCTGTATTTTTTCACTTGCCACATCCTAAAATAAAGACGATAGGCGTCGGTTCACAAAAACTATGGAGGTTATATAATAGCTAAGTTTAAAAATTAAGAATTCTGTACGCTCTCCAGCAGTTCACTTGGAGTCTCTGAACAGCAGTGAATCCAAACCTTGTCAACAGAAGATTAATTCAGTAAACTTGTATGACATAAATACCGCCATTAAAAATGGCGAACATACCTTTTAAAATTTCAGAATGAAAGTGATCATCGAAAACTGAAATACAATTTCTTGCAAATACTAGCAAACATTAGGAGATGAAAGCATTTGATAAATATTCATGTGCTACTAGTTCTATAACTGTTTATTTCTCTCAAACGGATTTGCACTTTCACAACGATGCAATTATTGTTTTTCTTTGAACGAAAAGACGAAGAAATAATTGACCAGGCTAGCTGCTTTAATGTCAAAAACTCTGCCCTCAACGCCAAAGTAAATTTTGATACAGTTAACGGATTTAATTATATATTAAATCCATTAATTTAAAAAATTGTTAGGGCGAGAATTTTGAACTTTTGAGAAATTATCGAAACTGACTTGAACGTCTATTTTCACTTCTTTTTGCAACTGATTTGTCTTTGTTGTCAAGTAAAACAAAAAAACAAAAAACAAAAACCCTCAACGGTTAATATCCCAGTCCTGTAGATGTGATACTCAGGATGAACTGTTCATCATGGTTATCTATTTTAGTGTGTAAACCGCTCTCTCGAGTAGTTTGTAACATATTATTTATCATCTCTCAGTTGCGTCTCTGTCTTTGGGCAGAGTGCGCTCAGGGGCCGCTACGTCAAAGGACAGAATCACAACTGAGAAAAATTATACTGAGAGATGCCCAGCCCTGGGGAACAGCTGCCCGAAGTCGCGCCCTCTCATTCCACCAGAGAGAGGGTTCGGTGCTCTCACTGAGGTCAGCGCAACCGATAGGGCTGCGGGCAATATTTGTTCCTACGCCGGGTGTACGCGCTCGGGTCCCCACCATAAAAATAAGTGAGCCTGTGCCACAACTCGTCTTAGTGGGGAGGCTGAGTAAATACCTAGTTATCTCGTCTCACTTCTATGACTAGTGTCGGTTTTCTCACATCCGTTTAGGACTGGTGGCATTTTTATGTCTATAGGTCGTGTACATCTATCTATCTATCTATCTATCTATCTATGCTTATTCGCTGTCTATGAAATTTAAGAGGAATTATTTTCAGGCCACAAAATGTAACTATTATATTTGATTTTAATTATTGTTTAATATGCTTATACTATGAAAAACGCATGAATCTCATGATATGTTTTTATCAGACATAAATAATATTCTTGAAACAATTTAAAATATATCTAAAATATATAAAACTATAATGTTCTTCTTCTTCTTCTTTGTCCCTTCAGGACGTGGACAATGATGGCTCTCCACAACTCGCTGAGATTTTTTTTTTAGCTGTGTAAGTTTTATCTTTTCGCTATCACTCTGGCGATCAACTGCACAAGCTCGTTCGGTATATCATTCGCCGCTTTTCTCTTTTGAATACTTAATGTTATACAAGGGATAACTTTTGTTGACGTTCAAGGTAACACTTAATGTACTGATGATAGAAAATAGTTTTTTTCTAATGACTCAAATTATGTTCTCTGTTCTATTCTAGTCTGGCTGCGAAATTATTTCGCGAGAATCATTCGTTTGGCATTGAATGTGTCCAGTAACGCATTATGCAGGAAATCAAAAGCTCTTTATGAAATGTACTGTGCAGAATGGATATCTGCCTTATTAAATGCTTTTTGGGCCATTAAAAAGCTAACTGAAATCTCATAAAACGAAAATCTATTCTTGCATCTAGGATCTCATAATATTTAACATTATACCTAAATCTATATTTACTGATTTTCCATGAAAGTAATTTTCTCCTCTCTCTTTCTCACGCTCTCTCTCTCTCTCTCTCTCTCTCTCTCTCTCTCTCTCTCTCTCTCTCTCTCTATATATATATATATATATATATATATATATATATATATATATATATATATATATATATATATCGGATTGGGTAATCGGAGAGCCGAGGACGAATTCCAGTCTAATTCAAGTTAATACCACTGGGAAAGGTATTAATCCTCTTCTTCTCCCTCTAGATATGGGTTCTATAACATGACAGGTATGTTATATGGGTTATAACAGGTTCTGTAACAAGACAGATATGTTAATATAGCAGGCTGGGTTCAATTGCCTTGGATAACAACTGGGTTAGGGGAAGGACAACTCTGAATTCAAAACTTGCGGAGGGTCGTTGGAGATCTTGTGGCACGTAGTGCACCATGTCTCTGTATTCGGCCTTCAAAAAGTGTGAATGCTTCTGCACAAAGCCTTCATCACTACTGCTGCTGTCTGAATAGGAACTGAGCTGCTTGACCCTCATAAATCGAATACGGGAGAGTCCACCATATATATATATATATATATATATATATATATATATATATATATATATATATATATGTGTGTGTGAGACAGAGAGAGAGAGAGAGATGATGGTATTTCATGTCGATTTCAACGTATGAGAACCCAACAATTTTGAACAGTACCGACAGATGACTCACCCATCGTCTGGTTTGGTTATAAAACCGAAGAACCAGCCACTCTTTGGAGAAGAACTAACAAACTGTACATTGTGCAACAAAAATCTCCAAACAGATCTCTCTGTCAAGGATTTTCTCTTCGGAATAATGTCTAAGGAAGGTCAGTCTGTTATATGCCATACGTGACACACGCTTAGGTAATCATGTATCTTTCGATACATGACAAACGAGCCAGATATTTTTCCCGCAGTAGATTGCCATTACTTTCTGTGGCAGACCAGTTGCCATCCGAGCTTATAGGACCCTGTCTGTCCACCCACAGATGGGGGGGAAGAAGAAAATCCATACCTTTCCGAAGGGTATTAGCACGTAAGTGAATGTAATGGATTCGAATTCGGCTCTCCGATTCCTCAATCCGAACCACTATCCATTACTCCACCGTGACTGCCTCAGAAAGATACATGAACTTAAATGTACAAGATACCGGAAATATATGTTTGGAAATTACAGTTTCCCTTCATCAAGGTTGGCTGTTGTCTAACGAAAATTTTAACCCATAGCTAGAGGAGCATTTCAATGGTACCGACCATAGTTTAAACTCAGCTCGCCGATTTCGCATTCTGTGATTGGGCGATCATGTATCTTTCGATACATGACTGAGCCCAGTCTGTCTTACTATTCAACCAAGATGGAGAAGAGATGGCGTCATACATTTCCCAATGGTATTTGTCCGTAAGTGAATATAAAGAACTCGAATGGAATTCGAACTCTCATCTCCGAGTTCTTATTCCGAGCCGATATCCATTACACCACAACTCCCTCCCGCCTCCCTTCCTTTCTCTCTGCCTCTTTCTCTCTCTACATACATATGTGTGTGTGCACTTGTGCGTGTTTATTTTTGCTATAAGTTTATTCATACAGATATATATGACGTAATCTTTTTTTTTAATCGACTGAAACAAAATTAGAATAAAATCAAAATACAAAACTCTTGATAAGATCCAGAGACGGATATGCAATGTAATTGGCCCTGATCTGTCATCTTGTCTGCAGTCGCTCTCTCACAGACGCGACGTTGCCTCGCTCTGTCTTTTTTACAAATACTTTCACGGTAATTGCTCCGATGAGCAGCTTTCGCTGGTTCCTAGGCCTCATGAATTTAAACGTCCTACGAGGCTGGCATCCCGTTCCCACCCCTTCACCGTTGAAACTGTTAGATGTAGACGTCTCTTCTACTCCAATAGCTTCATGTCTCGCACATCTAGCCTGTGGAACTCCCTTCCTTATTCCTGTTTCCCTGACAAATACAATCTCCAACTATTTAAGTGTAACGTCAATCGACATCTCCAGTTGCCTTGATCTATCCACTTCCCTTCTCCATATCATTTCACCTTTCATTCCTATCTGCTCTCGCTCCAAATCTTATGTAACCCCCTTGCCTTGATCGATCCACTATCTTTCTCCACATCCTCTCCTTTGACACTCCTATCTGCTCTTCCTCCAAACCTTCTGTAACCCCTTGCGTGCTAGTGGGTTCCAGCCTTGCTTGGGGTGATAAGCTTAAAAAAGAAAGGAATAGGCACATAGTAAGAATATCTCTATAGCCAATGGATGTTTAATAAATTTCCTTTAGATAGGTAAAATGGTATAACGATTTGAGCATTTAACTTTGGCTTTGAGATGAAAGAGATTGATACTATACCTTAACATCTCCAGCATACACTTGCTTGATATGTCCTAACTCTGAATTACTCTTTCAAAATTCCGTAGCATTCTGCACACAGTGATATTTCTACAAACCAGATTTAAACTGGTGCGTAAGTTTATATAGTATCGTTTTATGATAAGAGCATATTCGTCTAACACCTTGAAAAACTCGTTATGAGAAATCATTTTGAATGGCAAATATAACATAAAATAGGAAAGTCATCTCCTAGTTATATTTCTGCTTTAATATATTTAAAAATATTTTTCTAGTTTTAATGCTTTAGTAATTAACTTCGATTTTTAAATTTTGCTTGTTGTCTAACGTCTCTTCTCACCAGACAAATCCTTGCGGGGGAAGATTTTACTTGTCAATGGCGCAACAATGACTCAGAGAACAGAGCTCCATAACTAGATATACAGCCAGTGCGATGATAACACAGCATCGCTGGTTTGAGAACTTCCTTGACTGGAGTCATCAGCCAGTGCAGAGAGTTCCCACGATCGAATTAACGGTTACTTGTCTCCGATAAAGGTGAGACTTCAAGTTGATGGACATCAGCTGTATTTTGACCGAGAGCGAAATGGGATCCGTCAAGTCTACTTGGTCAAGACACGCTAGCCATGAATGAATAATTCCCTGGCTCTCAACCCAGATATGTGGGAGGGACTGATCAGGTGCCCAGCAATCCCATGTCTACACCCGGTTATGGAAATAATGATGTTGATGATCGGAACACAAATGATACAGACAAGAATGTTGTTTATTTTTCAATCAGAAGATTCGGTTCAGGTTGACATGTTGAAAGTTATTTTTTTTGTTTTTTGTTTTATGACTAGGCAAGATTTTTCTTTCAATCTTTAATTAATTTTTATTTCATTGCAATAAATATCTTGTCTAAGAATTAAAATTAAAATTAAATGAGAAAGTGTTTAAACTTGGCCGATGTTTGTTCCCGTGGGTTCACGTGAAATCCATTTGCCGTGAGTTTCCGTGAATTCACTTGAAATCTATTTACCTCGCTACCGAATTTATAATAACTGGTCATTCGACTAAACAAGTAATAAAATAACGTCTAACGCATTAGAGTTATATGTCATATTAACCAATCCCGTTACAAAACATGTCGCTGAGATCCTCTGCATCAACGTAATAATAATTTTAAAGCTTGATTGAAATTTTTAAATGACATTTTTTCTTTCAATATACCAAGAATAAATCAAACTCGAATCTAGATCTTAATGTATTTTAACATGAACTTTCATCTTATCAACTTGTGATCAATTATTTTTCACCCTACAAGCCTTTTCCCACTGACGATATCTCGAAAGACTCTATCGCTATTTCCATGAAAAATGTTCTAACAAGCTGCATTCATTAGTTCCACTTTAGCGGTAGGGCCGGCCATTGGTACACAGGTTCGCATCATCCTCATTCTCTTCGTATTCCATTAGTAAGGAAGAAGTTCAATTTGGATTGCTCCTTCCCAAGAACGGCTGCTTTGTGAATAAACTTTTAAAGTCTAGGGCTAACCGTTATCTTTCGTACGATCCTCATAATCTACTCTATTTACCTCCTCTTATTGTTGCGTTCTCTTGTCTCTTGGTCTCCAAAATGTGACATAAAATGGTATCAACGAAAAGGACTATTTTTTTCTCTTATTCGTTTTATTAAGTCTAAGTAGCGGCAGCTTGGAAGAATGAAGTCACAGGGACGCATGTTGCACGTTGGCTCAGTGTCCCTCCGCGGGTGATATCAGCAGGTCGTCAACCTGGATGTGGGAGGTTTATCGACGATTCAGAATTCTTGCGACCCTCTGTTGAATTCACACCATTTTTTACTTATATTCAAAACCCAGAAAAAGGCAATCCATCACTGTCAGAATACCACGCCCACGAGGAACTCTGGCCAATCGCTGACCAATCTGGCTTTGGAGTTCGCCTTCTGTAACATAATGTTCATTCAACAATCGCATTCAGTGACACTCTGCATTTAAAGACCCTTGAGCCGTATACCTGGCACCTGTTCTCCGGCCTGTGTGCTGGTAGTATCACAGCTATGACTAGCTTAGACCAGCTTTGGACAAGCTAAGACCATCTAAGACCAGCTTAGACTAGTGGCCCGAGTGGAAACACGTTAAAGTGACCTTGTCTCACATCCTGACTCAGTGGGGCGTCAAGTAAATATTTATACTGTGTGAAGATTTAGTGAAAAAAATGCTGAAAATAATGAAAATAAAGTTGAAGCTAGTTCAATATTTGGTGAAATTAGTAGAAAATAAACCTGCAGGAATCAGTAAGAACACAGAACGTTTGATAATTATCAAGATAGGGCGATCCTAGCTGCGACTTACGAACTAGAGACGACAGTATCAGACAGGTATCGAAATGTAACTATCCGGAAAGTATTGTAAAAGATGACGGGAAATGTGGTAGAGAAATCTGGAGACGTATTTGAATAACAAAAGGTGCCACCCAGTATCTTAGCAAAGAATTAAGAGACAGGTAAATTTCCTTAGTAATACAGAATAGAGTGCTGAGTTGCTACATCCTTCTATATGATAGTGAATTCTAGACAATTTTCTCACAGATGGAGAGGAGATATTTAAACAACAATTATGTGGTTCTATAGAAAGATACTGAGAATACAATTGACGGATCAGGTGAGCAATGAGGAAGTTTTAGGGAAAATACGAACAAAATAAAAACGATACATCTACTTAGAATCAGAAAGAAACTGTTGATATATATGGGACACATCAGGAAGAAAGACGGCTTCGAGAATTTAACACTCATAGGACATACTAATGCTAAGAGAAATGGAGGGAAACATTATATAACCGACTTTAAGTTTCGTGTAAATGAATTGCAGAACATGTACTAACAAAATAGTAAATGTAAAACCGTTGCTTAGAGCGAGAAAATATACGGAAATCGTGGGGAGCTATGATCGCTAAGTCTTAACTGGACACGGTAAATAAAATAAGAAGACATAGCTGTTCCGTTTTGCTACAATGCTATGGAGAAATATCTAAGTACCTTCCTTAGTTCCAACAATTAAAACCTTTACAGCTAAGACGTGCCGTAACGTACACACAGAGGCAAAATATCGCCATTCCTTTTGTATTCCATTAGTAAGGAAGAAGTTTACTTCAGACCGCTTCTTCCCAAGAGCTGCTGTTTTGTAGAACAGATCCTTGAGATCTGTAGAACAGATTCCTTCAAGTCCAGAATCAACCGTTATTTATGCTACATATCTGGATAAACAGCACTTCTTACTCTCTCCACTCAAGTCCATAAAGCAATCTCATTCAGTAACACTCTAGCTTGAGTGGCTCTTGGGATTTGTACGAAGTGAACAATAGCGTAAAAAGTTAGACACCAGCCGCAAAATTATGCCAGTTTTGCAAATCAACTCCATCAAATCATAACCTCTTATTTGCGTGTTCTACTTCATTAGACTTTGCGCCGACATCTGCTTAATAAATATACACAACATCCTCTTCATTTCTCTCCTATGAATGCCATTAACATTTTGCACTTTATAACTGATTATTGTCTTTTTTTTTCTCTACGAAATCACATTGTTGTAGCAACAGCATCAATTGAGAATGAAACTTTCGGTCGGCCAATCACTGTGATTAATAAAAATCGTTGATTTCCTAATGATTATGTCTGGCTACTCATGCCAGCAAGTCTGAGCAAGTTCTTGCATTTGGACATCGGATTTAAAGACAAAAAAAAAGAAAAAAAAGGATTAATTAGCTACAACATTATATATCTCTTGAAAAGTCATACTTAAGACCTTCAACAGCTTGATAACAGTTTGGTGGAGATAAGGATTTTCATACATCAAATTAACTTCCGTGTCTAATCATGTTCAAACAATGAGATTCACGTGAACAAAATTACAAAAAAAGTATTAATGAAACCAGGCTGGTTGTAATATGAAATTTCTATTCATGCAATGTTTTCAACTTGGGAATATTGTAATTCTGACGTCTCCTGGCCGAAAGAATGCAATCAGGTCTGAAAAGTTTTTCGTGATGATTTCAGGGTATCAATGTTTGCCTACCACTAACTTAAAGAAAATTTAAATATTCTGGCGAGTAATATGCTTGTAAATCAATCTGTAACACACACACATACATACATACATATATATATATATATATATATATATATATATATATATATATATATATATAAACATATATATATATAAATAATATGAAAGAACAATGAGATTTATAATTCAGAGTTCTCAGCATTTATTTATATTTATAAAAACAGTGCTCGATACAACCGTAGAGCTTATTATATATATATATATATATATATATATATATATATATATATATATATATATAGAAAGAGAGACAGACAGACAGACAGAGACCGAGAAGGAGAGAGAGGAGGGATGACCGGGCGGAGTAGTGGCTAGCGACTCAGATTGAGGAATCGAAGAGGCGCGTTCAAATTCCAGTCGAATCCATTACATTCACTTACGTGCTAATTATTAATCCTCATTTTCTCCCTCCAGCAGGAGGGTAAATAGCAGGACAGACTGGATCCTATAGCCTAGGGTGACAACTGGTCGAGGAGAAGACAACTCTGTATTCATAACCTGTGGAGGTTGTTCGACTCTTCAAAAAGTGGGGTTGGATCTGCATAAAGCATTCACCATTATAATCAAATCATATATACAGTTGTCAGTTCCTAGGAACTGAGCTGCTTGACCCTCATACGTTGAATACGACGGGACCGTCCACCATATATATATATATATATATATATATATATATATTGAGATGGAAAAACCAACGACATCAAAACATTAATGCCTTAAGAATGGTTCGCCGAAAGGTGCTGTATTATGTTGTTGGTGGTTGTTCCGAAGGGGTTCAACTCCGAGACTAATAAAACCTGAAGTCTGTTGTTCACTGTTTTCCTGTCAGACTTTTACAACGTGTTATCAATAGTAACAAGAAATGTCGCAAGCGGTCTAAGAGAAAGAAAACTCTGAACTCAAACCAGCCTGAAATCTCGCTGTTACACAATGTATGGACGTATCCAAGTCACTAGCGAGACTAAAGTGCCACATACGACACAAAGATGAAAAGTGAATGAGGTTGTAGGACACTCATACGTCGAAATCGAGGGGAGAGTCCATTTTATATAAATATATATAGATGTATATATTGTTTAAAATTTGCCATAATCTTGAAGGACGTATGCTAAAGAGCGTGTGTAGGTAGAGACGTTATGGACATAGGAATAAACAATGGTGAACGTCAACTTCACGCTACATATGATCTTCAGATCTAGTGTCGGTACATGGTTTGAAAATTGCTTGATGCAGGCATTACATATGCTGTATATATATTTAGGCAGCAAGAAGGCGTTTTAAAAGTTTTGTTAGATTCAAGAGATGAAGCTCGCCTGTATAATCTACTTTTTATTGCATTCTTCCAATTACAGAAAATGATGTTGAACATCCAAATCAAAACTGTGAATAGACTGCCCAAAGTTTATGTCTTTGTTCAAATATTTTGTATCGTCTCGGGAATTATCAACAAGTGGATGTACTCAGTATAGTAGATATTTTATTGACTATATTCTATTTTGGGAATGCTACAATTCAAATTAATTCATTTGAATTAATTTGAATTCACAAAATTGGCTGATAAGTGATGTTATGTGTAAAATAGATTCGACTGCACTAGAAAAGCATATGTCAAATATTCATATGTCGAACTACGCATATTATTCGTCTACAAGTCGATCTCACATAAAAGGGGTTTCTTTGTTTAGTGATATATCAACTCATTATTGGTAATTCAATTTTCTTGGGAGAAGAAATAATTTCATCTACAAAAAATATATTCCTGGTGTTTTTGTTTCCAAAAAATGTATTGCTTTTAGTTTTACAA
>OZ038484.1:44704080-44706580 GCA_964036315.1 Acanthosepion esculentum
AGTCCGGTAAATTTGTGTGTGTGTTTAAATGGGTTCTAACAGACCTGTGGTCAGATAGGTATAACGTAAGGCGTTTGGATATGCATGTAGTTGTGTGACCGATGTAATTATTTATTAATTCAGTTTGATCCAGAACACAGTTTCTTAAGGGGCATTTGAACAAATAGATAATGTTCGTTCGTTGTAATTTTGACTTTGTTGGTGTGTTGTTATTTGTTAGGATAAAGTTAGCTGTTTTAAATTTTAGTGTAGTAGATAATTAATTTCATTTTTTGTTCGGGTCAATTGGGGTAGTGTATTTCTTTATAATATTTCTAAGTGAAGATACATCTTGTTTGTAGTTAATGTGCATTTGGTTTTTGTAGAAAATATTTATGCTATTTGTAACTGTGTGTTCACTATCGTTGTTATTTACTTTGGGAAGAAATAGTCTAATTTGGTGGTCCATAAGGTGGTTAGAGAAGCCATTGTTAATTAGTGTCTGTTTTACGTTATTGAGTTCTTTAAGGAAACGTAGCCGAGAAGCACGGTGGAGTAATGGATAGCAGCTCGTATTGAGGAATCGAAGAGACGAGTTCGAATTCCAGTCGGATCCATTACATTCACTTACGTGCTAATACCACTGGGAAAGGTATGAATCGTCTTTTTCTCTCCCCTTAGTTATGGGCAAATAGCAGGACAGACCGGGTTCTATAGCTTTGGATGACAACTGGTTTACCGTAGAAAGAAATGGCAACCTACTGCGGGAAAAATCTGCATCGTCAGTCATGTATCGAAAAACACATGATCGCCGAAACGTGTATCAGGCATGCCACTAAACTGACTGAGTCGAGAGAATGAATTCGGGTGTGCTCTTTTTAGGAAGTTTTTATCACTGCTATTTTGTATCTGAGTGGCCATTCAAGTTAAGGTGACAAAAGTTTTTGCACGTGGATTTTTTATGTGTTGTTGTTACTATATTCTACGAGAACATCTAAGAATGGGAGTTTATTTTTTTGACTAAGTTCGTTGGTAAAGTTAAGAAGAGTGTTTTTTTTTTCAAATTTTCTCTTAAGAGTATCTATTTCTTTAGTGATATTTGCTAAAATAAAAAAAAGTACTCTTCCTAGTGGACATATATTTTAGGGTTACAGACCTGTTTAAATATCATATTTTCTACATGGGACATGTGGATTTCCCATATTAACACCATTAGTTTGGGTGTAAATGTTGCCATTATGGTCACAGAATGGATTTTGGTTGTGCATGTGTGTAGTAATTTTTTGAGTATAAATGGTTTGATGGATGGCGGAAGCATTGAATTATTATTATACACATTTTTGATGATAATGCCATTGGTTTGATTGACGGGGACGTTTGTAAATACGTTTTCGACGTCAAGTGACGCTATATCTTGGTCTGGTTTAGTAGTTTTTAAAATTTGGAGGAATTCGTGGGTGGATGTGTTGCTGCAATTGTTGGATATGTATGGAGTGATAATGTCTTTCAGGAATTTTGAGAGCTCATAGATAAGTGTTTGGATCTGTGAAAATGATTGGTCGTAGCTGGTATCCAGGTTTATGGGGTTTTATATTTCCAGGTTTATGGGGTTTTATATTTCCATATAAATATCCAGGTTGCTAGTCTCCAATGATTTTTTATTTTTTTATTTTTACGGAATTGTTAGCTGTTATTAGGTTGTTTACGGAACTTCTTTGGGTCTCCGTGTGGTTTCTGTTCCGTTTGGTGAATTTAGGGAATGACATATGTTTTTATGTTGTCATTTATTGTCGCATAGCAATCTTCTATGTCAACATGACAAAATATTATCTTCGATGGTGAAAGTCTTTGTTTAAATGTCCGTATAACCACTGTGAAGATGTAAATCGAAAGCTTAGATCAAGGACTAACTTAATAAAAAATATACAAATGTTGGACAATTTTGTCTTTATATTCACTCAAAATTCAAACAAACACACGAACATAAGAACTGCCCATGATCAGACATAATAGACATTCATTATGTGTTATATTTAACAATATATATATATATATATATATATATATATATATATATATATATATATATATATATGAAAAGGCTTAAACATTAATATTCCATGGTCATAATTTATTCCATTAGAATCGTAAATACGATCCAATTCATCAGACCTACAAATTCAAAAAGAAAACAGAAAAAACAACACCGGGAATAAAAAATAAAAAGATTGTATATATGAGAGTGTGGGCGAATGCTGCATATATATATATATATATATATATATATATATATATATATATATATATATATATATATAGATATATATATATATATATATGATAAAATACTAGTAATATCTTTTTAAGATATTGTAAATTTATGGGTTAGAATGCTTGATAACTGCAATAGAGCGTAAGTAAATATAAAAGTGGACATCGAACTCAACTCCCAGAGGCTGATTCATGCTAAACGCAATTGCCAAGCCACAGAAGCCGAAGAAATAGAATCAATATATTTATG
>OZ038484.1:44714080-44746580 GCA_964036315.1 Acanthosepion esculentum
TATATATTTAAAACGGCATTGTCAGCATGATAGATCGTTTTGCTTGTGCAGTTACATCTTATGACATCATATCGGACGGTGACCAAAGTGAAGGGAATAATAAATAATAATGGATCGAAGGAATATCAGAAGAAGTTATATATAGGCGTGAATAATACGGAATTGGAACGGCTCTTCATCCATAAAATATGATTCACTACAGCTTAGCGATAATCTGCTTGGCGTCTTAAAGGTTACAAGAAAGATTAGTAACAGTAACTTCTCGTGCTGAGTCAGATGGAATGAGAAGAGAGTTCCAACCTATAAAATGCTTGGCCAAGAGATCTCCGATGATGAAAAAGAAAGAAAAACGGATTCATTCATCTTGATAACTCTTAAATTATCGAAATCAGATAAGCACGCTGGTTTTGAAATATTTTTTTACGTTACAGAGAGACTGCACTGAATTTCTTTTTTTTTTTTTTCGGACGTTTTCTTCCAAGTAAATCGAAAGATGTACATTGAACAATAACGTTAATTGAAGCGATTTAAGAATATTCAAAATTTTGTGACGCTTTTCTCTTCTATATCGAATCAGACGTAATTTAAAACATAGCATTGGTCTGTTATGATGTGAGGCACGGACAATATTTGGGTGATCATTGCGAACAAAGACTGACGGTGTAAAGTAGGATACTGAGATAAAGAACGAAGGGAAAAGTAAAATTATAAAACGAGAAAGCATAAAGGGAAATGTTTAGTAGCAAAATGCAGAAACATTTATATCTGTCATATATATTGTCATCCAGAGACAGACTGTTTCGCTGTATCACAGTGTATCATCGGTGTGGCTAGACGTCGGATTGCCTCTAGCTATGATCGAAACCCTACTGAATTGGTATCAGTCGGGATTCTACCACTAAACTGTTGGCGCACGGCAGGGATGAAGGTGAATTTAAGCGTATTTATTATTTAGATAAACACACTGTGATTGAGAGAACTCGATTCGATTTACCAAAGAGTCTTGCAAGTATTAACCGTAACAGTTACTGTTTACAAACCCACACTTCCTCCCCACAGAGATCAACCGAAATAAATTTTTCATATATATATATATATATATATATATATATATATATATATATATATATATATATATATATATTCATATATATAAAATCTTCCAATTAGTTTAATGCATTGGTAAGTTTTATGGTATATCAACTTGATTTTTGTATTTGACTAATATCAAATCATAAGTGGATCAAAATCATCATAAATGGTTCAAAAATTGCATTCTTGCTAATCAGGCACAAATGTGTCCACAGCTTATTAGATGAATAATATGTGTGTGTGTGTGAGTGTGTGAGTGTGTCTGTGTGTGGAGACAGATGGCGTGTTTATATACGCATAAATATATAGAGTACATATAGTGGTGTAATTATGTATATATGTAGTATATACATGGTGTGTGTATGTATATACATTATATAGATTCTTTGTTCATATGTGTATATAAATACATATAATATACAGGGTGTCTCAAAAATGTACTCGCACTTTGATTGACGAGAAGACCTTTACTTAGGAACACAGAGTGAAATGGAATAGCTTCGAATACAGAGGAAAAATGTAACTGAAGAATGATGTTCACAAATGTTCGTATTGATGACCCCCCAAAAAAGAAGCATGTTAGAGACAGTTAAAGTGTGAGTACATTTTTTTGAGACACCCTGTATAGATTGTATATTAGTATATATATATATATATATATATATATATATATATATATATATATATATATATACATATATATATACATATATATTCATATATAAATATATATATATATACACTAATATACAATCTATATATTATATGTATATTCATATATATATATATTTATATATTCATATATATATACATGAATATAAATATGTATGAATATATATATATATATATATATACATGAATATAGATATATATGAATATATATATATATACATGAATATAAATATATATGAATATATATATATATATATACATGAATATATATATATGTATATCTATATATATATATATATATATATATATATATATATATATATATATATATATGAATGAAACTAATCCTAATGTGCTTTTATATGTGTCCTTGTACCAAACTTACTAAATTACTTTTCCACATATTCACCTTGACGGTTAAATACACTTGGCCCATCTTTTCTCAAGTTATTTCAACTATTACAAAAAATTAGGATGGTCATTGAAATAATATATATTTATTTCAGGAAGTTGATTGTACACCGCCACAGGTATGCACATCTACGTATTGTTTGTGTGCGTATTATAAACGAATATTCTATCGTAATATGTAAAAGAAAAATATTGTAATAGATTATAGCAGTTAAAACAGGAGAAAAAATAACATTGTCATATCTTCACCAATTTTTTTTCTTACTATAAAAACACAAGATTCAAAGTAATTACGATGTCCTACTCTCGTGAACCCTGCTATCTTCGTGTTTAGAATAATTGTTTGCCAGGCCCAAGCAAGAAAAAGAAACGGCTCTAAATGATGTGCTAAAAGGAATACAAAAATATTATATATATATATATATATATATATATATATATATATATATATATATATGAAGATGCAGACAGTTCAATGCATTCTGCATTTATTACAGGAGGAAAACGTTGTCGACGAGTGCAGTGATTGGTCTGAAAGCCATAAGCAAGAGAAAAAGGTTAGAGGAAGTTTTTCCAGATTATGAATTGACAGTAATGAGGCCTGTGACGAGGATGATACAAATCAGTTGTAATAAGAGAAAGATATGTGATCACTGTACCTTTCAATTCAAACGGGGAAAAAACACACACGTATAAATCAGTGCATGAAAGTGTGCCGTTTTTTTTTTCTTACTTTTTCGATTCACTAGAGATGAATTCTAGTCATTGAAAAGACAGAAAGAATAAAGAAAAGGATTTTACATTCTATATCTAAAATAAGACTGATTATTCAAATATACATGAATACATACATACATATATATATATATATATATATATACATATATATATATACATTATTTACATATATGTAAGTTTCAAGATATATTCCTATTTCTTTATATATATATATATATATATATATATATGTATATAAGCAATATATATATATGTGCATATATATGTCTACATTTATATTATATATATTATTTTCGCAAGCAAAATTATATAGACGTAATGTTTATGCAAATATATTGCTGAAATATATAGATATATGCGTTTGTGTGTGTTTGCTATATATATATATATATATATATATATATATATATATATATATATATATATATATAATATCACAAACACACACATATATATATATAGGTTTATATTTCATGAATACACTCACACATATATATGCATATATTTAATTTCTCAGATATATTCCTACTTTATTTATGTATATATATATATATATATATATATATTGTTTCCATTTAAATTGTATATAATATTTTTGCATACAAAATTATATATATGTTTGTGTGTTTTGATATATATATATATACATATCTATATATATATATATACATATCTATATATATATATATATATATATATATATATATATATATATATATATATATTATGAGTATTTATTTAAGGAAATGAATGTAATTACCCAATTTAATCAATGTTTGACAGAAGGTTACAGCGTTAATATTTATGTTTATCTATATTTTTCCTTGAATTACATATGTTTGGAAGAAGATTACATCTAAAAGGCAACCATAATGCATTCACTAGAAACTGTATGTTACCATTGCTCTAAAGAGTTACCACTAACATTACCAATGTATGACGGTGAATCATTAAATTCGCAGCTAGATACACAGCGCGTAAATAAATTTCTCTGTGAAATTGTTTCCGCCCAATCCACTTCATCAAATTTGATCAAAACGACGAAACATTTTGTGTGAACAATATCTGTTTAGTCAGTCTGAAATATTTTCGGGCGCTCATTCTCTCTCTCACTCACACATGTATTTTTTCAGAGAAATTAATATCTATATTTATGAAAGATGATTTAATATCGATTGGATCGGAAATCATAATAAAATAAATGTAGTTCTCAACAGGAATTTTCTATATTTAGATTTTCCATCTCCAGAACGGTCGCCATTAATTTCATTATTTAACCATTCATGGATGTATCCTTAAACACATTTACCGACGTCATATAATGTTTATAGTAACAGATAATGCCGTATTAAATATCCATTGGCTATACATACATACATATATATATATACAGTTTTAAAAACTAGGAATTTATTAATTTTAATTTTATTAGTCTCTAAGGCCCTTTCAACCAACATCTCATCAGGAGACAATCGTTGGATAATTGAAAAATGAACGAAAAAAACAGTGACAAAAATGAAGAGCAAAATATATATATATATATATATATCCCTCGTTATAAGTATATACACTTATGTTATTTTAGTGTGTTTCCCCCTTTTTTTTGCTTTTCATTTTCGTCACTGTTTGTTTTCGTTAATTTGTCAATTATCCAATAATTGTCTCCTGATGAGATGTTGGTTGCAAGGGCCTTAGAGACTAATAAAATTAAAATTAATAAATTCCTAGTTTTTAAAACTGTATATAAATTTCGTACCTCTAAGCATTTCTTTATATATATATATATACATATATATATATATATATATATATATATATATATATATATATATAGATAGATAGATAGATGTATGCATGTATAGGGTTAGGTAAATGAGATAATTAGATATTAGCGACCGTATACGTGCGTGATGGCGTGCACACGCTGGTAAGCACATAAATAATTTCCAAATTTAGCCAAGAGGTGTAGACATGAGAGTGCTCAATGTGATTAGACAGAACTAAGGAATTTATATTATAAATACACATATACCTACGTTTGATGTGCGAGTTTCGTTGGTTACTCAAGTCATCGAGCACGAGATAGTTTAAACAGTAAGCTATATAAGGTATATGTATTTATTAACACACACACACATTATATATATATATATATATATATATATATATATATATATATATATATATATATATATATATATATATTCTCTAATGTTCTTACAGTTCTCCTATCTGTGAAACGAAAAACATTTTAGAAACACTCTCTAGGCGTTATTATATCAAGCGCTTTCGGAAAATCCAATAGCCATTTTCAAAGGGTTTCCATGTTGGGAGTTTCTTTAAAAGACCATTGTCCAATACAATAAAGTTTGGACTTTGCTTAAACCGATTTCTAATGAAAACTTCAATTATCTTAATACGTATTTTACAATTAGATTTTTCACAATGACGCGCAAGTTATTCTGAACGCTGTCAAGGCTGGAAGTTAAGGATTGTGTAGAAAATGGCATACATCACTAGAGCGCGCAAAGGATTCTGAACTCTGCCAGGGTTAGTAATTGAGGATTGTATAGAAAATGTCATCTATCACAAAGCCGCCTAAAGGATTCTGAACGCTGTCAAGGCTGGAAATTGAACGTTACGCAGCAGCAGCCCAGGTATTGCTGCAAATCTCTATTTTTAGCCCGATCTGACGTAAGGATAAAGCATGGCAGAAGGATTTACTTAATCCCTATGATCCCATAGTTTTGTCCTTGATACTGCAGCAACTTGAGTAAAAAAAAACGAACTTATTTTTTTTCTGTATTTCAGGAACATTACTGTATCTTATTTTTATTTGGACTCCCGTCCTTTAGGAGAAAAGAATCAAAAGTGCAGTTTTCTTAGATTCATATCCTGATAAAAATATTTAACAAAAAGGGGATAAATATTTTTTTATCAATTCTTACCGTCATTCGGCAGGATTTTTAACTCAAATCAGACCTTGTCATAATACCTTCAGAAGAAGAAAAATACCTGCACTGTCCTCCTCTCGTTCGGTGTCCCCTTATCCTATGGTGTCGTGAACACGTGCTTATTATGTTGTATAACAATAGCATTGCCTAAAGAATTGGTGTAGCCTTGGGTATATCTTAACGGAGAGAGAAATACTACCTACATTGCCACAAATATATTAATTACATCGCAGCTGGTGGGAAGAATATGTTTTATTTTCATCCCAATAAAAAAAAATAAAAGCATTAGCAAAATCGTATAAATATCCAAACGATGTACTCGGCAGAAGACAGTGTGTAGGTCTTTCAAATTTTTCAATGCCGATTTCTACACGTTTCCCATCCTGTCCTGATCACGACCATGTCAAATAATAGGTAATGTTTCCCCATATTTACTGGAACGGAATTAATTCATAAACGTCTCTATGAACATGACGCAAGTGTAAATTGAACAGAATTACAGATCGGTACATTGTAATTTTGAATATTCTTGCT
This sequence comes from Acanthosepion esculentum, assembly GCA_964036315.1. Lineage (NCBI taxonomy): Eukaryota > Metazoa > Mollusca > Cephalopoda > Sepiida > Sepiidae > Acanthosepion > Acanthosepion esculentum. Next base: position 44,720,482 of record OZ038484.1, read on the forward strand.
ATCAAGACTGTCTTAATTCTTTTTCTCTTTAAAATTCGGTTCACAAAACCCGTAAACTTTAAATTGCTTTGTTCGGACTATCGTCTTCATCTTTGTTGCCATATTTATCACAACATTTCGGCCGTTGTACGCCCCGGCCTTCTTCAGGTGGTTGGAATGTCGAAGTGCACCCTTTATTTCGCTCGCTGGAGTAAACTGTTCTAGTCCCACGGGCCATGTCTAATGGATGTCAGTTATCAGTTATCTCCTGTTAATTCCCCTCTCCAAGTTCTCCAGATTCAGTGACAGGACGCAAAGATTGTGAATTCAATACCTGGTTAAGGCGGTGGAAAACTTGGAAAGGGAAATTAGCAGGAGATAACTGATAACTGATATCCATTATACATGGCACGTGGAACTAGAAAAGTCTATCCCAGTGAGCGAAATAAAATTCAGTTCGACATTCCAACCACCTGAAGAAGTCTGGAGCGTACAACGGCCGAAACGTTGCGAATATGGTATTGACCATGAGAATAACCGTCCGAATAATTTAAATAATGCAAGTAATGAAAATCTCTTATAAATCAGGTATTTCTTTTTGTTTTAACAGTAATATCTTTTTAATCATTTTACCCCAAGCAAGGCAATAAATCATCTAAGGTGTAAGGGATTACCGAGAGTGTATGAATATGCGAAAAAGAATTTGGCAACAAAGATGAGGATGATAGTTCGAACAATGTAAATAGTGTACATAATACCTCATCTCAGAAATATAGACAGATATTTAAATTGCTTTTTAGAATAAAAAAAAAACGTAACTAAGACCGATCATAATTTTAATTTATTCAACTTACCTTAACACAAGGCCATGAAAAAAAAAATACCCAGGGAGGATTGAGCTCATACATTCTCCCACGCCGAAACCTGTTCTGTATAGCAGATGGCAATTGATAAAACAGCTACGAATGAAATGGGAATGTATGCCGCTCCTGAAAAGGTCTTAAAATAATGTGGGTATTTTTACTCTACTCTACTCCAATACGGTAACCAGAAAGAAATCGACGAGTTTGTATTTGGTAGCTCTCTGATTAAATTCGCAGACACCATAGAAAGAGTTAAAGAATCTAATGGGAATTCTAAATAGTTCAGAATGCGTTTATTTCTAAATCTGTCCTTGCTTCTCTTCTGCGTCTGGTGAGTTTCCCCATCAGTAAAATATCTCGTGAGTCATTCGAGTTGCCAGGTTAAAGCAAGACTTTTGAATACTTCAGCGCTCACCTTTTTGTTTATTCCAAATGATTTTCGTAATTTGATTACAGCGAAGTGTTAATTCTTCCCTCCATCGCACACCATAGCATGCTAGCAGCGACTTATCTGTTCTTTTTTTTTTTGCTAGTTTCTCTTGCGATGGAACAGAGCACAAGGAAAATTGGATTCATGCCTTTCTAAAGGTATTAATGCATACCGAACATATACAACTTAAACTGGAATTCCAGCACTTATTCTTATTGAGTGATTTGCTAGTTTATCTTGCGATAGAACAGTACGCAAGGAAAATTGGATTCATGCCTTTTCTAAAGGTATCAGTGCATACAGAACATATACAGCTTCAATTCCAACACATTTGTTCTTATTGAGTGATTTGCTAGTTTATCTTGCGATGGAACAGAACCCAAGGAGAATTGGATTCATGCCTTTTCTAAAGGTATTAGTGCATACAGAACACATACAGCCTCAACTGGAATTCCAGCACTTTTGTCTTATTGAGTGATTTCTTTTTTAGGCTTATCAACCCTTTGCAGGTGATTTAAACGTAGAGAATGCTTTTAGCCTGTAAGAAATCCTTTTAAGATAATAATGGTTTATTGATGGAATTTTTACGAATTAACCGATAGAGGCAGATTCATACCTTTCCCAAGGATAATTTAACACCCACACTACCAATCCTACAGCACCTAGTATTCCCATGTCGTCACCCGTCTTGTTAGTGACCAGGCTCGACGTTTCTTAGCCCCGCTGATCGTATGTGAACCGGTGTTTCAACGTAATGTGGATGTAAGCCTTTTTACTTTATTTCGCAATTCATTAGTGCTTAATAACAAATAAATCGATAGACTTTAATTGGCCACTTTCTATTTCGACACTCATCGACAAATAATGACTTTCGAAGTCAGCTTCACTTTTGGAGTGTCCAAATTAAATTGGACACTTTAACAAATATATGTTTCCTCGAAATTACCTGTGATTTCTCTTAACAATAATCTTATCTGTTCATAAATTGATACGCCTTTTCATACCTACTTAATTGCTATCTATACGTAAAACAATCCCTAAAACTAACGCACCAGTAACAAGTTAATAACTCAAAAGTTGTTTTCTGCTTAACTACGCTGGTATATGTCACACTTTAGGTCACAGTTTTGGTTTGGTTTATTTTGTTTTACGGCATATCACCCTCAATGTGTTATTTAATGACGACAAGTTTTTTATTGCTCGTAATAATTTTTCCTTCAAAAATGTATTGCTGATAATTTTTTTTAATTGTATTTTCTTGTTTTTTAAAAATGTATATCTGGTAATTTTTTTAAAATGTATTGTTTATAATAACGTATTGCTGGTAATAATTTTTTACAAAGTATTTCTTGTAGTAAAACCTATTTTTAAACTTTCATAGTGTTTTGACCCCAGTTTTGGAGTTAACTATTTACCCATAGCTGAGAACCTAAAAGGTGCTACAACCCCGAGTTATGGTTGACCTGGGAACACCAGTAATTAAGAGGTAGTTTATATGCTCCTCAAAACCTCCTAATCAGAGGTCTTGATGTCCGACTTAGTTAATAGTCTTACCCAGGACACGGACGTAGTTTATCGTCTTACCCAGGACACGGATGTAGGTTACAGACACACCTAAAAAAGAATATCCTCTTACACAAGAGTTGATTAATGTTTTAAAAAGGATGATGAAATAACTGCATCAATGAAAATTAATCTTGTTCAAAGACAAGGTTGATCGTTTTCGGGCGAATACATTTTGCGAATATTTATCCGGACTTCTTGTGGAATAATCATAACAGGTCATTTTAGATTTTCGGACAGTATTTATCAATACTCTACGGAATTGGCTCAAGAATAAAACCTGGAATTCGTTATTCTTATAATGTCGAACGGGTTTCCTCTAACACTTGTATGGTAAATTGCTAAGCGTGGCTTAGATAAGGCACAAGAACAAAAGTATGAAAGAAGCGGTGAGGATCGAACACGCTATTCAGTCGTAATTGATCTAAAGTCTTTGTATGTGTTGATGTATCAAATTCAAATTACTCTACTTCATTCTCCCACAACAGTGGTTCCCAAATTTGTGGGTTACCCTCCGCCTCTTGCGTACCAAAACGCAACGCTAACCTCCCCCTAAATGTATAGACACAGCTCTATGTCCCACGACTATGTACAAGTTTTGATCGATAAATTGTCGTCTAAGTTTCGCATAAATAAAAATAACATTGATATCTCATTTTAACAGATATATTTGCCATAGTCTGATATGTGCCATGTGTGATACACGCTTAGGCGATCATGTATCTTTCGATACATGACTGACGAGGCAGATATAATTCTCGCACTAGGTTTCTTTCTGCGGTAGACCAGTTGCCATCCAAGGCTATAGAAACCCGGTCTGTCATGCTATTTACCCTTTCCCAAAGAAACCCGGTCTGTCATGCTATTTACCCTTTCCCAAAGGCGTTAGCACGAAAGTGAAGGTAATTGATTTGATTGGAATTCGAACCCAGCTCTCCGATTCCTCAATCCGAGTCGCTATCCATTACTCCACCGTGCCTCCTATATATTTACCATAATTACACAAAAATATCTAGGAAAATTAAAGAGTAAATTTCTTCAATAAAATCGTCATTGGCTTCAACCATGGCCTCCAGACGACTTCGGAACTACCTGCAACTCTTCTGAACGGTCGGCTTGTTTAAGTTGGTGAATACTGCCATAATCCTTGCCTTCAGTTCGTCTTTGAGGCTACAAGGAGTTTTGTTGGTCTCTCGAGCAACTACGACTAACATACAATAATCAAGGGTGTTGCAATATGGGGAGCTAAGTGACCTGATGTAAGGGGTGATGTGATCCCAGAAATTGTCTGACAGCCATGATTGTCCTCCCCTGCTTGTGTGGAATTTTACAGAGTCCTCTTTCCAGACATAGGATCTTCCAGCAGCCACCCTCTTGACCCAGGCCTGCACTACCTCCTCGAGGTACTTGATGTAGTCCTCCGTGTTGATTTGAGGACCTCACCAACACATTTGAGAGTTCTTTTCTTATCAGTTTGATTAGAGTGTGTTTTCCGAGCTGCTGTACTTTTTTAATCACCACTAGACTCATCCAGCTCTTTCCGAACCCCCTGGACTGTCATCAGATTGACACCCAAATACTCTGAAATGTCAGGCATGCCGTTTCCAAATTTCTGGCGGAAGGAATGGTGTCAAGGTGTTCTTTTCCTCACAGATTGTCACCAACTGACACTGGTATACAGTGTGCAGTCGACAAAATCAAAAATCATGCGCGAAATTAAAAAATATAAGAGGACAATTTACCCATCGCACCCTGTTTAGTCAAACTTTGATTGAATTTTCTTGGTGTTAGTATTGCATGTCAAATGTGTATTTACCATAATAATTGTTATATAAACGGGATATGCTGTAAAGTTAAGGCAAGGTACATTTCAAATACAATGAGTGTGTGTGTATGTGTTTGTGTGTGTGTTATGGTTCATATGTGCCACTGCCAATACCTGGCTGCCTAATTATTTTCTCACCGTCCCTTAGATCTTTCCACTGCCTCCAGGAGGCGGTACGCCCACTTTGCAAATCGCTTTACTACACCATAACTTATAAGATGAATAGTGATTTCAAATTAATACTTAGAGTAGGACTTTTTCTTCTGTTTTATTTCCGCTCAGATTGAATATTTTTATAACTTCTTGAATGTAATGTGTTATGCATCTTCAACGAGTAGTTTTGACACGACTGACATTAGTTTGTCATATTTTACAATTATTTTTAAGATATTCAGATGAGACTTCAATTTTATGTGTTTTATTTGTTTTATTGAATATACATGTCAGTTGTAAGAGTAACAATTTATCAGCTATACTCAGGTCTGTAGGTTAGCCATCGTTCAATAAGTTATCAACTTCAGTATAAGAGCAATTCAATATAAATGTCCACGATTCAGATTCCTCGGGTCGCCTCGCGGAGGTGCAACTCCTGTTTGTTGGCTCTAGCTGCTAGGTGTTGATGAATTCCAAAAACTACTGTGAAACAGGAAGTTGTCGAAAGCACAAAGTCAATACGCTGTCTACAAAACGTAAGGTAGAAGTGATTAATTTTCTTATGCAAGTTTATAGAATTAACTGTTAACTTTAGTTTACTTGTTTCATTTAAATTCCACTTGATTTAAATTTAATATTTTACTTTGGAAATTCTACCGATCAACTTTCTTATGCAAGTTAATGTCTTTAAGTGTACTTTTTGTTTCCCTTTTCTCTAAAACTTCGTCGTTGTTCACATGTTTGGTCCATGGTATTTTCAGTAACAGTCTCTAGAACTAGATTTTTATTACTTCAAGTCTCTTCTTCATCTGTAAGATTAGTCAGCATTCACTGCCATATAGAAGGACATATATCACGCAAGAGTTTTGTACTCTCTTCTTTGTTTCTAGCGAAGTTATTCTATTTCTTAATACTTCGCTTAGCTTTTAGAAGGCATCTTTCGCTATCTAAATGCGCCTTCAGATCTCAGTGTCTCTCTTTCCGTTCTCTTTTAATGTCTTTAAGTGTACTTTTTGTTTCCCTTTTCTCTAAAACTTCGTCGTTGTTCACATGTTTGGTCCATGGTATTCTCAGTAACAGTCTCTAGAACTAGATTTTCATGACTTCCTGGCTCCCCTTTATCTTACTTGTAACATTTATTTTACATTATTTTTCATTTAAATTTCACTTTGTTATCACTTCTTTCTTCGTTTTCTCTCATTAACCAACGTGTATTGATTTACAACCTGTATTAAAGGTAGGATGAAGTAGATAACATTTGGTTGAAGAGGTATTCTGACATAACCATTAGTAAGCTGTTCAAGTCCAGACTTACCCGTTATATCTCCCTCCTATTCGTATAAACTCTCCCTTAACGTAACCCTCTACCACGAGTGGCCCCCAAGCCTTGTACATGATAAACCTTACTGTAAAAAAAGACCGGTAAAATTTACCTGGTATCCCAAACGTCTCAACAATACAGGATTATTGATGATCAACCTATATTTAATATAAATATTAACTGACACAACAATAATCTGAGCAATGGCGGGTTAATATGAAATCAGAATCTAGCTAATCTTGTTTTCAGATTACCAGAATGTAACATGAAACATGACAGGTTTTATTCTGTGAAAAATAATTTCAAATGATCTAATTAAATGAAGATATTAGTCCAAATATAATTATTAACTATATAAGAAATATTAATTATATTATAAATATTAATTATATTATAAATATTAATTATATTATAAATATTAATTATATTATAAATATTAATTATATTTTAAATATTAATTATATTATAAATATCAATGATATAAGAAATATTAAATTGAATTATATAAGTCTAAATATAACTAAAACAAACGAGAACTGAACTATTATGTAATGATATTTCTCATATATGGCAGTGAATGTCGGACAATCTCCTAATTATATAGGAATAAAGTGTCTCTGCCGACACTTGAATCTGAGCAAAAATCGTCAGTGAGCAAACAGGCGATCCCGTTATTGAACTAAGTAGACCACGTGACCATAGAGGAAACGCATATATGGGATGTAGCATGTCTCTAATTGATCGCTATTCCTAGTCTATCATCTATACTATACGGAACTGCATTTCTAGTCTATCTTCTATTAACATACCGAGCGCTATTCTCTGCTTTATTCACTATACTATTTCTCTATTCTGATCACTATACAGATTACTGTTCGAGCGAGTAGTATCGAGCAAGTACTATAAGTGCGAGTGATATTCGAAGGCGTCTGGCACCAGCATTGTTCAACGGCGTTACTATAGTTGTATCAGCGATTACAAAGTTTCTACTACACCGAGCATTACGAAAGTGACAACGTGTATTCGTTGGCATTACGAACGTGTCAACGGGTGTTCGTTAACACTCAAAACTCCTAAGAGATAAAGGGGAGCCAGGAAGTCATGAAAATCTAGTTCTAGAGACTGTTACTGAGAATACCATGGACCAAACATGTGAACAACGACGAAGTTTTAGAGAAAAGGGAAACAAAAAGTACACTTAAAGACATTAAAAGAGAACGGAAAGAGAGACACTGAAATGTGAAGGCGCATTTAGATAGCGAAAGATGCCTTCTAAAAGCTAAGCGAAGTATTAAGAAATAGAATAAATTCGCTAGAAACAAAGAAGAGAGTACAAAACTCTTACGTGATATATGTCCTTCTATATGGCAGTGAATGCTGACTAATCTCACAGATGAAGAAGAGACTTGAAGTAATAAAAATCTAGTTCTAGAGAATGCTACCACGGACCAAACATGTGAACAAAATCAATGTTATAGAGAAAATGGAAACAAAATGTTCATTTTAACATCAGGAAGAGGCATTTGTAATTTCTGGGCCACATAATGAGCAAAGGCTTGGAAAATTTGATACTCACAGGCAATATTGACGGCAAGATGGACAGAAGAACACAACGCATAGTTTACCTAGAGAGTAAATGGATGATGGAACAAGATTTAGGAAATATAACAAAAAGACCAAGTTATTAAGCGTTACAATGGACAGGAAATCGTAGAGATCCATGATCGCCAACGTCCTGAACAGACGCGACACATAGAAGAAGAAAATTGTTTTTATTCATTTTAATTTTTCCCGGTCAGAACAATTGGCAGCTGTTAGTGTTAAAATTACTTTGCACAACAGAAGTGGAACTTTTGTCACAAACAATAACGTTTCCTGGAGATTTTGCAAAGACAGGATATTTTTTTATTGCGATTAAATTTGATAAATCGATAAGACATCATCTGAATGTGTAAATCCTGTTTTGTTGCTGAGTAATTAAACAGTGACAAATAGAAGGTGATAGATTCTTAAATTGTAAAGATGCACAATGTATTTCACTCGGGGAATACTAATTTATTTCAAATAAAACACGTCATGGCTGGGATTAACATTTTGAATCTATCCGATATGTAAATAACAGGATATCAATAAAACAAAATATCCTATTTAATTACATTGCATCTTTAACTGAAAGTTGGAAAACATTGATAGATTTCTTGTTTGGTATTAATTGTTTTCCACTCTGCCGCCTCGTTCCAACAGACCCACCACTGAAAGTCTGTTACTACACAATCTCTATTTCCATGGCAAATGTTCTGATTATCTCCACAGTTTATTCCTATTCGCTCAGACCTTTATTGATTGGACACGCTACACCATATACACGGATCTGAATCATTCGTATTTCCAAATATAAGATGTAAAAACCCACTCAGTTTTTCCCTAAAACTGTTATTAGTGGAACGTTCCCGCGGGGATGCTTCTTAGAACATTATATTATAAATCTCTTCAATTTAAGTTTCAATCGTTATTTATTTATCCTCGTAATCGTCACTTCCTTCTACATTCTTTCACACGTCTCATTCATAAACCTCTACATTGACTGCTCTTGAGCCCTGTATTAACTGAACCATAGTTTAAAAAAATAGTAACAAGATACCACATACCGATCTTCTTTTATGTGTCAAGTATTTTCAGGACGTGGGCGGTGACGGCTACCTAGAGCTTGCTGTTTTTTATTGCCCTTATTAATATTTTGACCCCCTAACATACCAATTGTAGTTGTTGTTGTATACATTTACACAAACCAGTTAAATAAGCTATTCGTTGATCACCTACTTCATTTGACTTTAATATGCCTATTGAATGATGGATGCCTTCTTTCGTATTTGCTTATTGTATGTCCCAGAAATAATATATAATTTGAGGGAATTAAGATTGTATTTATAAGTAGGAATAGGGTTTCTTTGCAAGTATTGTGTTTTCATGCGTCAGTGGGTGTCGTGTTTTTTGTTTGTCTTTTCCTAGGGTGGGATCTTCAAGAATCAACTTGTGGTTTCTTAGTATTTATTCACAATGCGATGCCATAGGTACAGCATTTTTAATCCAGACAAAATTTATTTGATGGAGACATACATAATCGAAAAGCCTTTAGTAAACCTTGAACAATTTACGTTCAAACATTGCTTAGAAATCACGAAAATGTTCAGAGCCGAAGTCAAAATCATTTTATAAACCTTATACAATAACATTCAACATTATGGATAAAAATTAGTGAATTTTATATCGTGGTGTTTCGAAAATTAGCATGAGCAAAACAAATCGATGAATTTGGACAAAATAAAAAAAGAACCCTGAATTACGTTAAAATTCATGGCAATTCTGCATTCTTTAATATTCGGTTGCCTTTAATCTAATTTGTAACGTATATACAAGCAAATGTAGCAAATGTTAATAAGATAGCGAAGGTCACAAAGCACTGCCTGGTGCCCCCATTCAGGCTTGGTTACCTCCGTTTGGTAGGAGGCTCCGGCCATTTGATATATTTATAGGGCACTGTGCGGAATATCGGAGCTTTTATAGAAATTCTCGAAATAGAAATCAACACTGCATAGGGACTGTTAGTTTCTAGCGTCAATGAAACTTTTCACAGAATTTGATTCCTATATTCTATATTTCTCTTTGAAATATTTCATGATCCAGAATTTTCTTGTGTTAAATCCTTCTGGAAATTAGAAAAAGCTATGAAGCAACTATCCAATTTAAAGCCGTGATCGTCTACTAGCTGACTTGCAGGCCGTGATCGTCTACTAGCTGGCTTGCAGACCCTGATCGTCTACTAGCTGGCTTGCAGACCCTGATCGTCTACTAGCTGACTTGCAGACAGTGATCGTCTACTAGCTGACTTGCAGACAGTGATCGTCTACTAGCTGACTTGCAGGCCGTGATCGTCTACTAGCTGACTTGCAGAGAGTGACCGTCTACTAGCTAACTTGCAGGCTGTGATCGTCTACTAGCTGACTTGCAGACAGTGATAGTCTACTAGTAAACTTGCAGGCCGTGATCGTCTACTAGCTGACTTGCAGACAGTGATCGTCTACTAGCTAACTTGCAGGCCGTGATCGTCTACTAGCTGACATGCAGACAGTAACCGTCTACTAGCTAACTTGCAGGCCGTGATCGTCTACTAGCTGACATGTAGACCGTGATCGTCTACTAGCTGACTTGCAGGCCGTGATCGTCTACTAGCTAACTTGCAGGCCGTGATCGTCTACTAGCTGACTTGCAGACAGTGATCGTCTACTAGCTAACTTGCAAGCCGTGATCGTCTACTAGCTGACTTGCAGACCCTGATCGTCTACTAGCTAACTTGCAGGCCGTGATCGTATACTAGCTAACTTGCAGGCTGTGATCGTCTACTAGCTGACTTGCAGACAGTGATCGACTTCTAGCTAACTTGCAGGCCGTGATCGTCTACTAGCTGACTTGCAGACAGTGATCGTCTTCTAGCTAACTTGCAGGCCGTGATCGTCTACTAGCTGACTTGCAGGCCGTGATCGTCTACTAGGTGACTTGCAGACAGTGATCGTCTACTAGGTGACTTGCAGACAGTGATCGTCTACTAGCTGACTTGCAGACAGTGATCGTCTACTAGCTGACATGCAGGCCGTGATCGTCTACTGGCTGACTTGCAGACAGTGATCGTCTACTAGCTTACTTGCAGGCCGTGATCGTGTACTAGCTGACTTGCAGACAGAGATCGTCTACTAGCTGACATGCAGGCCGTGATCGTCTACTAGCTGACATGCAGGCCGTGATCGTCTACTAGCTGACATGCAGGCCGTGATCGTCTACTAGCTGACTTGCAGGCCGTGATCGTCTACTAGCTGACTTGCAGACCGTGACCATCTACTAGCTAACTTGCAGACAGTGATCGTCTACTAGCTGACTTGCAGACAGTGACCGTCTACTAGCTGACTTGCAGGCCGTGATCGTCTACTAGCTGACTTGCAGACAGTGATCGTCTACTAGCTGACTTGCAGGCCGTGATCGTCTACTAGCTAACTTGTAGGCTGTGATCGTCTACTAGCTGACTTGCAGACAGTGACCGTCTACTAGCTGACTTGCAGACAGTGATCGTTTACTAGCTAACTTGCAGGCCGTGACGTCTACTAGCTAACTTGCAGGCCGTGACGTCTACTAGCTGACTTGCAGGCCGTGACGTCTACTAGCTAACTTGCAGGCCGTGATCGTCTACTAGCTGACTTGCAGACAGTGATCGTCTACTAGCTGACTTGCAGGCCGTGATCGTCTACTAGCTGACTTGCAGACAGTGATCGTCTACTAGCTGACGTGCAGGCCGTGATCGTCTACTAGCTAACTTGCAGGCTGTGATCGTCTACTAGCTGACTTGCAGACAGTGACCGTCAACTAGCTGACTTGCAGACAGTGATCGTTTACTAGCTAACTTGCAGGCCGTGACGTCTACTAGCTAACTTGAAGGCCGTGATCGTCTACTAGCTGACTTGCAGACAGTGATCGTCTACTAGCTAACTTGCAGACAGTGATCGTCTACTAGCTGACTTGCAGACAGTGACCGTCTACTAGCTGACTTGCAGACAGTGACCGTCTACTAGCTGACTTGCAGGCCGTGATCGTCTACTAGCTGACTTGCAGACAGTGATCGTCTACTAGCTAACTTGCAGACAGTGATCGTCTACTAGCTGACTTGCAGACAGTGACCGTCTACTAGCTGACTTGCAGGCCGTGATCGTCTACTAGCTGACTTGCAGGCCGTGATCGTCTACTAGCTGACTTGCAGGCCGTGATCGTCTACTAGCTGACTTGCAGACAGTGATCGTCTACTAGCTAACTTGCAGGCCGTGATCGTCTACTAGCTGACTTGCAGACAGTGATCGTCTACTAGATGAAATATATAATTGTAGGCCGCAAATAAATCATTGAGAAACTCCTTGCGTTTTTAACGTGTGTATGGAAGCAACGGGCTGTTCCATAGCAGTTCAAGGATGCATACTCCGCACCTCTTTACAAGCATCAAGGTAACATATTTGATTATCATAGAGGAATCTATATTCTATCGATAGCAGGCAAGATAGGATACGGGTTATCCTGAATCTGGGCTAGTGTTACTTGAATTATAATGTGGATTATGATCCTGGCTAGGAACTGTTCACATCGTGTTCTGTTTTTTAGTATATTTTGTTATTTTACCGGTGTACTAACACCTGTACGGGTTATTTGGTGCCGAAATCTAAATATCTTGTATACAATTTTTTTCCTTCCGATAATAAAGGTTTTACTGATACGAGTCTTACTAATTAACCCATAGCTGATGAAGAAGTGGATTCATATTTTTCCCAAGGGTATTTGCGTGTAAGTGAGTATAACGTACCAAGTTGGCATTTAAACTCGGCTCTCCGATTAACAGCACTACCCATTGTCCATTACACTACCCGCAAATCCAGGTTTAGAGAACCTGTCATTCCCAAGCAGACACCCATTTAGGTTCTGACCAGGCATGACGTTTCCTAACTTCGGTGATCGTGTTCTGCTTAAAGCATTTGCAGGAGAAAACCCATGAGCATGGGTAAAAGGTTTTTGTGACTTTTCTTGATCTAACAACAATTGTCTCGGGATGGTTTGTGGATGGTTATTCAAAAGCTTCGTGTACTTCAGAAAATGTTTGATGCGATAATTTATTTACACAATGGAATTAAGGCCCTCTGTGAGATCAGATGGTGAATTTTCTTAGACTTGGGAGGAAGGAAGGAAGGCTGATTTCGAATCCAACTTCTTTCTGCCTTGTCTTTTGTGGCTATGTCGGAGTATTTCTTTAAGTGTTTAGACAAATGAGTTGCTTTTAAGTTATTTTTGCAAAGCACATGAAGTTTATAAGCGGTAGATGTTTTAATCCAAGACGATACTATCCTCCAAATGGGCATTGTTTTTTTTTTCTACTGATTATTGTGCTCTTCTAGCACACACCAAGCAGACATACAAACCATTCTAAATGCTTTCTCAGATGCATCTATGTATTTAGACTTACCATCAACATTGCAGAAACTGTAATTCTTTATCAGACCAACATTCCCCAAATGCTTCCAATTTGTTAATGGCAAACTGTTTACCTATCTCAGTTCAGTGGTCTCAATCAACCCAAATATCGGCAGAGAAATAGAATATCGCATTGGAGAAGCTAGTGCAAGCGTTTGGAAAACTGTATCATAGAATATGGCATTCAAGTGATGTATCTTATGGTAAGATGTTGGTGCATATAGACTTCTCACGATAACAAACTTTCTCTATGGTGCTGGACTCTACACCTTATGCGTATCAGTCGGTTGATGCCTTTTACAGGAAATGCTTACGTCTAATCTGTGGAATCAAAGACTGTGATAGATTCGAAAATAGGGACTCCTTAGTAATAGGCATTGAAAAAATCTTTATTAGAACAGAATTGCATAGGGCTGGTCAACTTGTAAGGATAGAAGATTCACTATCGCCTAAAAAGGTCTTAGGACAACTGTCTGATCTGAAGCGTCGAGTTGGACACCCTATCCTCTCAAAGTAATAAAGAGTGTAATACCAGTAGATATCTTGCCAGCCCTGAAATGAGGCACATGAAAAGAGTTCCAAAATTTATCTTGTGCTATCCTTGTTATATGATGTATTTTATTGTCATGAATAGATTGAAACGATTACTACAACTTTCGTGGCCCGACGATTGCGTTTAAGCATGAAACAGACTGTAGCCGCCGAGTGTTAACCTCAATGCCCCCTTTTATATTTACATATGCTCTATATCTGTTATTGAGCACTGGTCATTACTTAGATGGGTGACCGTTTGGGTATAACAGGTTCGTTATGTTTGTATATGCGGTTAGTTTAATGGATAAAGTCCCGGAACTGTTAATCGGAGAGCCAAGTTTCAATTCCAGCTTGGTTCGTTGTAGTCACTTACTCACAAATACCCAAAGAATGAAGTCTTTTCCTCCCCCCCCCCGTAGCTATGGGTTAATTACTCATTATTTTCTCTAAATGATTCTTAGAATCTAAAAAAAAATGTTCTCCCTCGAAATAACCTGTAAATGTTTGATAAACCGTGGAAAACGAATCCATCCATCGATGACAACACAATACGGCTTATATCAAGGATAACACAGAACAAATTTGGGAACTCGGTTGGTCTGTTTTACCTGATCTGTAATATTCATCTAACACCGCCAACCGATTATTAACTTTTTTGCCAGCTACAAGTTTTTTTTTTGTTTTTTTTTTCAGGGATGGGAATTTCTCTAATGAAAACAAGATTCAAAAGACTTCTTTTTAAATCAATATCTCTGAAATTTTACTGAAATGTTATCCTGATAAGTAGTAGTGCGACATTAATAATTATGATATAAATAAAGAAAAAATCTATAATTGAATCAACTAAACTTTATAACAATATTATTACAAATAATATTAGTACTTTATTCTACAGTAGTGATAATATTAAGTAGCGGGTGACAACCATGCTATTTTAGGTGTTACTGATGTAACTTCTATTGCAATTAGACCTTTAAAGATTGGTATTCCTAAACCAACACGTAACTGGCTTTGAACTCAGAGATATTTCTTCTCTTAATAGCAGAATAGGCTCGACTCTTGGTTGTCAAGCAGGTTCTAGTTTGAGGGAGAAGAGACTGATTCATGCCTATCCAAGTGTATTTATACAAAATGGTTGAAAATTGAACATGACATGCCAATCCTTCTTTCCGCACCGATAACCGCTACGCTACGCGCACATCTATATTAAAGATTTTTGCTTAACATTTGCTTCATATTTTTATACAAGAAAATAGTGTTGGAATATTGCAGATGGCCATCATTCAGCACGCCAACATACTTTTAAAAAAAATTAAAAAACTGCTAAATTCTTATCATAGCATTTAAAATATATAACGCATGAGTTAATCCCAAATTAAAATACTAATATACATAAAAAAAAATTCAAGAACATTATTTACTAAATTTCGTTTATGTGACATTGAATTGTGTCATTTAGCGTCCTCCATAGATGGCCGGGACATTTCGTCTAACCTTATGAATATTAATGAGTGGTCTTAAATTTAAAACTTTTGAAAAACGAATAACATCTTTGCTCTTGTACATAAATACTTGTTACAAAATAAAATGCTTGCATTTGCCTTGATAAAGTCCCTCAGACGACGCAACGCGTCAATTACGATAAACTTTCCTTTTGTCTTTATCCATATATATATATATATATATATATATATATATATATATATATATATATATATATATATATAGGGTGCGATGGATAAATTGTCGTCTAAATTACGCAACAATGAAGATAACACTGACAACTCACTTTAAATATTATTATAGTGGATACTTCGTTTTAAAATAGACGTCACGTTTCTATTTATTAAACAGTGTATATTACGTCGCTCGGTCTGTAGGTTCGAGAATTCTTCGTAAAGAAAATGCATCCCTCAGAAACGTACTTTTCCTTTTTAAGGAAAGGATGACCACTTAACGTAGGTCATTTTCTCGATAGCGTCATTAAAATGAACCCATTCATTTTTTAGAAATTGTTTTGCTTACGTTTCATTTACAAAACCTACGAGATATGAGTATTTCGTTATAAAGAGAACACTCTGTAGCAAATGGCAGTTTTCCCTACGAATGAGGTTGCAGGTTTGATCCCTTCCAGTGGACCCATGTTGTTTACTTAGATTTCTCGAATGCACAGGTCTATAGCACTGTTTAATAAATAAAGACGGGGCGTCATTTTCAAAGACGATGTTACCACTATAATAACGTTTGAAGTAATATATATATATATATATATATATATATATATATATATATATATATATATATATATACACACATTAACCCCCTCAATGGACTCTTTGAGAATACCAACATTTTCAACTAAGTTAAATGACAATCCACGTTCTCAATGCTTACGCAGCACTACTGACTAAAGTTGTAAAGAAAACATATGGAGCTTTTTTATATCTATATTATTTTCATTGTTTTTTTTTTAATTTGACGCAATTCGAACAAAATGCCAAAAACAACACAGCTAAGCATCTAGGTGAGGGCAAAAATTGAAATTTTATTCAAAGAAAGTTAGTCTCAAAGACAAATTGCCAAGAAAATGAAGATTTCTAGACATGGAGTGTAATAATCGTTACAAAGGTAGTTAGAAACTGGTGAAAATGTTGAAAGACAAAGAACTGGAGCGATAAAAGCAACAACTGCTGCTGGAGACAAACACTTGATTATCGAATGCAAAAGAAATAGAATGAAAACTGCTCCAGAGTTGACATATGAACTTAGCAAACAATGTCGCTCTCAGCTGTGAAAAATCGACTTAGATCAGAGGGGCGGAGAGGACGCATAGCAATCAAGGAAGGAGAATACGCCGAAAAGACTGTTACGGGCAAAAATTAAAAAACTAAAAGAAGTTAAACATGGTGGTGGGTGTCGGCATTTTTTGTGGGGATGAAGGGCTGGAGATTTCATTCCGATTAAGGGAATCAGGAACAAAGAAGTGTATCTTTCGATTTTGCAAAGGCATGATATACCAACTGCTTGATGTATAAGCTGAAAAAAAATCATCTTTCAACAAGATAACGATTCAAAACACTTTCTTAATTATATCAAAATTATCTCGAGACAAAAACGGAAGAACATTTTGGAAATTATAACTTCAGCACCTCAGTCTCCTGATCTCGCTCCCATTAAATTAGTATGGGGTGAATTGGGTAGGGGGGTTTGGAGAGAATACCCATTCAGTGAGCGTGAGCTTTTTGAGTGCTTGAAGAATGCTTGGGATAGTCTGCTTTCTATATTTTTTCCAAAAACTGTTGGAAAATATGCAATGAATCTGTAAAGACGTAATTAAGACAGGTTGAGGTTTTATTGAGGAAAACAAAACATGTCACTGTTGTATGATAATTTTTAATAATTAAGTGCTTATTTTTTATTAGAATGAAACAATATACACTGTAGTTACTGCAAGTTTATATATTATGTTAAAAAATGCAACCATATCTCATTGTAAGTTGTTTTTCTTTTTAATAATACAGGGCTAGGACGGGGGCTATATTTTATGTTATATATATATATATATATATATATATATATAATAAATCCTAAAGAGCCAGGAAAACTTAACTAGATTTTACCTAAACGGATCTTCAGATTTTAGTCTTACTACTCGCTTGTTTTTATTTCTTAGGACTAAAGACATGGCAGTGGACGATTTGTTTCTCCCTGCTCTGATGTTTGTTGTTCTTTCTTTTTTTCTTCCAATTTTTTTTCGGGTACCGATTTGATTTGCAATATCTACATGTTGTGCTATCAGTTTTCCAAACGAGTATTATTATTAGTATATATATATATATATATATATATATATATATATATATATATATATATGAAATATGAAATGATTTTGATAGAAAATGTAGGTAGGTAAAATCAAAAACCCTAGGTAGGAAGAGACCAAGATAGAAAAACTTTCAGCGTAATGTGAAGTTATTTGGAAAGAAACACAATAAGACAGACGCTCATTTAATAAGAGCACGTTTGTCTCTGCAACAATAGCATAGTGTCTGTGGGTCACCGGTTAGGATCGAACACATTCTGGTAATGAACTCTGCCTTCTAGAGTAGACCGTAGTGTCAAAGATCGATAAAAACGAACAAAAATGATCGAATCAGTCTTGGTCATATGGCCATTATTATTTAATGCTCATGCGTGTGCACACACAATTAGACGCGCGCATGCACACACACACACACACACACACACACACACACACATATATATATATATATATATATATATATATATATATATATATATATATAATTAATGTATTTATTTTAAATCCAAAACCTTATTACAGCGGATACTTCTTATTTCAAATAGACGTCCCATTTTTTTATGCACTTATCACCATTGTTTTATAAATAAATAAAATGATCCGTGTATTTGAAATAAGAAATATCCACTTTAATAACGCTTGAAGTAACACACACACACACACACACACACACACACACACACACACACACACACACACACACACACACATATATATATATATATATATATATATATAATGTATGTATATAGTGAGAAACTTGAAATGGAATATTGTAGTGTTTACATTTTATGCTTACAAGAGACGGTTTTTGCAAACTTATTAAGCTAAGTGATGTGGTTTTTATCTCTTGGTTAGACAACAAGGTTTATTTACACACCTGTAAAATAACACATCAACGCATACTGTTCCATTTTTAATCAGTGTAATACGGCGCAGTTAATATCAGAGAGTAGGCTGCTTACCTATACCCGCCTTCGTAAATTGATTCTTCAACCGGTTGGAGATATTTTCAATCTTCTAGCGACGCGTGCTCGGAAATAATATTCAGAAGATCTATTTCGTTATACACACTGACTATGGCTTCATCCATGCGTCAGCCAAATTATTACAGTAGAAAAAAAGTTTCCAGCGATATATTTTGCCCAGTGTTATAAAAATCTTTAAAGTGTCTTTCTGCATTACGATGTGTAATCGTCAAAGAGGAAAAGAGACCCTTTTACTTGAATTACGTATTTAACAAAATCATGGCCGAATATAAAATTCTCATTTGACATTTTTAACTTTACATAAGTAAACCATTGCTCGTGTTATCCATCGATTTATATGGCAGTGAATGCTGGAAAATCTCTCCACAGATAAGACGTTGAAACGCCACTTCTCGCACGATCACAGAAGTTAAGCAACGTCGAGCCTGGTCAATACCTAGATAGGTGATCGCTAGGGAATATTAGGTGCTTTAAGCTTGGATACGCAGTAATGGTTCAGGGCTCGGAATTGGAACTTGGAGTTTCATTTGGGTTCGTTCTATTTACTTACGCGCAAATAATCTTGGGAAAGGCATGAGTCTACCTTTCGCTCAACTATGGGTCAATTAGTAAGAATTATATCAGTAAATCATTATTAACTCCAAATATATTTACAGTCTGTGGTGGAGTAATGGATAGTGGCTCGGTTTGAGGAAGCGGAGAACCGAGTTCGAAGTCCAGTCGAATCTATTACATTCACTTACGTACTAATACCTTGGGAAAGGTATGAATCCTTTTCTCTTCCCCCCAGCTATGGGTAAATAGCAGGAAAGACCGGGTTCTATAGCCTTGGATAGCAACTAGTCTATTACAGAAAGAAATGACAACCTACTACGGTAAAAAATTTGCCTCGTCAGTCATGTATCTTTCGATACATGTCCGCCTAAGCATGACACATAACTGAATGACTAAAATATTTTCAGGTTTCAAATAACCAGCGAAAGGTATAAACCCATAAAATCCAAACCCTGGACACAGGATATGCAAAGCTTATCGCTCACGGGTCATATTGAGGGCTAGGGTGATAGGGAATGCAGAGAGCCACTAACCGGACGACCTTGTGCAAATGGTGGTTGGAACAGGCGTCGTAAGTCTAAGATAAGTGATAAACAACTAATTGCAACAAGGGAAAGGAAGCTGTGAAAATCCATGATCCCCAAAGACCTAAAGCATAGAAGAAGAATTTATAAGCAAGAAATTTGTTTAGTGAAGCTGCGTCTATTATGTAATAAATTCAACCAAAGGATTGGGTTATCTTGTCATCATTGCTTCCTCATCTTTTATATCTATAATCGAACACACATGGCCTGAAGATTGCGGTCACGCATGAAACAGATTGTGGCCACTCGGTGTTGAAATCAGTGTTCAATAAATTAATAGCAAACAACCTGGCTGTATTTCCTTAAAAATATTTATAACAATAAATATTTACATATATTAAAAATGAAGATTGTGAAGCGTCATATATCCTGAAGGAAGATGTCATTGAAAAACATAAGAAAATGCAAACAATTTTGATCTAATAATCCTTTCATTGATGGTATCCTGTCTTACTGAATATCTTACCATTGTAGGTGTTCGGAAAGCTGTTTGAGAATATGAAAAATCACTTGTGTCTATTATTTTTATCAATATGTAAAAAACATTTAAATAATTGCAAATTAGTTAACTAATTAACACTTTCACTGCTACTCATTTGCCCAGTGCAATTAGATACGAAACTATCATGAAGTAGAGAAGAATCGAGTCTGACTAATAATTTGCATGATAGAACAGTTAGAATTTTCCGTATTTTACGATAGATGGCGCAACGGGTTTCCGTACTTAGCCAGCTGGATCAAGATAAGAAAAACGAAGATCTCCGTAGTTAGCAGCGGAAGTGTTAAGAATGACAAAGTGGAGATTAAAATTCATGATCTTAAAGCCTGGAAATCAGTGTTTGTTAACTGATTAGTATTGTAGACCATAGCAATCCTCACTAGGTGGCTTAAAACTTTTGAGCCAGATACTGCAAAGAATTATTAAAATCTTGATGTTGCCGGATGTTTTTCTAACCAATATATTTTTTGTTTTCAGGTAGTTTTGGCGTTTCTAGTGAGATTCTGAAAAAAGGAATATTTTGAAAATTTCCTCGACTTCAGGTAAAGTTTGTTTTCATTTTTATTCTAACAAGACTAAACTATTTTTTAATATAAAATACAGCCACAGAGATTCCAGCAAATTATTGAACAGCAAAAGGCATTTTCAAAATTTTTTTTTCTTTCACTTGTCTTTATTTTTAAAACTGTCAATTGTTATGCAAGTATCTGTCTTCTGTTCCAAACTCCTGTTAAACAGAAGCAAATATCCTATTTTTGTTTTTCTTTTCTATGAATTCATGATTTTTTTAAACATCTGGTAAGTTTGTATTAAATGTTTCCAAAATCCTAATAAATCACGATTTATTACTGCTTAATTTAACTCCCGCGACCGGTGATAATTAATAATTTGAACAAATAAAGGGCATTATTTTACTTCGAAAAATGAAGATCGACATGTATGAATTGCGTTTATAATTCGTTAAATGAAAGAAAAATAGTTGGATTTATAATCGAAATTATTTACACCATTTATATTCGGACTGTTGTCTTCATCTTTGTTTGCTGTCTTTATAACATCGTTTCGGCCATTGTGCTCCCCGGCATTCCTCAAGTGTATATCGATCTCGGCAACCTACACGGAATGTAAGGACGAGCGGATGGCACTGCTGTCGAAACCATGTGGTAAAACAACAAAGATGAGGACAATAGTCCAAATATAAATAGTGTAAATAATCATGACTCCTCATCCCAGAAATTCATTTTTCTATCGGTTACCCAGATCGATATATACCTAAAGAAGGCCGGGGGGCACAACGGCCGAAACCTTGTGATAAAAACAACAAAGATTAGGACAATAGTCCGAATATAAATAGTGTAAATAATCACGACTCCTCATCCCAGAAATACAGACAAAAATTATAATTGAAATGTTGAAGAATTTTTTCAGTTACTCAATTATTCTGTTCTTTTCAATTAGTTAATATCTATCTCCAAACCTGATATTATAATATATAATATTAAAAGATATTATCCAAGGAAGTTTTTGAACTTTACACATTTCCTCATAATATAAAATGAATCGGAAAAAAAAAATCCAGAGCAAATATAACAGCGTGACCGCCCAAACTGTCGAGTTCCGATTCGGCTACGCTGGTCCCAGCACAATGCTGTCTTACCCGTTAATGTCGGTACCCCGCTGATCGAGCGGGAAGGCCAGGAAAATGTTTGTAATCAATATGGGATTGCATGTTCCTTAGTTTTCTTTTTAGGCATTCAAGTCCGATTAGTAACACTTATAGAAAGCTTCTGATATGTGTAAATGTCAATATTGTACCTGACTTGTTTGACGGATTACACTTCCTTCCAGCCATAAATTCTTCGTGACATTTACATGTGAACTTAACCCAACCAGTACACATTCTCTTCCCCTCTAAACAAATTTTTATTGATTTCACAGTAGGACAAGTGCTTTGTCCTTTTGAAGAATGCTATTCTTGCGCCTTCTTCGCGTATATAACATTTGGATTCTCTGAGGCAATTTTGTCTGGTAACTTTTATAATTTAGGGCGTGATCATATGGTATTAGTTCATCGAGATAAAGGACCAAGATGCACACTAAATACTTATTCACTACGCAGAACAATTTTGAACATGGAATATATATATGTATATATATATATATATATATATATATATATATATATATATATATATATATATATATAGTGTAACCCGGATATGAGAGAAACCCGGATATAAGATACTTCTCCGGTTCCGACAACTCTCTTATATCCGGGTTACACTATATATATATATATATATATATATATATATATATATATATATATATATATATATACAGACAGACAGATAGATAGATATAGGTTAAATACAACAAATTTGACAGGCGAATTATTCAAAATCGAAAAAGACATAATTATACGTACAATAGAAAATATCGTTTGAAATCGACTGATTCGTATAAGTAATTTCCATAATTATTTTATCGGTGATAATTTGCATTTTCTTCCACGCCCAGGCAAATTCTCTGTCGTGCCAAACTGTTTAAACTTCTTTATAACGGACTGTAACTTAGATCTAGGGATAGCTAACAAGTTTGAACGAGTGAATTGTGGAAGTCAATAATTCTCTGTCTCAAGTCAACGCTAAGATCTTTTGTTTTCCCCATCGTGTTGTTAACGTAAGAATAAAAATGGTGACAATCTATGCACCACGTGGTGCTCTCTGCTGGAATTATCACAAATATTCTACTGTATAAATAGTCTGGAAGGCTTCACACTTGAAAAATGGAAGTAAATCCCAGAACAGTCTTGTGCAAATCTCATCCAAAACTTTAGAAAACTATTGCAACAAGTTATAATGATGAGACCA
This sequence comes from Acanthosepion esculentum, assembly GCA_964036315.1. NCBI lineage: Eukaryota > Metazoa > Mollusca > Cephalopoda > Sepiida > Sepiidae > Acanthosepion > Acanthosepion esculentum. The sequence goes on from OZ038484.1 coordinate 44,743,529, forward strand.
TGCTATTAACTATTAATGTTGTGAAAATTGTTCAATTTTGCATAATTTGCCTGTCAAATTTGTTAAATTTAACCTATTGTTCTAAAAATTGAATTGTATATTTATTTTTTGTTGTTTTAATGTATAAAAATCTGGCATCATATGGGAATTAGATTCTGAGAAAAGCATAAAAATTTGCAAAATTTGATGGGTTTACGAATAATTTGGACGTAGATATATATACATATATATTTGGATGTAGAGATAGATAGATAGATAGATAGATAGATAGATAGATAGATGTGACACGTAGTGGGAATCGCGAAGGCGTGTTTATCGGATCCAGAGTTGAAAGTCAGTGAAAATGCTACAATAAAACTTTTGACAAATGTCATGTAATATTAGCATAAAACGCACAGAGAGCGAAGGAGAAAGCCAAAAATGGTGTCTTCTCGTTGGAGAACTGACGTTAGAACGAAATAATCGATCTTCTTGCTGTAAAAAAAAAATCCCAAATTCAAGATTTTAAATATTGTAACATAATGCTGGATTCAACTCCAGAATTTGCCCACATGAATCAGTCCTTCCAAAATTCTGCCGTACGTTCAAATAAAAAAAGTTGGAGAAGAGGTGGTATTTCTGGAAATGTTTTCAATAAGCAACGAATTTGAAGTTAATTTCGTAAACTTCTGAAAAAGTGGAACGACATAAAATTTATAATTTCGGCCAAGGATATGAAAACGCTAAAGTGTTCAAAAAACATTCTAGAAGTTAATCCCCAAATTATATTTCTGAATCACAAGGACCACAGTTAAAGTTAGATAAAATATGTTGTTCTTAAAGTTTTTCAGAATTTTGTAAAAATTACTTATTTTTTTTATTTCCTCAAATTGCATCATCCGCCGCAAGGAAAGTTGGCTCCCTGTGCCGAGCCAGGAAATCTTTCTCCCCGGAATCGATCCTCGAAATCTATAAATCGACCATTCGCCCTTGCATGGAGTATTGCTGCCATATATGTTCCGGAGCCCCTGCTGTTTGCCTCAGGGTTCTTGATAAGATCCAGAGACGGATATGCAATGTAATTGGCCCTGATCTGTCATCTCGTCTGCGGTCGCTCTCTCACAGACGCGACGTTGCCTCGTTCTGTCTTTTTTACAAATACTTTCACGGTAATTGCTCCGAGGAGCTGCTTTCGCTGGTTCCTAGGCCTCATGAATTTAAACGTCCTACGAGGCTGACATCCCGTTCCCACCCCTTCACCGTGGAAACTGTTAGATGTAGACGTCTCTTCTACTCCAATAGCTTCATGTCTCGCACATCTAGCCTGTGGAACTCCCTTCCTTATTCCTGTTTCCCTGACAAATACAATCTCCAACTATTTAAGTGTAACGTCAATCGACATCTCCAGTTGCCTTGATCTATCCACTTCCCTTCTCCACATCCTTTCACCTTTCATTCCTATCTGCTCTCGCTCCAAATCTTCTGTAACCCCCTTGCCTTGATCGATCCACTATCTTTCTCCACATCCTCTCCTTTACCACTCCTATCTGCTCTTCCCCCAAACCTTCTGTAACCTCTTCCAGCCTTGCTTGGGGTGATGAGCTTAAAAACCAAAACAAAAACAAAAAAACAAAAAAAACTGTGAAGTGTTAAAATCATTAATCTCTTGGGTCGTGAAAACACAGTATGATGCAGGATGAAGTTCCCGCCATGATTTTGTGCTAGTATTTTGTTCTATTTACCTGAAGCTTCATGAATAAATCCATCAGCAATAATACTGGCCCTTTTCTGACGTCTCGGCTTTAGTCTCTTTCCCACTGTCGTACGGTTGCTTCCCTTTGCTATTTCTATTCATGGTAATTTTTTAGATGAGCTCTTTGCCTAGACTATTCGAATTTAACTGCAGCATTAGACTGGTGACACCGTCTCATCAATTTACAGTTCAGTTGGCTGGATGTAGCCGTTATTTCTATGCTAACATTTTAATTTCTCGTACTTCTCACTTGTGGAATTCCTTTCCGGCTTCAAGCTTTCAAATTAACTTTAATTTGAAAAAATTCAAACGCAATGACACTTGTTATCTACTGTCCCCCTAATTATTTTTGTTTCTCCTTGCTTCCTGGAAGTGTTTCTGGTTCTGACTCTTTCACATCAAGTAACCCTTTGGGTAATCAGTGGCTTTACTCCCTTGCTTGAGGCGAAATCGATTTAAAAAAAAAAAGGTAATCCAGAAAGAGAGCCACGACGGTATTGTAAATAGTGAACAATTGCTGGAAGTATAAATTTCGTGGAAAAGGCACATTGGGACACATGATTGCTTCTGAAGTCTATTCAAAAGTTACCGTCTATAAATTCACCACATTATTGTAGCGCAATCTTTTATCATCAGTGGGGAAACGATCAAAACGTTTGGAGGATCTGAAAAGTTGGTTCCATGAAGCTTCTTGTGAACTAAAAGTACTTATTCAAAACTTTAATTTGAAAGATGATGTCATTTTCTACAATGCAATATTTTCAGGCTACTAAGATTATGGTAATCCCAATTCCTAAGGTTTTACGAGAATACAATAAGGGAGTTGGCCCCGGTCATTTCCAAATCTCTACAGGGTTTTGCCAGGTCTGCTGCTAGGAAAGTTGGCTCGCTGTTTCGTGCTGTACAATTTTTCTTCATAGAATACTTCTTGCATTAGGTCTACCATTTGTCTCTGCGTTGAATATTTCTACTACATCTAGTCTGGTGATTCTGATATACATAGTGTATCAAAAATACATTTAAAAATCTTTGAAGACGGGTTCCTCACATCAAAACAATGAAAAAAAGTCCATAGAACCATATGTCCGCAAATCTTTCGTTTTCGAGTTATCAGTTTAAAAAAAGTTTACGGGAGATGGCAATGTGTTGTCAGGTAGACCAGATTACATTTGTCATTCGTGTACATTTCTGGCTAGACTGTCTCCAATGTTTAACGTGTGTAGTAGTGAGTTAACTTCCGTTTAACAAAGGCAGAATATTCATATCGTGAGCAGGCAGATATGATTTGCATATGACCGCGCGAATGGTAATAGACGCGAG
>OZ038484.1:44751580-44756580 GCA_964036315.1 Acanthosepion esculentum
CTAACGCAAAAGTGTATTAGAATTAGAAAGAAAAATTATATTATGAATACAAATTATCATATATTATTATCATGACGGTCCATGGAAGAGGTTCCATCAATGCATGTTCGAGAACGCAAAAACGGCCATTTTCAGAACTACCCCCCCATTCAAATTCTTAACCCCCTATTTGGAGAGGTGCCTCAGTTTCACCCAATTGTTGTTACTAATATTGATTTTTGGGTGGGCTGTCTTTATGCTAAAACTGTTCCAATTGAAAGGCAAAACATTCCAGTAATGAAACACCCAGTCGAAGACAGGTTATACTACTAGTTTTATACATACAAGTATAATTATCTCTAATGTAAATGTCTATTTTGTCACCTTAAATCAAATAGATTTCCTTTGTCACCTTTAATCAAATAGATTGCTAGCTAGCTACTTTTATTTAATTTGCATGTCACCTTCTTAAAAAGCCCAATAGATAATAGCATTTGTTGAGTAATCCAAAAAGGGACTTGACTGAAATAATTTTGTGTTCAATACCTAACCACAGCAGAGGGACAAAAGCTTAGAGAGGTGAGTTACTTAAATGAATTAATTGATACTGAGATATTTTTTTTAAAAGAATGTATGGCACGTGGAATTAGAACAATCTACCTCCTTGAGCTAAATGTAGTGTCCGGTTCGAAATTCTAACGTATATCACCTGAAGACGGTCACAGGACACAACAACCGAAACGCCTTGAATATGGCAAAAACGATGAGGACAGCAGTCCGAGCGATATAAATAGTGTCTTCCAAAGTGGGTTAGTAATCAAATCATGACTTCATATTTATTATATTTTAACCTGTCGGGATATATATTAGTGCGGCTAATGATTACGTATTGAAATTAATCAAACGATATTTTTCATGTAATCGCGTTGTTAGAAAGTTCGCTTTCGGTACATGAGAACTAGCTTCGTATCTCAGCATGGTCGATTAGTCAGGAAAGAGATTTCTTGGTGTTGTCTCAGCGGGCGGCACCTTTGAACGGTGTCTGAAAAACGATGAGCACGAGTTGACCCAACCCTTGTGAGGGAAATTGGGCAGACGGAAATATTTTTTGTCGATGATTGTGCTAGTACGAAGTCAAGGGTTTGAGCGTACTGTTGATCACGCCAAAAATTGTAACCAGTGGCCGCATAGCATAGATGCCCGATGGGCTATGTGGGCGTAACACAGATATGCTTGAGAAGGCGTTTGCAACAGGGTTTGGCTAACATTCTTCGTAGACAGGTGTACCAGGATACGCGTGACCAACCATTACATTTTTCTTTCAAATAATTGGAATTAATATTAATAACGATGTGATACAAAATAAAATAATATTAATCTGATAAACTTTTCATTTACATAAATGATAAGATAGACATAATATGCACACAGGTATTCTAGGCTAGTTTGTTGTGTCCCCTTTTGCGCTAAAAAATCCCTTGCCAAAAAGCCTGAAATTTTCGCGCTCCACAAGTTATGAGTTAAATACTACATAGTACAGCGGTCCCCAATCACCGGCCCACCGAACTGATACAGAGCCCCACAGAAAAAATAAACGCATTTTTTCCCCATTTTATTGCTTATCATCGTCTTGTTTATGATGTTTTGTTATGCGCGTGACCGACATAGATCCCTATCCATGGAAAAAGTGTGTTGCTTGACACCGTGGGGCAAAAAATATTGGGAACAGCTACTATAGTAGACTGATCGGTTTAGCCTTGGGTAGCAATCAGTTTAGGAGAACAACAACAGAACAAGGTAATGGAGAACTACACTACTACACTTCACATGAAGGCCTGGCAATTCATAGAAAGGAAATAAAAAGTCAATGAGGATCCATGAACGCCGTCATCCTGAAGGAATATGGCATTTTAGAAAGAATAAATGCATCAAAATAATGTCATCCATGTCGATTGATAACGTGGAACGCACAGCGAGAAATCTTTAAAGACAACGCAAATACAGCCATTTTGAAAACAATTATGGATGCTTCGAATAAAAGAAGAAATGGCACGATTTCGACTGATTTCCTTTCGTCAAAGGGAAGGAAAGAAATACAAGATTTATTTTTCCATTTTTCCGATACACTGATGCAATATCACTGCACTTCTAGTTTAGATTTTTTTTAACTTTTTCACTGAAACAATGAGCTATTTTTTCTATTCGCTCTGTCGATGTAACATTCATATAACTGTTTATGTTAAACAAATAAGCGCTACCCACATTCGGAGAAGTAACCGTTGGTGAAAGATCAGTTTCAGACGCGAAGCTCTCCTGAAGTGCGGTATAATAGAAACAAATTGATGCCGAAATATCAACCAATGAAGGCGAGATGCAAGGTGCATTTTTCGATAAGAAATAACAAAACCAATCATGGAAAGAATAAAGCGAAAATGGCGAAGAGAAAACAGTGCAGGAAAAATCAAAGAATAAAGTAAATCTCAAATCTTCGAGTGAAGATTGGAATGAAATCTATTGTTTACAAGAATATTCTCCTTTTTTTTTTAACAACTCCAAATTCGATTCAATAAACAGCAAGAAAGAAATATAAACGAAAACAAAATAAAGTGCGATTCTGTGTAGCCAGGAAAAAAAGAATATTATTTTATTGGAAATATGGCCAAAACAAATCCATTCATTGTATCTGATGCATATTTTTAGTGTGGACATCAAAAACTGAATAGACAAAGTAAGATTTCCTTATGTACGTGTTATGGTAATTTACTCACGCACGCATGAACTCTACCAGCTACAAAACAGGAGCAGGTACTGCCTTTGTGGAGAGAGGGAAGTTTCCAGCAGTTAGCTCTGACAGTCGGACCGAACGTTCTTGCTGTAACACTCTCGTTTGTATATGTTTGTATTACCGCTTCTGTTAATATATTTGTTTAACTCATTTCCTCTCTTAGTGTCTTTATTTCTGGCCCTAACAAGGCCACAGCATTAAGTCAACAATTTAACAATAAAATTAGTATTAACAAAACAATTATAGTAATATTTCAGGATCTATTTCTATGATAAAGATATCATTTCAAGATCTATTTTTATAGAAAATATTTCAAATAATATATTTGATGGTGTGCGAGTTTATAATGCAGCTATAGGTTTCCTCATCAAAAGTCAGGTCAGAACCAAAATGTTTGCATAGGTTCCCTTATCGTCCGGCTCATAATGTTCCCCGATCTTTTGATCAGGAGTAAACGTTTATCCTTTGTTTCCCGTTTGGGGTCGGGGTTTCTGGTATCTTTTAAATTTTATCATTCTCTTTCACTCCCAGTAGTTTCTTGCGTTTTAGTGACATCACCACCTTGCTTGGGGCGTAATGTTTAAAAAAATATCTGGGTTGCAGCTGTGTCATCTAAACTTACCAGCTTTGACAGTGTTCAAAAGCGCTTACGTGACTTTGTGGGCGATGAAAATTTAAAAGCCTACACCCCCCTTTTCAATAGACGTAAGATTGCAAGCCTATTGCTATTCTGTCACACATGAGATTGGAAAACAATATTCAAGCAAACGAGAAATCAGGAAGTAGTACAACTGGTGCAAAGGATACTAAATTCGAAAGAAAATATATAGATAAACAACTGATAAGGGTTAGAAAAGATCAAAGGGGCCATATTAGAATGTAAAATAATGGCTTATTCACTTATTATATAAATCAAACATGTCTGCATGTTTGTCTCTGGGAAGCAATGGAAATTGTTGTAATTAATGTTAAAGTCAAAACAGAGGAAATGTTAAGGAAACGAAAACGTGAAATTTGATAAAGTTTCTAAAATGTCAAGCAGATTATATGGACACGTAAATTAATAAAATAATTATTAATTCCGTTCTATAGGATACCATCTACAGGGTGTTGCAGCAAAATCCAACACTTGACAAAAAGAAAACGAAAGAGGCAATTAAAACAAAAGTTCTATATGCATGTACCCGACAGTTTATTTAGCAACAGTTAGAGGTGCATACTACATTATTTTTCAATGTAACCGCCGCTACATCTCAAGGCGGGCCAGAAATGTCACCCGATTTGGCGACAATGTCTTTGTCCATGGCGGCAAACGCCTCCACGATGGCAGCCTTCACAGAGTCGACCGTATTGTGGGCGGGCTTGTTGGTCTTGACCTCGATCATGCCCCAGAAGAAATAGTCAAGGGGGTTGCAGTCAGGGGAGTAGGGCGGCCACATGTCCGGCGACCAGTGGTGAGGAACATTGTTGAGAAGCCACAGCTGGGTCGTCTTGGCCTTGCATGCAGGAGCGGCGTCCTGGTGGATGACATAGGGGCGTCCGGCGGCGATCTTTTCCATCCAGGGCTTCACCACGCTCCTTATCACCTCCTAGTAGATCTCAGCGGTGACTCCCAGGCCCTCTCGCTGCACACAGGGCCAAGACGACCAGGCGTCGCTGCTCAACAATGTTCTAGTTTTTCTACTGTCTGAGGACGCATATTTTTTATTACAATTTCTCGGACATTCAGGACGGTAGATGTTGTTAATACTGTTTATTATAAAAACAGAGCATTTACTTAAATAGTTCTATCTATAACAAAGTATGTATAAACATAAAAAAGTCTTAAAATAATTGTCGGACTTTATCCATTTCATCATATATATATATATATATATATATATATATGTGTGTGTGTGTGTGTGTGTGTGTGTGTGTGTGTGTGTGTAAGTAATTTGGGAGCAACTTTTCTTTTAAACATGTAGTATTGAATGTTAAAGACAACATAGTCTTGCATATTTTCTTTTGAATTTACTCATATTCTCTAATGAGACTTTTTATTTGAAAATGATTTCGAAATAAGTATTGACCGTACGATGACCTAGCGGTTTCGAACATCCTTGTTCATCTTCAGGGTCAATATTTTTAGTCAAATTTTTTTTAACCAAACATTTGCCAATTATCAATTAATATATATATTAGGAGATCAGCCGATTAAGCTACCTTGGTTTCAAGCTTTCGGTATCTTCAGGCGATT
>OZ038484.1:44764080-44771580 GCA_964036315.1 Acanthosepion esculentum
ATATATATACATATATATATATATACATATATATATACATATATATATATATATATACATATATATATATATACATATATATATATATACATATATATATATATACATATATATATATATACATATATATATATATACATATATATATATATACATATATATATATATATATATATATACATATATATATATATACATATATATATATATACATATATATATATATACATATATATATACATATATATATATATACATATATATATATACATATATATATATATACATATATATATATATACATATATATATATACATATATATATATATATACATATATATATATACATATATATATATATACATATATATATATACATATATATATATACATATATATATATATACACACATAGATATATATATATATATATATATATATATATATATATATATATATATATATATATATATATTTCAAATTGCGTTTAAAACATTAATGGAATATTTAATTTGCATTAGCAATACTATTTGTTTTGTTATAATATTTTAAGATAGGGACCCACAGAAAAAACTTACCGTCCGATTATTTATAAAAGATTATTTCTGTAATTATATGTAAGTAATTAATTAGAGATTTTGAAACAGAATTTTCTCTTTCTTATCTAAATCTTTTCTTCTGTTTACAGGTTTGAAGAGACGATATTCCAAAACCGAATGTTCTTCAAGTGGAAACGTTAAGGAATGTTCGAATTCTGAAGACACGTCCTCACCAAAATGCATCAGTGAATTTCATAAAAATTGGTCTGAGGGAATTCTTCACAATATCCTAGAAGAAAACATGAGAAATCTTTGATAATTTCATTTTTTTCCCCCTATACTATCGTAATTGTTTTTAGGAGTAAGACAGAAAGTTTATCCGTTTTTACACGAGAAATAAGTATTTTTTTATATATTAAATAAAAAAAAAGATTAACACTGATCTCAGCATACATTTGAAAGGAAATCTACCCAAGAGGCAGGGAGCCATAAAAAATGATTGATAGCTCGCAAGGCTAGATCAATTTCATCTTCTGCCTCACAACTTAAAAGAGGAAGGAGATCATTATTATATCACTGAAAATCCAAGAAGGAAACATCAATATACTCTGTTGTTACCCGGCAACGTCAAAGCAAAGAATAAGCATCTTAGATTTCTTGGCATACCAAAAAATTTAGGCGTTCTATCGATTAATTCGACACGTACCCAGCAAAAGAAAAAAAATCATTCAAAATAACCGACCGATTCTCTTTGATTCTGTAGAATTCTTCGATTGGATCCCTTTCCTTCTTCACTAATTTCTCAGTCTTTTCCTTTGATTCCAGTTCAAGAATACATCCCATAATTTCTCTTTTTACACCTACGAAAACATGAAGAATCTACAGTTCCCAAACGTTTGCTATTTTGCTTGTACTCCCGGAACTATTCTCCGTCGGACGATGGCTTTATGCTCCCTGTCCGGATTATTTGGGACCATTCTGTTATTGTCTGTCAGTTTTAGTTTCCACGAAGAACTACAGCGGAGCGGCGATGAACCGTACAGATATTATGAACAACACGGTGTTAAAACGCAATGGGAGGCGAATGGAGGGCATTCAGTAAGAAAGTTTACCCGCGTGGCAATGTCTAGCAACGACTACGATGCCCGTTTACATAACCAAATGCCTCGCACTAATACCTCTTCTCTCTTGTTTTCTTCCTTCCCAGGAAAAAGTCTTTTGGATTCAGTCAATATATCGGCTTCATTGTTGAACAGCGTTGGCATTGTTCCACAAAATTTTCCGCAGTATGGCAGTGTCTTCCTCGTCGTGATAGTATGTAGTCACCCGGAGAGATTGGAGTACCGCCAAGCTATTCGGGAAACATGGGGCTCGACCCGAGGACAGGAATTCCAGGTTCTTTTCTTGGTAGGTAAACATGAGGATCCTTACTGGAACTCTTTGATGGAGAAGGAAAACTCTCTGCATAGAGATATCTTGCAGGTTGATGTGATTGATAGCTACAGGAATCTATCCTTGAAGGTAATTGGCGGCCTTTGTTGGATAAGCGAAGCCCTTCAAATGGCCGATTATATAATGAAAACTGACGATGATGTATATATTAATGTCTGGTACTTGTTAAAGCTTCTTAAAGAGAATATAATTGATGAGCAACAAATTCTGGGTGCCTTGTCTATAAGATCCCCAGTCAAAAGGGATCTTCGTGACCCCTGGGGTGTTAAATACAGCGAATTTGCCCCTAAGACCTATCCTCCATATGTATCTGGGGGAGCATACGTTATGTCACGTAATGCTGTCCAAAAACTTTGCATACAGAAAGGGACCAAAAAATCGCCGTTTATCCATCTGGAAGATGTGTATGTGACGGGGATCCTAGCACAGGCAACCGGAATAAGTCATGTGGCCCATTCGGGTTTCTCTTTCTGGACTAGTAAAAAAGCCAAAGCGACCGACATAGCGAACAATAAACGAGTCTCAAGTGTCAATATGACGCCGAACCAGATTTACAAACTACACTGGCAGGCGAATGCCTTACTGGTCAGTACGACTTCGTTATTATCAGCCAAAAACGTAGAGCGATGAAAAGGTTTCCAAATAACCGGGAATAATAAAAAAAAAAAAAACTCCAAAATGCGCTACGCTACATTTTCAGACGTTCATCTGAAGAGAGAGCAGAAGCAAGCAGAAAAGTCGAGCAGCCATTTTGTTAAAAACAAAAGAGTAAAAGCAAAAATGATACATGTGAATGGCGAAACCTGAGAGGGCGCTGCTGGTCCCGGATATAAGTTGGCGGAAAGCCTACTGGCTTTCACCGTCCGTCAAAATCAACAACTGCCTTATCATTACATCATGCAATGTAATATTAACTTATTCGATGCTGTCTAAATCCACTATTTCAACTGCCGTATAAAAATGACAACCAAATGAAAGAGATCAGATATAATTCAGTATTTTTTTCTTCTATTTAACCAGCATACGGAAAAAGGCGCTTCTGTGTCAATATAACATAAAAAAAAAATTAATTAATTTGGCAGCGACGAATAATTAATATATTTCCCGCAACTTGGCGATAGGATAAACGAGGTGCTCTGATATAAAATTTAAACTCAAAGCCTTAGAATAATGAACATTTCCTCAGTCAATATAAAAGACGCAAATAAAATTAGAAATATCTTTATCATCGAAAGATACATTGAAAGAAAAAAGTCCTTCCTGACTTTAAAAGTCAACAGTTCTGCTATTCCTACAAGGTCAGTTTTGTATTTTCTGAATAAGAAAAAAAAAAGCTTTCATTGACAATGAATATTATCTCTAATCAAGAGAAAGGTATATTATATATTAGCAAAGATAGCTTCAATGCTTCCCTGTTCCGCTCGGGATTTCTCTGTAAAATATATATATATATATATATATATATATATATATATATATATATATATATATATATATATATATATATATATATATATATATATATATATATATATATATATATATATATTACACATGCTTGGAAGTATGTCTGATATACCAAAGACTGTAATGTGTCAGATAAAATGTTTATACATTTGTTCTTTTTAAAAATACAATTGTCAAAAGTAGGCTACAAAGAGACACAGATCCAGTGTCGGATCTATGTAGATATAAAGTTAACGTTCGAAATATAACGTTTCGACTTGACTCTAACAAATACAGTTATTTTTCTAATTCTGCTAAGCCAACAATTTTTCGACTACAGAAAATTGCTTTTATGGTAACCATTTTTCCAATGATGAACATGATATGATTGGTCGATCGATTTTTTTGATTGATCGAATATTGCAATACATATTTATTTACTTGAACCAATAGATTTTTTTTTTCTCCGAAGAAAATGGAATGGAAGTCGTGGTACATCTTTGCCTTCAGACATCGATGCGTTTCTAGATCATTTAGAAATTTCGCTTTTGATGGAAAACAATGAAACGAACAAAGCGAGAAGAGAAGAGAAGAGACAGAGAAAGCACAAGTGTCCAAACAACAAAGAGATTGCAATGATATGCAAGATATTTCATTCCTACCGCCCGTATCAATGCATGTATCATGCTATAAATCAGCCTATCAAACACACACACACACACAAACATATATATATATATATATATATATATATATATATATATATATATATATATATACAGCCGAAGAATAAAATATAATGCATAATTCATTTGCAAATATACGCAACAAATGAATTAAAAAGAGAAATAAATATATTGTCCAAATCATGTGTTTTTTTTTCTCTTTTTTTCTTCTTTTTTTCCTAACACATATCAGAAGTCAACTGAAAATATCGGAAACGTTGTTTGCCTGGTTATTTAATATTAAACTGCCAGAGATTTTATGGGGTTCTTGAAAAAAACAGGTGCCAATCAGAACGAAGATGCCAAGATGAATAATTCATGAAATGATACGACCAAGTTTAACAATCAGATGTAAGCAACGGAACTTAATTTAAACGTAGGGTTGTATATGCGTATAAGTAAATAAAACCACTATTCATTCTAAAGGTTAGTGATTCTTCGTTTCTAAGAAACGCATATGCGCATGTGGTTTTAATGCTTAGATATGTATGGGATTGCACTAGCCCAGATCCATCCTACTGATAACTCCTCCTGGAATCAACGGTAAGGTGGAGTCCTGGATGTTTGGAAGGCCAATAAGTTCATATCTGCAATGTCCTTTTCGCACGTCACAGTATGTGAAGATCCAACTGGTTTCGATTCAATGTTTTTCTTCTGCTTAATAGATCACAGAGGCAGGCCTACTCTGCTAATATGTACATGAATAGAACTAATTAAAAAAATAATTATGTTGTTTCACATCGTGCGAGGAAGAAATATTTCATTTCTTATTATTACACTTCTGTGTCATTGTCAATATCCTTTCATTATTTTAATTGTTGCGGTTAATAAAGTTGTTATTGGAGGCACAACAAATGGTCAGGTGTCAATTGTTTGGCTGATATGGGATATCTGTTGATTATTCTGTTATTCTGCCCCTGTGATGCCATTATTATTCCTTACTTCCAAACAATTCTTAGTTATACATATGTTAGTGATGTCGAGTAGTCATGAGTTCAGTCCCTGGATTGTATATATATATATATATATATATATATATATATATATATATATATATATATATATATATATATATATATATATATACTAAATAAAACTAAATAAAAGAACCTTGTCAGTCGTTTTTAATGAAATGTGCTTGAAAGAAGGATTGCTGCCTAAATACACAAATATATATATATATATATATATATATATATATATATATATATATATATATAAGAGCCTGTCTTCATACCTCTGTGTGGCAAAATAAAATTATCTCACAAGTTATAAGACTTTCTAGATAATATGCGATATCATATATATATATATATATATATATATATATATATATAAAGATATATAGTTTTAAGGTGTGCTATATTTATGGGATAAGTACTCAATATCAGAGATAGAGCGTACGTAAATATAAATATAAAAGTGAACATTGAAGTCTCAGACGCTACGTGCAATCGTCAGGCCGCGAATATTGTTTTTTTTTCCTCTACTATTTATATATATGGGTCAGTGGTGCATTGTGGGTAATCTATTCTGGCGGTTATTTTTGCTTAACTGATTCTGTTAGTAATGAAAGCTTAGGTTATCAGAATTGGACGGAGAAGACTGGAAGTCGTATTGTTTGTCGATAAGGATGTTGTCCCTGCTGAGGTGCTCAACAATCTTCTTGATGATAGCCCCAAAATGTTCGCTTCTGCATTAAGAATGATGATAAGCCGATTTGGCGACGAAGATGAGCGGTCACACGCATTCTTGAAAGTAGGTTATACACAAGTATTTCTCCTTCAGAAAATGGTCAAACTATTTTCCCAACATCGGAGATAACCCAGGGAGAATTATTTTATAACAGCCACTGCAATTTTATCTGGATTGCTAGCATTCTTAAGCTGTTGACATTTGATAAGACCATAATAAGGCTACCAGTATAAGTATTCTTATTATATTATATTACATGCTATAATAATATATCTTATACAATATACATATAATTAAAAAGTTGGTTCCCTGTGCCGAGCCAGGAAATTCTTCACCCCGGAATCGATCCTCCAAGTCTGTAAATCTACCATTCGCCCTTGCATGGAGTATTGCTGCCATTTATGGTCTGGGGCCCCTGCTTGTTGACTCAGGGTTCTTGATAAGATCCAGAGACGGATATGCAATGTGATTGGCCCCGATCTGTCATCTCGTCTGCAGTCACTCTCTCACAGAGGCGATGTTGCATCGCTCTGCCTTTTCTACAAGTACTTTCACGGTAATTGCTCCGAGGAGTTGCTTTCGCTTGTCCCTAGGCCTCATGAATTTAAACGTCCTACGAGGCTGGTATCCCGTTCCCACCCCTTCACCGTTGAAACTGTTAGATGTAGATGTCTCTTCTACTACAATAGCTTCATGTCTCGCACATCTCGCCTATGGAACTCCCTTCCCTATTACTGTTTCCCTGACAAATACAATCTCCAACGGTTTAAGTGTAGCGTCAATCGTCATCTCCAGTTGCCTTGATCTATCCACTTCCCTTCTCCACTTCCTTTCATCTTTCATTCCTATCTGCTCTCGCTCTAAATCTTCTGTAGCCCCCTTGCCTTGATCGACCCTCCGTCCTTCTCTTTCTCCACATCCTCTCCTTTACCACTCCTATCTGCTCTTCCTCCAATCCTTCTGTAACCCCATACGTGATAGTGGCCACCAGCCTTGCTTGGGGTGATACGCTTAAAAAAAAAATTATTATATTATATTACTTTCCTCTATGGCATCTAGACTTTATAAATTGAATCACAATACTAGATTGCCGTCTACGTCTCATTCATTTACAGTTGAAATTGCTTGATATAACCGTAAGTTCTATGCTAATAGTTCCTTTTCTCGAACTTGTCGCTTGTGGAATGCTTGTCCGGCTTCT
Source organism: Acanthosepion esculentum (assembly GCA_964036315.1). Taxonomy (NCBI): domain Eukaryota; kingdom Metazoa; phylum Mollusca; class Cephalopoda; order Sepiida; family Sepiidae; genus Acanthosepion; species Acanthosepion esculentum. The sequence continues at coordinate 44,771,140 of OZ038484.1, forward strand.
TGCATTCCAGTCAACTTTGATCTTCAAAAATTTAAATGCAATTTCAATCTTTATCTCATGTCTTCTTAATTCTTGTTCTTTTATTGTTCTCTCTCACTTTATCAGCAGATTTTCTCATATTCTCTAATACACAGAAACCCCTTGCGTCCTGTGGGTTTATTGTCCGACTTGGGGTCAAATGATTAAATATTTCTATCTATCTATCTATCTATCTATCTATCTATCTTCAAACCATTATGTAAATGCATAATCAACCATTATCTCATGTCTTTTTAATTCTTGTTCCTTTATCGCTCTCTCACCTTAATACAGTATATTTTCTCCCATATTCTGTCTTTGTATCCCCGTGTGGCATTATTGCCAAGTTGAGGTTGGGATTATTAAATATATTTAGATGCAATGTCAATCGTGATCTCCTGCCATCTTAATTCATGTTCTTTA